>OY776111.1:350230918-350714824 GCA_963675035.1 Allygus modestus | reverse complement strand
TCGCTGTAATGTACATCACCTTCATCCCACTTTATATGGTGAAAGTGACGAGTCAGCCAGCGGGCTGTTCTTTTCATCTTGCTATTCAAAAAATTAAAACAGTAAGGAGGTCGGAATACCAGCTGAGTTCTGTAAGAATTTCCGACTATAGCAAACTCCTTTACAATAAATTTATTATTATTGTCTTTGAACCCGTGAAACTCGACTACAGATTCCATAATGAGACTTCGCTAAAAAGACGGTCAGCTACTTGAGGTGGTAATTGTTCTGTACAAGCTTCAGCGCCCGATAAAACCTGATCAATAAAAACTTTAATAATATCCTCCAAATAAAACAATTCTAATAGAGAGCGACCGATCAAAGGAATGTTAATTACAAGCTGATTCCACTCGTGTCGATTGAGAGCCAAGGAGTGTTCTCCGTCAGAGACACAAGCGTACTGCTGACCAAAAATACTGTTAACTTTAATATCAGCTCCCGTATCGGTCTTTACAAAGCATTGATACTTGCCTTCAAAAGCTAAAGTAATTTCATTGAACCTGTCAACCAGCTGACAGTAAGAATCGTAAGACCAAAACACAACACCTTTCCTCCCCTTAATTAATACTCCGAGGCTGTTGTCCCTGTTTTTAAAAATACCCGATACTACGCACTTGGTGAGTTCAGGGTCCAAGAAGTGGACTGACTTTAGAAATACTCCGGTCATTAAATTTATAGGCTCTTTCCCCTTAGGGATGGGTATAGCTCCCGTACTCACCTCCGTCTCGGCCGATGGCATCTCTGTTACTAATCGGTACGCCCCGTTAATAAACGTCCACACCCAACCTCATCTACCCCCTCCCCTTCACCCTCCTTCTCCTCAGGATCTGAAGAGGATTCTGAGGATTCACTGTTGTCAAAATCTGTACGCCATTTAACTATAATGCTATCGATCCCGCGCATTAATTTAAACTCCTTTTCAACACTAGCAAACTTGTAACTGTCTACGTAATCTGTTTTCATCAAAACCTTCTTGTAGTAATATTCAATTTTAATCCAACCGTAGTAACCCATGTTTACTCACTGACTGCTCACCTCAGACTAACAAAATCTCTTAACCCACAACATCTATACCCTCCTCATCATCATCACTGCTAAAGTCTCCATCGTCTCTGAGTTTAACAACTACGGTGGCTGTACCCTCAGGAATATCAGATATTTCCTTCTCACAGTATATCTTGTAACAATCCATTTTTGCTGTACCTATTAAAATATTATCGGCGTTATAAAACTGAATAATAACCCACTCGCCCATGTTTACTCGCTGAGTGCTAGCAGGAGACTAACACTCTGAAAATTAGATGTATCTTTTACCCCTTCCCCACCCACCCAACCCCAAGGGGGGCGAATCGCCCCCCTTGTACATACATTCCAAGTGTTGGACCCGGAGGGTCCACTGTTTAGAAATTACATTGGAGATTTTCTCTTCTGTTAATTTGATACGTCTCAAAAACCTGGCCCTATCCCTTGCTAACTGTTCCCAATCTGATTTTCTATCTTCAGCGGGCAAACTGTATATTTTTGTAACTACCGGGCTGGGGAAACTAACTCGATATTTTCCTGACATCTCCCGTGATCGGTGTGTATGTGTAGTGACAGTCGTGAATTATGAGACAGTACGCCCAAGTATTAGCCGGGATTGCTGTTTTAGTTTGAATCTCAAGCCTTACATCTACGGGACCGGTCTTAATAGTATCGTCCTGCTTTGAACAGTCAATTACATACAGAGGACACTTTGTTTTAAAATCATCAAAGTTTAATATCGGTGAGCCGATTCTACCGTAATAAGAGTTTTGAAAGTTCGCATACATATCATAAAACAGGCAAGTGTTCCCGCGAAGGTTGTCATACGGGTAGAAATTTGAGTTTAAATACAGTTTAACATCAAGCAAATCACTGGCGTCGAACCGTGACATGTCCTTTGTTAAGTCATTCTTTCTGCCTGTCTGAAAGGCTAGAACAATATACCGAGGTTTTTCTGTTTGGTTAGATGTTTTAAGTGTCCAAGATAACGTGTCTGTACTCGGCAGGTTCGGGTATTCAATCATTTCCCACTGACGGAAGGGAACATGTATTGCGGGGTCTTTCTCAATAAACTTGTACAATTTTAACTTCTGAGCGTCGTTCACTGTTATGTGAGGTATTCGCCAGTAGATTTTGTCAATTGTTAATGTTAAAGTCCCGGCCTCCATCAATTTTACAGCGTTTGTATCTGTAGCCGAACGTAAGAGTATCAGTTCCTGTTTAACATTTACCAGCACTCGTCTGTAGTCTTCAGCGAAACCTAGCAAGAGTTTTAGAGGGATTGAATATACAAAATCTGTCACTTTTTCAGTACTACCAGGACCGTTCCAACAGGCATTCTTTAAAGTATTTTTCTCCTCCTCGCGAATAGATAGAATATGTTTTAAAGTAGTAGTTATACCGACATTTTTTGTCCTGTCAATTTCCTTGCCACAAATCTCGTAGCGGATTTCTTCAAACAAGAAAGATATAGCATTATTAATAAAGGAAACATCCTGAGGAGTCCCGTCGGCCTTTGTAGCGTTGGTCTTGCCGTGTATCACAATAAAACTTTCAAAAGGCGCGGTTATTATGTCCTGCTGTAATATCGGTATTCTTATTTCATCGTTATTATTGTAAGTTGTACTTGCATACGGCTGATGTGAGTGCAACTCCATCCCTGTTATCAAGTCAGCATACTCTGCCTGGTTGTCTATCGCTAATAGTGCCATTCCTTATTACTTTAAAACCGAGAGAGCGAAGAAACGTTATGCTTTTACAAGTTAACTCCTTGGCTTTCTGAACACTACTGACTTGCTGCCCTCCTGGTATATGCCTAAATAGTAGCCCCATTACTGCGTCTAAGATTTAGTCTAACAGAAATTCTTTCTCCGCGAAAGTTAACAAGATTACCGTCCTGGTCTTTTAGAGACACTGTCAAGTTGTTGATCCTCTGGCTGATCACGGGTAAATAAATGACATTCCTCGGTAATTCCATTATTTTATAGCCCGGTGGTTCAGCCGGGTAGAACTCGTGTATGACATGGCCCTCAACCCCATTCAAGTATGACCCGCGTGTGACATTACATTCCACCCTTATGGAGTTAACTTTTATTATATCTACAGGCAGTTCCGATACATGTTCATCTTTAGCCCCGTATATTTGTTTTTTGTAGCCCAAGAGTGTTCCCAATGAATGTTCTTTAGTAAAGTCAATTTTCTCAGAACAACATATCGTAGCTTTTAAAGTGTTATTATTAGGTTTCAAAGTAAATTGTACTTCTTTTGGTAATTGCGACTGTATATACTTTTCAATGTCCTCAATTTCGTAAGACCCTTCAGGGATCGTAATACTTTTATCATCACCGTAGTAAAACGTATCATTTATGTTTTTTTCAATGTTCGGTATAGAGTTATAAGTGGTCAGTTCAATTAAACCAAGTTCCCATGTACCCTCGCTAACATCAATAGGAAACGCTAGCTCGTGGGATAGAACACTAGTTACCCCTGTTAGACAGAACATTACTACAGAGAAACTTTAAACACAAATGTCCACAAACAACTGAGTCAAAATTCTGTTGTCTCTCGTAGTTATAGTACATCTCACATTCACCCAAGTACTTAGAAATTTCCGGTGGTGGTCTTAGGTTTCCAAAACTGTCATAATAATAGGCCTTTTTATCAATCTTCCTGTAACATACCCAGTGCGTGCCTGGACCGGTTGTACTGTCCAAGTTAACTATAGCAGATTCACATTTTCTCGGGGTTTTCGGTAGACTGTTCCTCATATAAACCCCTCTGAAATTAGGAATTTTCAATAACCTCGCGTATTTGATCAAATCGTAATTTGTAAGTGGCTTTATTGGTATTGAGATGCTTTTTTTTTCTTGCGGCCTCCCCTTTTCTTTCTTTTACAGCCGGCGCCTTCCTTTCTATAGGGCCTAAGATACAACCCTCTACCCTTCGGACGTTTAGCAGGGCGTTTCTTCTTACGACCTCCTCCCAATTTTGTTTTTGCTTTCATGGCTGTTGTGACTGCCCAAGCAGCGGATTTCTCACCAACACTGGCGTTACTAGACTTGAATCTCTGCCAGGCGCGTTCCGCCAACTCTTTGTCAGCTTGCCTTCGCCGCTCGCTGTCGGAATACCGGGAGTATGCTATGTCGTGGACCTTACAGGCCGCGTCTAGCCCGTTTATTCCTTTGTCACCTCTAGCCAATCTCTCTTTTAACTTCGTGCCAGGTCCGCAATACTGATAACCAGGAATATGCAGTTCAACAGGTAGTAAATCTATAGCTTTGTTCAGCACCGATGAAACAATACCTCCACCTCGTACAAGCGATAGCTTGCGTCTGAGAGGTTTCCTTCTAGTCTTAGCCATTTTATTGTAAGTATTTAATCACCTCGTACAGTCTATTCAGTAGAGTCTCACGTATACACGGAATTTTTAAAACTTCAAAAATGTCAGGCACCGTACGAGACACAGCGTTTGTGAACTCGTTGTACTCCAACACACCACTGTCAGTTGCAATATAAATCATGCCATTTATATATCTAAATGCACCGTGACTGTGAGCAGGAACCCCGTACAGTGTAGACGAAACCATTCCCATAAAAGTGCCAGTAAAGTCGCACTCGTTAATTTCAATCAGATACCAGCCGTTAATAACCATGTAACTCTTCCCCGTGTTAGTGGCAAAGGCCGAATTAACTTTATATACCTGTCTACCGGCTATGGTGTCAGCACTACTCTTTGTTACCAAAGACAGTGAAGGGTATCTAAATAAGTATACATCATTGCCAACAAAAAGGGCAATTTCCCTGTTAGGTCTCTGGTAGATGGCAGATATTTCAGTAAAGTTTCGCGGTAAAAAGTTAAGCCAGTGAGAGATTCTCCTTGGCCTTGTTAAATCCTCAGGAGTCCTGTCTGCAGGGTCCAAACTTATAATCCATACGTAGTCTCTAAAGAAAGCAAATATCCTCTTGTTTACAATAACGTACTTATCAATTTGACCTTTTAACTCGCATATATCGCGTTTTTCAGTTATCTCGGGTGGTGTCTCAGGTGTTGTACTGCTTGGTGTGGTGACGGTTGTTGTTGTAGTTGTCATGGTAGTGGGTGGTGTATAGTTTGGAATGGTTGCAAATGTCTTAGTGGGCCTGCCGTATAGAAACTCCATAGCGCGTTGGTCATCTTTGCTTAGCTCGTATTCGTTCATGTCCACAATCCCCATTGGACTCCTATGGAAAGGGAACATTACTGATTTATCGTCGCCTGAATGGTCCAGGCCTAGGGCGTGACCAATTTCATGTACTAATGTTTGAAAAAATGAAATGTTTCCATATCGTGGTAAATTCATAGTGAAATCCCAGTTTTCTTCCGAATCAAAGTGTATGTCCGTTTGGTTATACCCCATATGGGGTAAATAGGCGTGAGCTAAGAGGTAGCCGGGGCCATCAAAGTCATATGGACAAGTCTCCCGTCTAGAGTAAAATATATGCTGTCTATTAGTTGAGAAGGATATAATTATAGTGGGGTTATTTATATCTTTTTTAAAAGTTATGTTTGCATGTTTGGCCCATACATCGAAAGCTTTTTGAATTAAGTTGGGGTACTGTGGTGTTCCGTATTGGTACCAAGTTATTACTGATTTATTCCACTTTCTATTGGGTAGAGCTGAGAAGGGTAATATATTGTCTTTATAGCCACACCGAGGAGTGCTCATAAGCGCTAAGGTATCATTGTCAAAAAACCCCGTGGGCTCAAGACGAAAATTTTCTTGAAATTGTTTTACTGCAGAAGTAATGTCCTCTGTAAAAGCGTTTTTTTCCAGATAGCCGTAATATGTAAGATACTCTATTGACTTGTTGCACGAGGCAAGAGGTAGCATAAACAGTAAGAGAACCAACATCCTAGACGGTTCGGAGTAGACTAATCGGTATTTCCCGGTTTAAGTGACATTATATATTCAGCTTCTGTCCTGAGGAGACCGGGGAAAGGAACAGTATCATCAAATATCCCCGTTGGCCCAAGACGAAAATTCTCTTTGATTTGTTTCAACCACTCAGTCCCTCTTCAGTCATAAAGAGGTCATAAGTATCAGGCGGAAGAGGCTTGACGTCTTCTTTAGGCTCTTCACCACCTTCTAACCCGTCAGCAAACAAAACTTCCCAGTCTAAGTAATCGTTTTCACCCGGCGTGGGTAGAATGGCAGACCTCCCAGTGTGTTTTCTGTTAATATAATTAAAGACCATGGTACCAAATTTCCTCAACTGTTTCTCGTGAAAATCTTTATTACTAGTTATTAGACCTTCGCATTTTGACAGTCTGGTCTTGAGACCGGTTAAGTCAGACTGTTGATTAGCGAGGTTAGTGGTTATAGGCAATATCTCTTTTTCCACGTACGACTTGGTAACTGCATCGCTGGGGTCTGTTGGTAGAGCTAAATTAGTTATTTGTTTATTATTAGCGTCATATTTATCGTTGGAGATAGTCATACTTAGTTTTTTTAGTGTGCCCAAGTTTACTGCGTCCGAGGAATCTACAGGGTTAGCTACACTCCATAGTCTTTTGTTTTGCATATTGAACCTCTGAAAGTCAGAAGGTATAGATTTATGGTCAACATAATTCTTTGTAGCAGCGTCGAGTGGCTGTACCGGTGTAGCCAATTTACATAACCGTTTATTTTGCATATCATAGTCACCTTGGGGCGTTAAATTGAAACCCTCTCCCTTGGGGCCCTTGACGGCCTCACCTCGGGATTTCCTGCTACTACGTCCGAACTTGTCAATGGTCATTTTAATAATGCTTTAAATCTACTGTTGCCAGCTCCTTTTATGTAGCCGGCCTCCCTTAGTTCCTCCACGATACTCAGTATTTCATTGCCGTGGACTCTGTTTCCAGTCTCTGTTGACATGGCTATGTGTCGTAATCTATCCACCAATTCATTGGCGTCGTCCCAGTGTATAATGTCACGAGATCGTGCATTCTTCCACGCTAAACCTTTGCCCGCTTTAACCGGGAACAAATCTTTTATAATTCTTCTGTACTTTAGATTGTTGTCCCTTCTAATTTGATTGTGGAATTTGTAGCCTCTCTTGTGAGCGTTGGTGGCGATAATAATACTCTTATAGGTATTAAGATCGTCTTTATTGTATATATCTTCGTCAGGGGTTCTCTTAAATATGAGCTCATACAAACCTTCGGTAGGTCTATATCTTGTGTTGTTTATTAGAATAGTTCCATCGTTGTCAAAGTCTAACACCTTGTCTCCCATCATTAATGTACTGCCTTCGTATCTAGGGCCGTAGTCATGATCAATAACTCGGACCTTACCGCTAGCATCTTTTAAAAGTAGCGTCATATACCTCACTGTCATGGGGTTACTAAACTGACTTTCCATATATTGGGACGCTGTTTCCAGTCCTGAAGGGGTCGATACAATTTGCTTTAACCCGCTGGTTTCAGGTGTTGATACACTCTGCGGAATAAATTCAGCTATTTCTCCTTCATCATCTGTAGTATCGTATTCCATTGGCTCTTCTTTAAAGGTTTCGGGTTCAGTTTTTATGTCGGCTGTGTTTGTTGTCGTTTTTCTAAGTTCTTGAATAATTGGTTTATACTGCTTCTCAAGCAAAATATCACTTTCCTCGGATCCTTCCTTAAACATTTTATATTTCCGTTTAATAGCATTACGCAGCTCTATGAGCCGGTTTGTCAGTTGCTGTTTACTGCTCCGCTTCATAGTCATAAATGATAGATTTCAACCAGCGCATCTAGATTTAAGGCATTTCGACTTGCCTGAAAAACAAGGCACGCCTCTTATGCCTCCGTATGAACTCGATAATATCCAACAGTGAAACACCAGCGCTAAAGTCCATACCTCTGTAGTACCTCTGTTCTCTAGCATCGAACCGGGGAATCACATAACGACCGGTAAAACTCCTGAATACAAAAGTACGTTTCCACCCGTCTCTCCATTGAGGTATTTCTGCTACGGTGTATTTATCACTTTCAATTGTGTTTTGCATGAATCGTCTGAGTAACGCCATAGGCCTAGGCTCGTTGAGGTGTTCCAGTAAATAAGAATTTAAAAGCCAGAATTCGCTCGGGTTCGCGCCTGTGAACGCTCTCCACTGGTCAAATAACACTCTGTTTGTTACACTGTACACGCCATTGTTTAGACTTATACCGAATCTCTCGCACTGTACTGGTAGTGTGGGCAGGGCCAGTTTGAGAAACTCTGTAGTATACAATCCCTGGCATAAATTATTAACACCGTTAAACGGTTTATTCCTGTTGTATCTAGGGACACTAGGAGGTACGTTCGTGTATCCGATATTATAACTAATATCGATGTGACATTTTAAGCTTGAAGCTTTTTTATAGACTGTCATCGGTGATCTTATAGGAATACTGCGTTCTGTCAGAAGTATACACCGTGAAGCAAATGGGATCTTACATCCGTATTGCAGCATTTCATTACAGATTTGTGTAAAATTAACACTTCCGTGCAGGTTACGTAAAGGCAAAACTTGCCCAAAGAACTCGGGGAACGGCCTGAATCTAGATATCATATTTTGTGGGTCTCGCACGGTACAGTTGTACATATCTTCGTGATATATTACAAGTTCCAAAGGTACGTTTTTTTCTTCGCATTTGTTCATAAAACTAAGCCATGTATCTCGGTTATAGGTTCTCTCACTCGCAGATATAATTAATAAAACTACAGGCGGTATCACAGCGGATCTTTTTAGTTTTTTATGTCTCCAGCATCTTTTGTTAAGCTGGTACCCATGAGGGGGTTTCTTACTGCAGTAGTTTCCACAGAATTTCTTCTTGTCCTTGTAATAAAAAGAGCACAAGTTTGACTTGACATTATGGAGTTTAGCGTTAAAGCCTCTTAAATCGTTGTACGTGTAGATGCGTACCATTACACTTCTGTTATAAAACTGTCCATCCCTACTCTGTACCTTCCCTTATAAGGGTCTAGAGTCTTGTCAATCACAAGGAATCCAAAGTTATCTCGCCAAGCCCGAGCGCACAACTCTTTAAATTTGTCAAAGGACATGTCGGTAGTGACATGATCGTTATACACATGTCTTAGGTTCCTTTCGTCCTGTTTGAATAAAATAACAAAGTTACAGTTGTCCCTCACCAGCTGTTTGGGTATAGCACTGTATGTCTGCCCTAAATAAAATGTATCTATATTTTTATGTCTACCCATGGTGAAATAACTGCGTATATTGTCATGTTTTTCGCAGGAAATATCGTCAAAGATCATTATAGAGTTTGGTTTAGCTTCGTTTGGGTGTACAACTAGACTATTGTCATCATACGCGAAATAACCGACCTCCTTAGGCATTACCTTCTTTAGAAATTCGTACTTGGGCTGATAGAGGGACTTTGAAAAAACGTAGACATTTTCAAATCTTAAGCCGTTTGGGTCAAACAATAAATTGAATAAAACATTGGTCTTCCCAGAGGAACTTGGTCCGCATATTATACAGCGTATTGAATCAGGTAATAAAATACCGTGTTTATTCTTTTTAACCATGCCCGACCCGATATATTCATCAAAGTTTTGAACGGGAAGCTCGACTTCCTGCTTCTCAACCCGCATCCTGACTGATTACTCACTACTGATTACAACTGATATATACTTCCCGGATGCCGTTATCACACCAAATCCTGTGAATCAATCCAACTGTCATGGCTGCTATCATACCCTTTCCAGCGTACAAAGAGTCTGTCTCCTTTCCTTTTTAAAACTCTTTCAACTAAATAAATGTCACCGGTTTTTGATTTGCTAATTTCTTCTGCATAAAACCCACCTTTTAATATTTCCCCTCTGTTGTCTTGTAATATGTATGTTACTGGTCTTGTTGGTTTAATCGCGTATACTGTAAACGTCTCATTTGTCCAATTTGGCAAATAGCCTTTTTTAAACACTCTTTTAGCTTTACTGATTCTAACACTATCACCTAATTTTAATTTTTGTTTAAGGATTTTATGTTTGGGTTTTTTAACTTTATTTATTTTATTTAGAATGTCTCTGACATGTTTCTGTCTTACATCCTTGGGTTTCATACCTATAGTTCTGTGCTTTGTGTTGTTGTAAGATTTTATGATTTCTGGCAATAGACTTACCCACTCATAACTACCTCTGGCAGTAAATAACTTGTACATTTTTGTCTTTATCGTTCTGTTCAGTCTTTCTACTATACTAGCCTTAAGTTCGGAAAATGTATGGTAATGGTTGATTTTGTATTTCTTCATTAACGCGTTTACATGTTTATTGAAAAAGTCGGTACCCTGGTCTGTGTGAAAGTTTTTCATTTTATATTTAGCTAAGATAGGAGCGAGTGCCTTTGCCACTTCTGGCCCTGACTTGTCTTTTAGAGGTACGGCAAAAGCTAGTTTTGACAAACAGTTAATCATGGTAAGAATATATTTGTAGCCTTTGTTATTTTTCGCATAAGGCTTCATTTCAACGAGATCAGCCTGATAAAGGTCCCTTAAACCCTTAAGGGTGACTTTACGCCTGGAATAGTTTCTCCTGGCAGGTCTGTGCAGCTCCTCAGCTATAGCTGTCTTACCGTCCATTTTACTAATGATACGATTATTCTGAGGACACTAGTTTTATACTAACATCGGTGATTCTCATTATATAAATAAATACAAGGCTCGTAACAAATATAGCAAAGACAAATAATTTGTCCGCTAAAGAGCTTATCAGGCACCACGCCATATTCGTTATCAAAACCTCAGCGTCCTGCTTGATAACCCTCACCGCAGTAACGCTCGGTCAGTACTGATCAAAATGTCTTGCTTACTGGTGTGCTTCGGGTATGTAGTGTCCTGTCAGAAGAAGAAGCCACCCCCTGCTCCGACACCTAGGGTTGTCTTTCGTAGAGTGGTAGAGGACATCTACTCCGAGATAGAGCCACGAGCTTTAGAGCCACCACCGCTACCGCCTAGAAACCCGGTGTACGCCGTGATGAACCCCCTATACTCGGAATAAGTAAGTATCTGTTTGCTTGAGTGGGGTTTGAGACCACCCGTGCATGTGCACCCAGGTTAAACATTATTCCGTGCGTGAGCCAATCCAGATTACCTGGTTGACGCTCAGTACGAACTAATGCCCTCTCCCTTTTTAGCAAACAAAGGATAGAGTATTTTTTAAAAGATAAACCATGGCTCCTCCACCGCCATGGCCCGTGGAGGCCTTCCGAAAGTAAACTAGCTGCCTCCCCCGTTTATTTTTACTTTTTAATTTTACAAGTCCCCACCGTACGGACTGTTCCAAGGAGTAGTCTAGACTACTCGATTTACAAAGTCCTTCATTCACCCGAGGTCTGTAAGACCCCTCATTCATACATAGGCCGTTCGAAGGAGTAGCCTGGGTGTTAGCCAAGCGTCTCAATCTACTAAACCCCCTTTCAGGTTTACGGGGCTTTTCGTCACCCGCGCCAGGGACCTTCATTCACACACACACACACATACATACAGTGGGAACTTATGCATTGTCCAAGACATGCTCAACTATATTTACAAAATTATGAGAAGTTAGGATGTTGTTGTATGCAGAGTCAAAGTGCATACCATAACTCTGCATTACTTCTTTTGCTTTGTTAAGTACATTAATCCCATTAGGAACAGGAGACTTGATGAAACAAGGTACGAAACCTTCATTTTTGGCTTTAATGAGAGCTTCGTTAAATTTTCTTTTTTGTATGCGAATACATTTGTACTCGCAGACTCCGTACAGCTCTAGAAGGGTTTCTTTAATAAGGACACATAAAACATGTTTTAGCCCATCGTCGTCTGACATCACAGCAACCTTCGGTGCCTGTTCAGTCAACAACTCATTCAGTGACTGGTTTTCTTTACACATTATATCGTTTGCAGTTTTAAATTCTAAGTTAATTTGAGCTAGCTGTTGGTTGTTTTCCAGAGACCTTGTAATTTCAGTCAAGAGTTGAGAGTTTTCATTCTTTAACTGATTATTCTCCTGTTTGATTTCATACATTCCATATTTTCTAATGGAAGGTAAGACATCTTCAAAAACCCAGTCCTGAAATTTCTCAGCAATGGGCAATTTGGATTTTAAAATTAGTGAATAAAGACCAGGCTCGTTTAGAAAGATTGTTTGGGAATGAAAGTACAAGGGGGGCGTTTCGCCCCCCTGTACTTCCAGTATAGTTTTGCGGTGTTTTTCTCTAACATGGGTACGGATAGCATGCTTTGTATCTTGATAGTTTAGGATTTGAGCAACATCTTTTGCTTTGAACCAAGGATTATTTTCCCCGTCAAACAGGACAGCAACGGCCTGGTTATTAAATATATAAGAAGTTAAGTGAGACATTTTATATCAAGTATTGTGCAATAGTACAGATCAGAGCTACGTAAGGACACGTCTTACCTCGGCAGGAGCAGCGGCAAAAGTGACCGAGGCAGAGCGATTCGCGGGAGGGGAAGGTATGACTCATTATGGGCAAGGGGGGCGTTTCGCCCCCCTTGCACTTCCGGTGTTGTTTTACTCAAGTCTTTGAATTTTGTAGCCGTAAGGCAGGGTGTCGTACTCTCCCTCAAACTTCCTCTTTGGTCCAGTAATTTTGAAAACTTTAGTTTCGCTTACAGTTACAATATCGCGGTCTTTAGTCCTCCTAATTCTGTTTTCTTCAATTTCTAAAATTTCAGCTGTTTCACTAAGGACCATCTTTTTCAGAGCTTCAAAGTTTAAAGTTTCGGAAGTCTTCATATTGAGGGTGAGGCCCTTGATTTTGCACACAGTTTGTAGTTTTTGTTTTTTGGTTGACCAGACAAGGTACGCGTAAGTTTTTGGTCCCCCAGAAACGAATTCAACGATGAAAGAACCAGGACCGTAGTCACCAGCCAATTCATCTGTCATTTCCCCGAGGTAATCTCCCGTAGGGACTCTATACAAACCTCCCCTGTAGAAATAGATACAGCTGTCCGTGTCGTAGTAGAGGACCTGACCGCCCAAGGCCTCCAGATGTTCATAGAGTTTCAACCTAGCCTGGGCTGTAGTGTAGGCCGCTATGACTACATTGACATTTCTCAAGGGCTCGCCGACTTCCTCCAGGTACTCCCAGCTAACTACCACAACCTCCTCATTAACAGTCTGAATTCGATTGACTTGTACGTCGGGGCTTGTCAGCATTTCAAAGAGTGTTTTGGGATCTCTGACAATCATTGCCTTGGTTTGGTTCTCCCTCTGCCCGAACTTTCCCCAAAATGAATTTAACATTAATTTAGCCAATTGTCTTAAGCCCCCATTCTTAACAATTTTGTTTTTCTCTAATCTGATCCCCTCATGAGTGAAGTAGTCCGCGATGTACTTGTCTTTGTCCTGTTCAGTCTCACACCAGCTAGGATAGCCTGAGGCTTCCTGCTTCATTTTCAAGAATTTATTGATAAAGTCAGTGAAAAGCCCCCCTTTCTCGTATGTTGCCATTTTATATTCCCACAGTTCGTAGATGTCGAGGACAACGTAGCCTTTCTCTACAGCCTTCCTCACTTCGTCCATAGTCCAAGTCCCTACCAACGCCCTTTCCTCACTCTCATGAAAACATTCCCCTTGGTTTTGAGTTTCCCCGCAAGTCCTACACAGGGCAAACATGAGTTTCTTGTTCATTTTGGCTGGGAGTACCGGGTGGTAGAGATCCCGAGGTGGCAGGACTTTACATTTCATCAAACCATCTACACCGAGCCCTCTCTGTCTGCACTCCCTGTCACCCACGTAAATCGTAGGATGACCAAGGGGATACTTACCGTACTTACACACATACGGATAGAGAGAGCACACGTCCACATACTGGATTGTTTCTTCCCCTTCACATTTGTGGTAAGTCTTGGAGTTGCCTGTTCTGCCCCCAAAGAAAGCGTTTCTAGGATCAAGTGGGAGTGTGTTTAGTATGGGGAGAGAGTCCAAGTGTGTGAGCTTTTGTACTTTCTTTACTTTTCGAAACTCACATTCCCACATTTCGACTACTTCGTAGTCATTAAACTTAGATATTTTGGACTTGGTTCTCTCGTATCTCAAGTGAAGCGAGTCCGAGGGATCCTCCTTCAGAGGAGCCTCTCGATTGTACGGGAAGCATTTGGGGCAACCGTGCCAGTAGCACCCGTGAAACTCGTAGATGTTTTCCCCGTCAAACCCATCTACTTTTAGCCCGTTAATCTTTACTTCCTTACTCCGCCCCGCATGCTCGATCCTCACTTCACGCTTCTCTTCTTCCCAGCTGAGCCACTGAATGGCGATAGCTGATTGGTTATCCACTAAACGGTAGCCGTTCTTTGGGATGAGGCCGATCGTGTTTGGTTTTAAAAAGTTGCGGCGGAAGGCCAAGTTGCAGGCGCTAGCGATCGTTACAGCCTCTAGGAAAGGATCGACATTACACTCTTTGAGGAATATCGATCTGAACTTAAGACAGGCCTGAGCTAGGATCTCTACATCAGAGATGCAGTACTCTAAAATTTCCTTTTTAAAGTCAAAGACATAGTTTTCAGCCACTATCGCATCGTACCATTCTTCAAAGGCCTCGTGGGACTTTTCAAACATTGATCCCGGGCAGTAGTACTGCTTGTCGGGCATAGGACCTACATAATCTTGGTTTGCCAGAGTGTTAAACAAGTGGGGAAAGTAGCCCTTCTTTCTCTCGGGAGGCAGATCGAAGGCGTTAGGGAGCGCAGCGAGGGCCATGGGGAAATAGTTGAGTGAGTCCACAAACCTCACGTTGTCCATTTCCATGAGAATAATTTTGGTTCCCCTCATGACCAGATCTGGTGTGAATTTAGTCTGTTCCAACACATACTTTAACAAAAACTGAAAATCAAAGCCTTGGCCGTTGTGGGCGATCACACAGACATTTTTGAACTGTTTCCTGACTTCCATGACATATTCCATGAAATCTTTAACCGGGTCAGAGTTGAAGACTCTCGTACGGTTTCTACATGTCATACAAAATCTAGACTCTATACAATTAAAGCAAAACTGTTGAGAAACGCACAAGTTTACTTTATGTAATTTTTGCTCGGGGTCAGAGGGGAGAGACTCGTCTTGGCGAGTCTCCAGATCAAAGAAAATGAATAGGTAGTCCTTGCGTTTAGGCTTACCCTCGTCTCGCTGCATGAAACATTTATGATTAGGATCTTGGAAGGAACCGCAAGGTTTGCAATAGGCTTCACCGCACTTGTGGGGTGTGGATCTGTCTCTAATCCAAATTAATTTACCGCAATCAAGGCATTTTTTAACTGACTTACATTTATCGACTTGGTGAGCGGTGAAACACCGCTGATTTCTCAAAGTCATGTTACATTTTGGACAAACTATTCCCCCATGCTCCTCTTTGCAGGGAGGCGAGATGGTTTGACATTGAGGACAGATATTTGAGCATCGATGCTCACGCTTGTGGTCGTAGGGGACGTGGCAGGCTTCACAAAAGAACTTACAAACAAACGCGGCAGTCAGACTAGTGATTACGTTATAGTGGCCGTTATGAAAGAGCAGGTTAATTTGAAATTTTGAATTTTCAACACGTCCCTCAAAATAAACGTCACGGCCTTTCCTATCGTAGTTGAACACAGTAATTTTGAACTCTTTCAGCAAGTCTTGAAACTTTTCAAGTTCGGGGATTCCTGCGCCATCCTCGGACATCTCCACCCTAGCCCGCCGAATTAGTTCCTGTGCCCTAACGGTTTGCCTTTTTTTATCATCCTGCCGAATCGCTTTGTACTGAGGATCTTTTGTAGCATGAGCGATAGCCACCACCAAAGCCCTGGGAAGACACAGGCTGTCTTTGTTGTTAATAACTACTATTCCCCTCCTCACCTTACATTCCTCTTCAAAGTTGTTAAAGATACCGGGTCTTTTGCGAGTTCCAGAACCTACAGGGAGATTAACTCGGGTACATTCTACTTTAAAAGTGTCCGTGGACTTGATGGATTCAGAATTTGACTGTACTATTCCCCCAAAAATTTGCCAAAGGATGTCTTCCTCAATTTCACCAGCGGGCCGAAAAGCAACAAACCCCGGATCTCTACCTTTTAGGTTAAGACTCTGCAAAGTAAAGCCGAGCTGATCGTTTTCATGGGCTTGGCCTTTCATCTCATTCACAATTTTGGCGAAACCTTGTCTGAGCCAATCTATCTCACTAGTATCGGGAGGAGGGTTAGAAAATTTGAAAATAGTTTTATTACCGTACAATCGAAATTTCTTTACATACGCCTGTTCGTCACTGAGGACTTCGACAGGCTCAACAACACCAGCCATTACTACTTAAGTCAAAACAAAATTTAAATAATAAATCAAAACAATAAAGTGAGGTTATGTTTTACACGCAAAAGTAGGGTTATGTTTACCCTCAAAAGTGAGGTTATGTAAAACCTCGACTTGAGTAAATACAGCACTAGGGCTAGAAAATTAAAATAATAAAGTGAGGTTATGTTATACACGCAAAATAGGGTTATGTTATGCAATAAATTTGAGGTTAGGTCTCAAATATGATACGCGTTAAATACTAACGGTAAATTATAGCTAGCACTTACTGCGATTGCACAATACTATCACTACACCACAATATCATAGAACTGAGCAGCGCAGAGACCTCTGACCAACACAAAAGCCTGGAACAGAGTGAACGAGGTAAGCCGCCAACGGTACAGGTGTATGGATGGACCAATCAGCGATCAGAACGCCTAAGACGACCAATGGGGTGCGAGCTTATTCCGACCAATCACAGAGCTGTATTTTAACAGGTTACAACTGGATTTTCAAACGACTAACGGTGTTTTGTTTGTTTCAGGGAGGAGGCCACAGAGGATGCCGAGGTGGACCGCTAGTTTTTTTATATATAATCATTTATAACTTTTTATATTATTAATCTTTTATTCATTTTTATATTATTAACTTTATATATATTATCTTTTTAAATTTTTATATATTTGTATAATCATGTATATTCTTTTTATATTAATAACTTTTTATATATACTCTTTTAATATTGTTAACTTTTTACTTATTACTCTTTTTTTTAATACGTATAACCTTTTATTATGTTAACTTTTTATATATTCTTTTTTATATATTAAACCTATTGTATAACAAACTGACTTTTTACTTACCTTATTTAGCTCCGCTAAGTTGGTAGCGTATCACTATAGAGTATAATAGCATAGAGCATATATATATATATATATATATATAATACTGCATATAATAACCATAGGTTGGCAACACTGGAGGGAGAAAAGTGAGGTTAGGGAATCTGGCGGGAAAATCTGGCGGGAAAATTTGGCGGGGAAATTTGGCGGGAAAATTTAGCGGGGAAATTTGGCGGGAATATGGGCGCCGCCATCTTGGTATGACGTCACGAGTCACGTGACCAAAATGCTGGCTTCTGATTGGCTTGCTATATCGGGGGACATCCTACTCGCGTCACTTCCAGATTGAGTGAAGTATGAGATATGAGAGTGACCTTGACCATGACATTAACTGCGGCGGTGCTGTTCAGACTTATTGACTACTTTGTTGCTACTCTAGGCATTTAGGATATTTATATATTTACAGGAAATTAATATTGTTACTTTTAAAGAGTGGGCTAATGAATGCAAAGCTTCATTAAATAAACCTTGAACTTATTTATTTATATAAGGTGCGGTTACTAAGTACATTTTTATGTTACTTTCCCATACATTTTCCCTGACAATTTTCATATATTTACTTTCTATGCTTGAAGGATTGAGATGTAAAGATAATTTCCCAGCTTTTATAAGGTTTTCAAAATGTGAAATAAATATGGTACTGACTAATTTTGTATTACTTTGGGCCCTGGTTAAAGCCCTCATATTTTAGGATTGAGAAATGTAAATAATATCTCCAATAAGTTTGTTTAATGAAGTTGTTTTATCAGCCCGCAGTAACGTGTATTTAAAAATAACAAGTTGTACATATACTCTACCAAGTGGGCGAGAAGTCCAAGTAGATGTAATCGTTTTGCGCTGGATTGGACATTACATGATCAGGATTAATAAAATACCTCTTAAAACACTACAAATTATATTTACACTTGTACTGTACTTACATACGGTAAAATATAATATAAGACGGTAAAATATACACAAAAGATGGACAAGGCGATCGATTTCAACCAGTTACACCGGTCATCATCAGGCCCAATCAGAGAACACGCCTTGCATTTAAGTACATGATTATATTGCCTTTGAGATACTACAATTATTAATATTTAGACAGTACAGAAAAAATATTGTACGGATCAATGACTAACCATTTTTATTTTCTCCCCCTATACATAAGTAGGGTGCTATGGCCGGTTCTGGACCACTTTAGCAAACTGAGGAGCTTAGGAGCCCCCCCCCGTGACGTCATCCCCCCCCGTGACGTCATCCCCCCGTGACGTCATCCCCCCCCGGACCCAGACCCAGACCCAGACCCAGACCCCCCCCCCGTGTTGTTTACTTTCCTTGTTTGTCACCGGTTTTTTCCCCATTACGGGATGTTTACTGCTCCTCCGCACGTTAACGCTCATTCCACAAGCAGAAGGCAATGTCGACTGCCACGTACACTTTGTGGAACCACCAGGTCATCCAGGACGTGATTGGCCTGGTGGAAATTTCAGTCATGGACCAGTTGGTCATTTTGAGATGGGGGTGCCTGGGCCCGGACGGGCGCAATCATTTCATGAGGCGGCGATACGTCGCCAACCAACCCGGTCACCTGGAGGAGGTGCAGCAACGCCTCCACAACCTGATTGCGAATGAGGAGGTGGCCCTCCTCTGGGTTAAAATTATTCCTTTAGTTTAAGCTTATCATTATATTGTATTGTAAGTTTTCATTCTTCATATATTGTATAACATTCATGAATCATCTTAGATTTAAGCATCACATTTATTGTATTGTATCAATGAAATAAAATAATAACAAAAAAAAAAAAAAAAAAAAAAAAACAAACAAACAACAAAAACAAAGTGACAAGTTTAGCAAGCTGATGATTGAGAGGACCAGCCCTGTGTCGCCCCCCCCCCCGACCCCCCCCGACCCCCCCCCGACCCCCATCATCCCGGTTTTATTATTTTGTTTATTGCATTTTATTTTTGTTTTTTTTTGTTTGTTTTTTTTGTTTTTTTTTTGTTTGTTTTTTTGGACAAAGGAAGCATTTATTTATCAACAAAAAAAACTTATAACTATTCCTCGTTATCGGCCGCCTCCTCTTGTTCCTCCAAGCGGTCCAATTCCTCATCTAGTTCACGCAGCCTGGCCATGTCGGCCATGTACCATCGCCAATGTGTTTCGTGCTGCGGCTCAACCACCCACACTCGGTCAACGTCGTCCTGAAGCGCCTGTCGCTCCAGGTACACTTGTCTCGCAGTCCTCGGTGGTAGTGGAGGGTCCTCAGACGAGTCGGAGTGAGGCGATGGAGGCGGTGATGGAGACGGTGTGGGCTGAGGCGATGGAGGAGGAGGAGGCCGCTGCAGCCCGCTAGGCCCAGGCTGAGGCGATGGAGGAGGCCGCTGCAGTCCGCTCGACGCCGGCTCCAGGCGCTCCAGATCCCGTATTTGCTGCGCAAACGTTTCTTCTAATAGAGTCTCTTGCTCCAACTCATCTACGAAATTTGCATTTTCAAGTGCAAACTCGTAGTCATAGTCTGTCATATCATCCTCCCACGGAGCAGCCATGCTTAACGACTGAGCGAGAGCCTGTTTGTGTAGGAGATAAATCGGACTTGTTATTGTTGGGAACTTCCCTAGTAAACACATTTGGACCCCCCCCCCGACCCAGACCCAGACCCAGACCCAGACCCAGACCCCCCCCCCCGTATTTTTCCAATACATGCCGTTTGCTTTCCTTGTTTATCGCCTACGTGATGTTTACCGCGCGCGCGCCTCCGCTTTCACCCGCCGGTTTCTCCAGGTCTTAATCATTATTACTGCAGCCGCGATGGAGTACACTTGTATGTATTGCGACAAGCGTTACTCGCGTAGCGACCATTTGCGCCGGCACATGCTGACGCATGTGGATTCGCCTCTTTACCCTTGCCGAATTTGCGGAAAGCAATTCGGCAGAAAAGACAAGGTGGCCCGGCACCTTGCCACCCACCGATATGCCCCGGCAGCTGCTCCAGCTGCCCCCGCTGATGCCCCGGCCGCTGCTCCAGCTGCCCTGCTGATGCCCCGGCCGCTGCTCCAGCTGCTCCAGCTGCTCCTGATGCTCCAGCTGCCACGAGGTGCGCCTCCACCCAGACGTGCGCCCTGGCTGCTCCTGGCCCGAGGCGATGTGGTGATGCCGCCACTCAGACGCCCACCCAGATTCCTATCCCCAGGACACAGGAGGGAAAACCAGTTGGTGAGTAGCAATCCTCAGTTTCTCATTGTTATAATATCAATAAATCTCATTATTATAATATCAATAAATCTCATAAAAAAAAGAATATTAATGTTGGTTCGTTATTTACAGCTATCGTCAAGCCGTCAGCCGTACCGCAGGGATGGTGGACCCCAGAGTTCACCGAGCAACAGCGGCGGCGGGAGGAGGCGGAGGCCAACAGGGTCCACCGCGAGATTCGCCGGGGGTTGATCCTCCAACAGTATCGGCCTCGCCCAAGACCCCAGCTCCGGCGCAGACCACAGCAGCCGCAGCAGCAGCAGCAGCCGCAGCAGCAGCAGCCCGAACCAGAGGCGGGGCCGAGTGGAGAACCGAGGCCCGAGCCAGAGCCCGAGCCAGAGGCGGGGCCAAGTGGGGAACCGAGGCCCCACGTTGTATATATAAACTCCTCGGATTCAGATTAAATAAAAAAAAAAACCTATTTCCTTTTTCCTTATCTAAAATAAATAAAGAAAATAATTACACAACAAACAAAAACAAAGTGACAAAGTTTAGTTGAGGATTGAGAGGATCAGCCCTGTGCCGACCGACCCCCCCCCGTTCATGATTCCTCTATCCTAACCTAACCAACCAAGCCCCCCCCCCCGTTCATGATTCCTCTATCCTAAGCTAACCAACCAAGCCCCCCCCGCTCATTCCATTATTTATGTTATTTTATTATTTTTGTATGAATTATAATTTTATTTTCTTCATCTTTATTATAAATTAAAAACTTAAAATTACTTTTGTGAAGAAGTCTCAGCCCTCTCTTTCGCTTGAAACGCCTCCATTGCAATCTCAAGAGCACGAAGACTCTCCCAGTCTGCATTATATTGTTCCCATTCTTCATCACATGTAGGTTGGGAGCACCAACACGTAGTTATCCGTTCCCACATTGTTTCATATTCCCTTCGCAGTTGGAGAGCATATTCCTCTTCTATCACCTCAACGGTAGCGAGGAGTTCTTTATCAGGGATATTACCTTCCCATACGCTATTAGCATACTTTTCTTCAATTCCCTCAACGATCTTGATGAGGTCCTCATCAGGAATACTGCTCTCCCATACATTATCAGTGTTCATATTGATGGCAATAGTTTGACTCTCTGACTTAAACTGAAACTTAGAGAAACTCAATCTGTTTACTCATTAGTGGACTTGTTGTTCACGGAGGAAAAATCCTTCATTAAATAATTTGTTTACTCATTAGTGGACTTGATGTTCACGGAGGAAAACCCCTCATTATATAACTTGTTTACTTACTAGACTCCTCAAGCTAAGTGCTTGACCAGTCTGAATCTTGAGTTAGTCATGGAAGCATACAACCCACTGTCACTAGCTCAGCAATCGTGTATTGTAATAAGAAAGAATAAATACATTCTGTATCAGGGGATTGCACAATTGCCAGTGCCTATACAGCGATACGTTGCATCTTGCCTCAAGGGGTATGTTCGGGAACATGTGTTAGTGCTTAACAACCCCGAAACGGATCCTCAAGTGTTAGACTTGTATAATAGATACAATGGCAAGAGAGTCTATCAATGCCGCTACTGCCAGTACACTGAGCATTATTGTAATAGAGTTCTGTATCCTGCAAGAATTGTTAAAGTGTATCGCTTTTCAGACTCTAATAATTTGCAGCACACTTGTTTTTGCTGTGTTAAGAGTGCTTGGGAAGCGGATTGGCCACAAAACAATGATTACCTATCTACTTTGGTGATTTTAAAGTCAATGACCATAAAAACAGTTTGGGATGGCTCTAGTCACTCTAAATTCTTTTTCTTCTTTCAATAAAGAAAAAATAAAAGATAAAAAATAAAAGGAAAAAAAAACCATAAATAAAATACTCCCTTCCCCATCATTTTCTAGTATTACATGTTTTGGTAAGGACTACGTGACTGCCTGAGGTTATCATTAGTGAGAGTTCTCCAGTTATTTATGTTAGAATCATTTGCTCACAAGCTTCTACACTGACTAGACCTAACAAAATGTTTAATGTTGGAATTGATGTGTCACTGGAAGGTGAATATTTTCATACAAAACCATTTACAGTTAGATCTACAATTGAAGACATTGAGTCAATCGATGCGGAGATATTCCTACAGACGGTGAAGTATTACACAACGGGTCACTTTGCCGAATTGTCCATCAGGATGTGGATTAAGAAGCGGTTGCCTGAACAAAAACGCCTACAAGTTCAAGCTGCTTTGGATGGCATCAATAAACCGCATGTTGCTTGTCAACGCGTGATTAATTTACTTCTTTTAGAATCCGACCAGGTCTTTGCAAAGGTTATTGTAAACGGGGGTTAGGTAAAGATTATAATAAAAAAGTTGTAAATAAAGATTAAATATAAATAAACAAAATTTCCTTTATAAAAAAAAAACTATAAAAATAAACGATATTCCTTTATCAAAAACTATATGGTCCCCCCCCCCCGGCCGATTCAAAACCAGCAAAGGCGCAGTGAGGATGCGAGGATGTAAGGTCCCCCCCCCCTTGGCCGATTCAAAACCAGCAAAGGCGCAGTGAGGATGCGAGGATGTAAGGCCCCCCCCCCCGGCCGATTCAAAACCAGCAAAGGCGCAGTGAGGATGCGAGGATGTAAGGTCCCCCCCCCCGTTTGGTCTACATGCGGCTTAAAAAGCCCCCGCCGACCGGGAGCGGTTGGCGGCGCGTGTCGGGGGACGGTCCTGAAGGAGGTGCCCAGGAAGGAATTACTCAGCGGTTTGCTGACGCTCAAGGTTGCACCCTTGAATTGCTCAGCGGCTTGCTGTCGTGACGCGCCCTCTTTGGCCGCCACCGCTCGGCGGGGACATACCCGGTTGCGCGCGCTGCCGGTATATAAACCTGAGGTCCGCTACCGCGGCCTCAGTTTTGCCCGAGACGCCATGAGCAGCAGCAACAGTGCAACCGAGGTGGATCGAACCATCCGCTCTCTGATGGAGGAGCTTGATGCCATGGATGAGAATGCTAGACCGCCTACCATAACTAAGAAGAGGAGCAAGAAGCCCGTTGTTGGATGGACAGTGGACAGGAATACACCTACCGATTCTCCATCATGCAGTTGGAGCGATGCTGAATGTCAATATACAGTAAAGAACCCTACCAACTTAGGAAACGTTTTATTGAAGATGTCGGTATTCAAAGGCGGACGCCCTACGCATAGTTGCGGCCTATACTTGGACGAGGATAGAGACGATGAAATTTGCATATGCCTCACGGACCTGTTAACGAGACTAGAAAATATGTGGATTAATAGCGATACCGGAGTGCCTAAAATTAACGGAGTTAGTAGGATCGTGACTCCACTACCCGCCTGGCGTAAGACCCGCGATTGCGCAACAGTTTGCGAGGGAAAACGTAAGGCTGGAGGCAATTGCGTCATCCCAAAGCGCAAGAAGTAAACACCACAACGACCCGGAAAACACACACAATGACGTAAACAACTTGTTGACGCAGTGAGCCTATATAATACGACTCGGTGGTGAGCCACAACCATTCCACATCCAGACACTCAACGAGCAGCATGGACCAAACAGGAGACCTCAAGTCAGCCCTCAACAGCTGCAAGGCGGGGGGTTATACCCGCATAGCCGATCTGCGGGACAACATAATTTACCCCATCCGGTCATTTGAGCGGGTGGATACTCCTTATGGCGAGGCGATAATGGCCACTTTGGAGGGGCTAACTGGTGACGACCCGCTGAGGATCTACATGCCTCGTAGATACTTGGCCGTCTTGGGAGACCATGTCATCGGCCAGTACAACGTGGGTGTGGGGTCGAGGATGAGTTTGGTCAAGAGGAGCGGTCCCCCCGGCAGCAAAGGAGCTCTTCAGGAATTTGTTTGAATAAATAAATAAAAAAAAACCTTATTCCTTTATCCTTATTAATGTAAAATAAAAAAATAAATATAAAAATAAATATAAAAATAAATATAAAAATAAAAAATAAATATAAAAACTCAATTAATTATAAGAGTCGAGGCGGTGCGTGGCTGTGTTAGTAGCCACCATGGACTTGAGGTGGAAACACCCGTTCACCGCCATCGTAGCTGGACCTTCGGGCAGCGGCAAGTCGCACTTTGTGGCTCGCTTCATAGGGCATGCCGACCGCATGTGCGATACGCGCTTCGCCCGTATCACCTGGCACTGCGGTAGCGGCGGTGGAGGAGGAGCCGATGACCCTACTGTGCGCTACGTAGCCGGCCTGCCCGACCTGGACGACTACGATGGTAGCGAGCCCTCCCTGGTTATCGTCGATGACATGATGCGTGAGGCTGGCCCCGGCGTGGCGGACCTGTTCACCAAGGGCTCCCATCACCGCAACATGAGCGTGTTCTTCATCACGCAAAACCTGTTTCATCAGGGTAGGGGCCAGCGCGACATATCGCTGAACGCTCATTACATAGTGTGTTTCAAGAATCCCCGGGACCGCGCTCAGATCAAACACTTGGCTCGCCAAGTATACCCAGAGAACCCCAAACTTGTGGAGGAGGCTTATGCGGACGCCACGCGCGATCCTCACGCCTATCTGCTGATAGACTTGAAACAGTCTACACCCGAGGAGATGCGGGTACGTTCAGCCGTTTTCCCAGACGATCCAGTTAACTACGTGTACCTGCCCAAGAAAAAGTGATAAATAGGCTGAGCGCGCGCCAGTGTCAGTCATCATGTCACACCGCGTGAAGAAAGACACAGCCCTGCTGACTGCTCTGGTGCACGCTACACCCAAGGAACGCAAGGCCCTGTTAAAAGCGTGCGAGAATAGCCGTATCAGGTCAGTGTGTGAGTGTGCGTACAACGTGTTACGCGGGAACGTGCCGCTCACCACCTGTCATAAACGAAAGTTGAGAAAGCACAAACAGGCGCTCAGACGGCTGGTGAAACGCGGTGAGGGTTGGGTCAAGAAGCGACGCTACCTTGTACAACGGGGCGGTGGGATCCTCCTGCCCTTGCTGTTGAGTGCGGTGTTACCTGTGTTGATGCAGAAAGTAATTTGAAAAAATGGAGCACGCTAAGAAAATGGTAGTTGTACCGCAGGAGCTCATCGAGAGATTGCGAGAAGGACCAGGACCAGGAGGAGGAGGAGGAGCAGGCAGTACCAATAAGCCAGCCGGCCTGGACGCTGAGATGCATCGCATACTGAGCGACAAGCGGCTGAACGATACGGAAAAATGGAAACAATATCAACAGGTGTTACAGCGGTTCCTGCACTTTTCCGCGGCTAAACGTCAACCCATAGGCCTGTCAATCATCGAGGGGGAGGAGGAGGGAGAGGCAGGTCCGAGTCACGTGAAACGTGAGCCTAGCACCTCGGAGGAGGAGGGGGTGTTGGCATCATTCCCAAAAATCTACAAGTCGGTGGCGCGCAACCTGTTGCGGTTCATGACCCAGCAAGGTAGCCCCATCGCCTGGGCCGCCAGTGGGGTGGTGTATGTGAACAACGAGAAGGTCCCCAATTCCAATATAGTGGAAATCGCGCACAGCATAGTGAGAGCGCGAAGGGCGGACCGATTGCCTACCGGTTGGCAACAAGTGATGACCGCCTTGAAAAACATGAACGTGCCTAAAGAATACATGAGCAATCCCACGGCGTTGCGTTACCTAAACGGGGGCCTGGACACTGCATCGAGCCCCTGGGGAGACACGACGGCCTCCTCATCACCCCTGTCACCGAGGTTGACACCAATGCTAGACCGCCTGAGACCGCGACTTCCGGCAGCCAGGAGAAGGATAATAACCGAGGAACCTGACCAGGAATCGTCATTGGACAACTGGGAGCCGTTCTCACCGTAATGGAGAAGCTGTACTATGACCCGAGCCAGCCCGGTTCCCTCGGCGGGGTGGCTGCTCTGGCCAGAGCCGCGCGCCTCCCGAAACGCAGAGCGGTGGAATGGCTGCGTGCCCAGGACACCTACACGCTGCACAAGCCTGCGCGCAAGCGGTTTCCCCACAACCGCTACGCCGTTTTTGGGCCTCAGGAGCTGTGGCAGGCGGACCTGAACGACATGCGCGGTCTCAGCCAGCACAACGACGGGGTCAACTACCTGCTGACTGTGATCGATGTATTCAGTAAGCGGTTGTTTGCGGTACCACTGAGGAGGAAAAGCGGGCAAGAGGTGGCGGCAGCGTTCGAGAGGATATTCTCCGAGGCGACTCCTCGCTGTCTACAGACTGACAAGGGGACGGAGTTCACCGGGGCCGCTACCAAGCGAGTGTTCAAGAGTCACGGTGTCACATACGTCACCACGCAGAACCCCGATGTGAAGGCGGCGGTGGTGGAGCGAGTCAACCGCACGCTCAAGAACCGCATGTGGCGCTACCTAACCTACAAAAACACGTATCGCTACATCGACGTGTTGGACAGGCTTGTGGATGCCTACAACCGCAGCCCGCACAAGAGCCTGGGTGGTGGTCTGCGACCTGTGGACGCGGACAGCGGCGATGGAAAAACGGTGTATAAGGTGTGGCGTCACATGTATGGAAAGGCGATCCGGCGACGCAAGCCCAGGTTCGAGCCTGGTGCCACGGTGCGCATAGCCAAGGAGAAGGGCACGTTCGCCAAAGGTTACGAGACTAACTGGAGTAAGGAGCTGTTTGTGGTGGATCACGTATACGGGTCGCATCCTCTACCATTGTACGTGCTGCGAGACCTGAACGGGACGCCGCTGGAAGGGCGCTTCTACGAGCATGAGATGCAAAAGGTAACGGTTGCCCCGGACCGTATGTACCAAACAGATAAAATACTGGACACTAAAGGGCGAGGCCGCAGTAAGCGCTACTTGGTCAAGTGGGTCGGTTACGGAGAGGACTTCAACTCGTGGGTACCTGCATCTGAAGTGCAACAGCTGCTATGACGACAAAGCGCAGGCAGCTGTACCTGACGTTGCCCAGCAACAGCTCAATGGACTATTATCCAAACAACACCGTGGCTAACTACATCACCCATCTACCGTCAGTCGTGCGATTGGGTGGCGATGGTGAATGGGAAGTCGCTTTAGTCGAGGTCCATTACCCATGCTCGTTTGTGACAGTGGGGGAGGACGCTCGCGTATATCTCTACACTAAGGATGACACCGGCAAGCCTGAACTGACCGCTGTAAAGGTGGAAGCTGGAAACTATAAAGACATCGATGAACTGGTCAACGCCATCAACGCCATTCCAAAATTGGACTTATACCAATGCCAGTTTGTGTACGACAAAGAGATTGGGAAGGTGGAATTGATCTCGATAGACCAGACTGTGGAGCAACTGGAATTTAGCCCCACCCTAGCGTTACAGTTGGGATACGACGTGCACAATGTGGATTTGATCAAACATAGAAAAGCTATAAGACCGCCCAACTTACTGGCCGGGATCCCTTCGCACATGTACGTGTATTGTGACCTGGTGGAACCTCAGCTAGTAGGTGACACTGTTGCGCCCTTGTTAAAGATTGTGAACATCGACGCAAAAAACTACATCTACGGTGCGAGTATCACCGTGCATTTCACCGACCCTCACTACGTGCCGCTGATGAAGAGCTCCTTCGATAGTGTGGAAATCGATTTAAGGGACAGCGTTGGACGCCACCTGCCATTCCACTTCGGGACTACGTGCATGAAGCTTCACCTGCGCAGAGAGTAGCAGCAGCAATGAACCTGAACGACCCCTATCTGGCGTACTACCGCCAACAGCAGTCTGGACATGGAGTGTCCACGGTATTCAGAGGAGCCGCTTTCCAACGCGGTCATGGCATCGGCAGTTTCCTAGGCGGGCTGATGCGTACAGTGGTCCCGTTGATCAGATCCGGCGCATCGGCGCTGGGCAAGGAGGCGCTGAGGTCCGGTGTGGGCTTCTTGGGCGACGTGGCGGCGGGCACAGCCAACCCCCGAGTCGCAGCCAACGCCCGACTCAGGCAGTTTACCGGGTCGCTGAAACGTAAGGCTGATTAAAAACTGGATCGCGTGCTGAGCGGTGGTGGTGGTGGCACCTATAAGAGGAGGCGTGTACAGCGAGTGACCCCTCAGTCTCTGGCTAAACTCCTCGGAGTTAGGAAGAAGAAGCGCGCTGCGCCCAAGAGAAAAAGGAAGCCTGCAAAACGTGTCGCTAAGAAGAGGAGGAGCAAGACCGTTGTGCGACGTAAGAAGAGCAGGAGTACTGCGAGAGACATTTTTGGATAATGGCGTTTCTACATCAGAAGTCGTGTGAGTGTGTCAAGACCGAGTTGGACCTGTTCTCGCTACCGCCCACGCAGACCAGTATAGAGAGTGGTAAATGGGTGCAGTACAAGCCCATCTCCTCCCTGACAGACGACTCACCCGTTGAGTTCATAGTTCCGGGTCATGGGGACGAGTACACGGATCTGTCACAGACGCTACTGCATGTGAAGGATACCATTAGAACGGCTAATGGAGGCGCTGTAACGGGTGATCAAGCGATAAAAGAGGTGGGTCCGATTAACAACTGGCTGCACTCGCTGTTCAGTCAAGTGGACCTGTACCTGAACAACAAACTGGTGTCTCCTCAGAACAACACGTACGCCTATCGCGCCTACCTGGAGAACCTGTTGTCCTATGGTGGTGATGCCAAGACATCGCACCTCACCGCGGAGATGTTCTTTGAGGACTATGCCGGGTACATGGACAATACTGAGGAGGATAATTATACCGGGCTCAAGAAAAGGAGAGAGTTTATCAAGGGAAGCCGGTACGTGGACATGGTCGGACATCTGCACGTTGACCTGTGCAACCAGGAGAAGTTCATGTTAAACGGTGTGGAGATGCGCTTTCGTCTGATCAGGTCAAAGAACTCATTCTCCATCATGTCTAAAACCGTGACAGACTACAAAGTGGACATCGCCGAAGTCAACCTGTTTATGCGCCGCTGTAAGATCAACCCGAGCGTGCTGTTGGCTCACAGCAGGACGCTGGAGTCGGGCACAGCCAAATATCCCATTACGCGCGTGGAAGTCAAATCCTTCACGCTACCCTCCGGTATCAGCAGCAAGACTCTGGACAGTGTGTTTCTGGGTCAACTGCCAAAACGCATTATAGTTGGCCTGGTCAGCAATCAGGCGTTCAACGGGGACTACAAGAAGAACCCGTTCAACTTCACCCACAGCCACGTGAACTTCTTCGCGCTGTACATAGATGGTGAGCAAGTACCATGTAAGCCGCTTCAACCGGATTATACGTTCGGTCATGAGTTGTGCGTGCTCGCCTACCACACGCTGTACACTGGCACCGGCATCAATTTCTCAGACTGTGGTAATGAAGTCAGTCGCAACGAATACCCCTATGGATACTGCCTGATGGCGTTTGATCTGACGCCCGATATGGCGGCCTCGCAATCCAGCCACTGGAACCTGGTGCGCAACGGTAACCTGCGCATAGAGATTGGGTTCTCCGAAGCCTTGGCGGAGGCGTTCAACTGCATAGTGTATGCCGAGTTGGACAACGTCGTGGAGGTGGACCGTCACCGCAACGTGACTGTGGACTTTGGAGGGTAAACGGGTTATCTCCTCCGCCGCTGCCGCCGCCGCCCTCCCACCTACTTAAGGCCGAGGCAGCGCGCGCTCGCTCTCAGTTCAGCCGACCTCGCGAGATGGACGTGCCGCCACCAATCTACAACGAGCCTACCGCCACCGGCCTAGTGCGCTGCCATCATGGAAGCGTGGTGATGGACATGCAGTGCTTCAAGGACAGCGACAACGACTATTTGCTGAAGGAGGTCTGCGTGGTGGACGTGACTACCGGCACGCTAATCATGCATCACATCGCTCGTCCGCCCTTCAATCGAGACCTCCTGACCAGCGAGAAACTGCGCGAGAGCGGCTGGCTCACGCGTCACTGCCATGGGCTCGAGTGGGACCAGGGCGATATCGCCTATGTCGCCCTGCTGGACAAGCTGCGGGCCTGCTTCATCCACCGCCCCATCGTCTACGTCAAGGGGTCGCAGAAGAGGACTTTCGTTCAGCGGCACCTGATCGTCGAGCCTGCCGCCACCACCGTGCAGGACATGGACGACCTGGGTTGCGGGTCCCTCAACGGACCACCCTCCTGCCGGACCCTGCGCTGCAGCCACCATAAGAGCGCCCTCAACCGTTGCGCTCTGCACAACTGTATCGTCCTGCGTGATTGGCTGATGGCCAATGACAGGTCGGACTCGTCAGCCCTAGAGTGTTGCTGCTGCTTCCGCCCACGATGAACACCACACAGATCGAGAGGAGCCTGGCGCAAGTCCCCGGACTGAGGAGCGTTCTGGTCTGCGCCTCTGACCGTCTGCCTCACTCACCCGTTCAACCCCAGACCGCCATAGTGGCCAACACCATGTCACACACTGAGAGAGGAGACCACTGGGTGGCATTCTACTGCTCTGAGGACCGGCTGGAATACTTTGACAGCTACGGCAGGTCCCCATACCAGGCGGACTACCAGAGGTTCCTGAGGCGCAACTCGCGCCGCCGCTATGTCTACAACAGGTATCGACTCCAGGGCTATGGTACTTCCGTTTGCGGCCACTACTGCCTCACCTACCTGTACTGCCGGGCGGTCCTCGGTATGGCGCTTGGTGACTACGTGCAGCTCTTCGATCTGGCGTCCCCCACGGTCAACGACGCTCTGGTCCGCAGGCTCTTCCACTCCATCTTCTCACCACTACGTTACTGATACTTTATTTTATTCTTTTTAATTGTGTGTTTGTATATTCTTATTATGTTTTTGAAATAAATACGATATATTGCAATCACTTGTTGTTCATTTGTCCTTACTTCAATATTTAAGAAAAGTACATGTCCAATATCTCGATTTTTTTATTTAAAATTTTTTTAAATTATTAAATTTTATAAATTACATTTTAAATTATTTTAATTTGAAAAAAGTTATAACTTGGACATGTTGATGATTTTGAAAATATAATGAGGAAATACGGGTGAGGTAATAACAACACAGATATCTGCTGTGAACTAAAACTTTTACAATATAATTGCTTACAAATACTATTTACAAATAAATTATAAACGCTATTTACAAATAAATTAAAAAATACTATTTACATATAAACATAAGCCTACACAGGAAACTCTTCATCAACGTCCTCCTCCTCCTCATCCACCTCCATTGGCTGCTGTTGCTGTTGGTTATTGAGGTGGTCTCGTCCTCCTCCAGCCAGTGGTGGGATGTCCTTGTGTCCCCAAGGCAAGGTGTGGATCCCATCCGCCAGGACATAGCGCTTGTCATCTTTCGGGCTCAGGGAAAGTTTCTCCACCTGGACTGTGAAGACGCGGTGCAGGTGGGACTGGAACCGGGTGTTGACGGTGGTCTTCAACACCTCGTTGAACAGGCATTCCCTTTAGTCGTCGGGGGTAAGGATGTTCTTGACGACCCCCTTGGCGACTCCCTTGGCGCGCTTGAGAGCCTTGGATCCCGTCTCCTCGCTCGGGTCCTCGATGTCCATGAAGTAAAGCTTGGAACGAAGCCCGAGGTACTCAAACAGGGATCTGCCAGCGCACTCATCCTTGAACTTGCCGATGACTTTAGCGTTGATGGGGCTGTAGCAGGGGTGGGACCTGGGGTAGGCGCTGGTGTCAAAGTCCTCCAGGTGTTCCATCATCTCCCTGTAGATGTCCTGAGAGATGATGTCAAACACGAAGCTGTCCGTGTCCATGTAGTCTACGGTCAGGCGGTCACCGTAGCGGTCCTTCATCTTGCGCAAGAACTCATACATGAGCCACTTGCTCAGCTCCAGGACAGACATGCCGATGTAGATGGGTTTGTCCAGAACGATATTCACCCTGGCTAGATGGATGAGGGCTATGTCCTCTGTGTAGTAAGTGCGGTCCAGGAAGTTGGACTTGGCCACGTATTTGCTGAACCTCTCCGGAGTGCAGACCAGCTTGACGTTCAGGCGCTTGCGCACGTTCTCGATGGTCTTGCCGAAGACCGCATTGTTCATGAGCTTGAAAAAGTCCTGCTCAAACTTGGTCTTGGCCTTCTTCCTCAGCTCGGTGTTCATCAGGATGTAGGGCTCGAGCCATCGAGACTGGTGGAACGAGACGGCCCTGTGCACAGCCACAAGCTCCAGTCCGTTGTTCAGCGCCTGCTGCAGGATCCTGTAGTGGCAGATGTAGTGCTCCTTGTTGTCCAGGGTGGTCACCAGCTTGGGGAACTTGCCTATTGGAGGCCGCTTGGTCTCACAGCAGTAGGGGAGGTCCCTGTGCAGGTCGTGGAGACGGGCGGGGTAGTTGAGGTCCACCTCTAGTATGTAGCCCCGGTCGGCTTCCGCGTCCAACGAGGCGATGTCCAAGGCGTCAATCTCCTCACGGCTGAGCCACTGGAAGTCTCCGGTGGGCAGGTACTGGGACATGGCCCAGCCGTACAAGTTATTGGCATCCAGGTACAGGAGGTGGCGTGTCGGCTCGTCGAGGCGTCGGTCCTCAGGGCGGCATCGCTCGTGGTTGGCCTTGGCGTAGCGGGTGATGGCCTGGGAGATACCTCCTCTGATGCCTTGCTCCACGAAGAGGTACATGTCAAAGTCCCGTAGCGTGTCCAGCTCCACGCCGCAGGTCTTGAGCATGACGTCCCAGGCGTAAGAGGGCAGGGTGTAGTAGTGGGCAGGGTCCAGTCCATACTCAGCCAAAGAGGTGTCGCGGAACTGCTCGAACACATCGGTGAGGAGGGCGATGTCACAGCGCAGGTACTTGTCGGCATAGTCCTTGAGGTGGTTGCAGTCAAAGACTCGCCACACGTTGAGGGCGTGCTCGTACTCCTCCTCCTTGATATCCTCCAGGGTCATGCTGTTTTTGAACGCGGCCCGAGGAGGAAGCTGTCTGGTGGAGTACAACGTGTCGTACGACGTGACAAAGTCGTAGGGGAACACGCCCTTCCTGCGCACCAGGTCGAAGAGCCGGTTGTCGGGGAACCGCTTCCTGGTCTCACGCATCTTATCCGTGGGAAGCCCCGCCGCCAGGTTGGCCAGGCTCATGGACAAGAACCTGTAGGTGTCCAGGAACCGCACCGCGAAAGATGACTGTCGTTGGTTGTCCCCGGGCTGGCCAAAGTGGAACCGCTTGGTGAAAGCGATGTAGCGCTCCTCCGTGTGCGCCAGCACGTCCACATCGCCGGGGTCAATGGCCAACTCCCGCACTATGAAGTGAGCGTCATAGTTGGACAGGTTGTGGAAATAGCAGTTGATGACCCGCTGCTCCCTGTACCGTAGGTTGCACGAGTGGTGCGCCGCTCCTCGGAACTCGTAAGGTGGGGCGTGGTTGTGGTCCCGCACCTTGACGTCCTGCTCGGTGAACTCCTCACCGCAGAGGTAGCAGCGAGTCGCCGCCAGGTACTCTTCCATCTCCTGCCGGGTCAGAGAAGGGTACAGAGCTCTCATGCTGAACAAGAACTCCCACAGCATCAACACATCCATCTTGAGCCTCTCCATAAACACCTTGGACGCGTCGACCCCGAAGTAAACCCGGGGTTCAAACTCCTCCAGCCCCAACGAGTCCATGATCTGGTATGCAAAGGCGTATGGGACGTGCATGCGCATAGGTCTGGTCGCGGGTGGTGGTTCCGCAGGGTCGTCAGCGACGGGCTGAAGGGAGCACTCAAAGTCCGCGTAGATGCAGAACCTCTCTCGCCGGGTGTACTCGGGATGCGCGAACCGGATCTTCTCCTTTTTTGGCATGTCCAAGCGGAGAGGAGCCTTAGCGTAACAGTAACGCCTGTGCTCCTCCAAACGCTGAGCACCCGTCAACCCAAGCTTGTTGGGCCGGTTGTCAAAGTAGGCGAAACACCTCTTGCAGATGTAGATGCTGTGGTCATGGGTGGTGAGCTGAGGGCGGACCAGTCGGCTCAAGTTCCTGATGAACGCGTAATGGCTGTTACCCTCAGTTGTCACGTACAGCAGGTCGCGATGGTCTTGGAGCTCCCGCCTACATATCTTCAACGGGTATACCCTGTTCTTGAACTCAGGTGTTCCACCAGGCCGTCTCCCCACCATCGCGCGCTCTATCCCATACACGTTCACGCTGATGGCGTTCTTGCGCTCAAAAGCCTTGATGTCCTTCAGTGTGACGGGGAAGCGCAGGTCGGTCCAGTCGTACCGGGCGATGATGTCCAAGGTGTACCTTGTGGGTCTCTGCTGATTCTCCGGGACGAAGGCGCCCAGGATCGCGTACATGAAGCACATGTCATCGTTGTTTTGGACATTGATGACTGCGTGCGTGGCGTCAATGTCCTTTGGCAGCGGAATAAACGCCCTGCCTCCGAGCGGTATGTACTCATTCACGCGGATCTCCAGGTCACGTATGCGCAGGTAGGTCCATCCACTGCCCACCAACTCGCACTGCTCCTTCTTATTCTTGATCGTGTCGAACGTCGCGGAGAGGAAATCCCCCAAGTCAGAGGCCTCGGTCAGCGGGACGTTCTTCGTGTTGAAGGAGCGCAGGCAGGTGGCCCCATGGATGTTGGTGAACTCACATTCCAGGACCATGTTTACCTTGATGCTGGGATGCCTGCTCCTCACGTCAGTCAAAAGATCAAAGACCTCCTGGAACAGGAAGACGAGCGCTTCCTCAACTGTCAGCAGGGCGTCCATCGGTTGGGACAGTCGAAAGGTGAGGAGGCGTCTGCGGAAGGCTCGATGCACGAGCTGGAACGCTGGGAGACCGGCACCCTCCATCGGCTCCTCCTCCTCACTAGACCCCGGTTGCGGCTCCCTGCTGGGCCCCGGTTGCGGCTCCCTGCTGGGCCCCGGTTGCGGCTCCCTGCTGGGCCCCGGTTGCGGCTCCCTGCTGGGCCCCAGTTGCGGCTCCCTGCTGGGCCCCGGTTGAGGCTACCCGCTCGGTCCGGGTTGAGGCTCCCGTGGCTCCGCGATGGGTGATGGTGGTTGCCCGAAGTGGTCTCGGATGAGGTTCAACGCGATAGGGCAGCTGCGCGTCTGGTGGCGGTCCCGGTTATGACGGCGCATGAAGTCCCTGTCGCAGAAGGCGCAGCGGAACCTGGCTGCCCGAGCCTCCAACTCTGCTCCTCCGTCTACAACATATAACGAGAGTTACTACACTTATAAAACGACGGGGGGGGCTGCTTGGTTGGTTAGGTTAGGTTGGTTAGGTTAGGATAGAGGAAGCATGAAGGGGGGGGCTGCTTGGTTGGTTAGGTTAGGTTAGGATAGAGGAAGCATGAAGGGGGGGGCTGCTTGGTTGGTTAGGTTAGGTTGGTTAGGTTAGGATAGAGGAAGCATGAAGGGGGGGGGGGATTTACAGTTTATTATGTAAATTTTTAAATTCCAATTTAAAATTAAAAATTTAAATTTCTTTAAATATTTATTATGAGAAGCATTTTATAAAAAGGTAGTCATGACCTTTTACTAAGTTCATGACAAAGTTACTAACCTTGGAGCTCATCCACAGGCTGTTGGTGGGCAGTAGTAATGTGCCGATTGAGGTTGTCCCTTCTTGTAAATCGTCTACCACAAACGTTACAGTCATGGCGTCTGTCGTTGTGGGTAGACTCTGCATGCCTCCTCAGGTTTTTGAAAAGGCTGAAGGTGTGACCACAGACCTCACACAAATGTTGGTTGTTCATCTACAACAACAAAGGATACTTAATAACGTTCTAGACGAATGAAAAATAAAATATTAAAAAAGAAACAACCATGATACGCTCAGAATAGCTTCACTGATTTATGTATGCCTCAAACATTGTAATGTCAGGTTCGAAATCAGTTAACTGGAAATTATCATTCGTTGGAAAGGCATAATACATTTAATAAAGAGCTGTTTTAAAACAGGGTTTAATTAAATTTGAGAGTACGTCCGAAATAAAATAAAATTTAAAATGGTTTAGTTAATAAAATATTTCTACTTACGTTTAATTAATGAAGGTAATCGAAGCAGGAAGAAGTCACTGGTTAGGAGCACACAAATGAGCACTCAAGTACATTCACAGATAAACTGAGGAGGATCATTAGGCACCGCTCATTAAATAACATAGGAAAACCACAAGTAAACAAGCGCTTGCCTCGAGGTATAACGGGGGATGGTGATATCATGTGGAGGAGGGCTTTGTGTAACTATTTACTTCAATTAATATTCATTTTAGTTCTTATAAATTTTACAAAAAAGGATTTACTGCAAACTGTTCCCCGTATCTGTTCCAATCGTTCACCAATAGTAAATACTGCTGTTCATACCGGATCCATTCCCAGTACTCCTTCTCGAATGGATAGTCCTCCGCGAGGTACCTTCTGCCCTCCTCTACCACCCACATCTCATAATCATCACGCGGAAAGGTATGGATGTTCTTGTACCGCTCCGCTCTCCACAGCAGGTCGCTCTCGTACTGTTCCAAGTCGTAATGGATCCTCGGAACGCACTCTGCCGTAAACTTCTTGTCAATACGTCGAACGCGCTTCCTCCACTCGTACCGAGGTTCAAATGGTCTCCACGCAGACTGGTATCTCACTCGCCTAACTTTCACAGTCTTTCCCTCCTCACCAACACTCACTTCAACTCGCTCAGTATCGCTGCTGCTGTCAGAGGACATGGTGCTGCGACTCTCGACCGTTAACTGAAGACAAGAGAGGAGTAAACAAGGTCGACCGTTAACTGAAACTGAGGGGGGGGTATCCTCATTCCTCCTCAAACGCCTGTGCTCGCCAGCCTATGTTAGGTTTCCGCCAGGTCACGTGACGGGGGGGGGGGTATCCTCATTCCTCCTCACACGCCTGTGCTCGCCAGCCTATGTTAGGTTTCCGCCAGGTCACGTGACGGGGGGGGATGACGTCACGGGGGGGGATGACGTCACGGGGGGGGATGACGTCACGGGGGGGGGGGCTCCTCGGTTCCTCAGTTTGCTAAAGTGGTCCAGAACCGGCCATAGCACCCTACTTACATAGTATATGGAGAAAGTATTGTTTTCGTTAAATATTTCGAATTTGAGTTGTTAGTGGAAATATTCGTTTTGGTGCTCCCTGAACCCAAAAAAGTGGTTTTTACGTGATGTCTGTCTGTGTGTGTGTGTGTGTGTGTGTGTGTGTGTGTGTGTGTGTGTGTGTGTGTGTGTGTGTGTGTGTGTGTGTGTGTGTGTGTGTGTGTGTGTGTGTGTGTGTGTGTGTGTGTGTGTGTGTGTGTGTGTGTGTGTGTGTGTGTGTGTGTGTGTGTCTGTGTGGATGTCTACAGAGCTAGAGCCCTAACCAATGGGTCGATTTTTATGAAATTTGGTATGTAGGTACTAATCCACGATATCTCAAGGTTGTTTTTCATTTTTTGAATTATTTATTTTTAAGGGTAATTATCCCCCAAAAACCGCCAAAAATCATGATAAATCAAAATTTCTCAAAAACGGCTCTAACGATTTTGATTAAACTTTGGTCGTTTGTAGAACTTTAGTTTTCCAACAAAATGACCCCACCCGCATTTCTGTAAAAATTCGGGTTCAGAAATTACAGGACTTAAAACATCAAAAATTCGGTTTTTTGGATTTTTCATAAAAAAAATAAACATAAAAAAATATTAATATTCACCATTAAAAAGGGCTCAAAAAACTAAATAATTTAGTATTTTGAATTGCTATTCTACGATTGCCGGTTGTGGAAAAAATTGGAATTTTCATTTTGCGGTAAACGCAGTACGTTGTCCAATGTTATTCTTATGGGGAATACAAAAATTACTATTTGTCTCTTATTTACTGATAAATTTAATTCAAACTTGATATGCTTGTCAAGTTAGCATTGACCAACAGATGAAATTCGAGACATGTTGCCCCTTAATAACCCTGGGGGGGAAAAAGGGGGCATTTCCCCTCTTAAAACCACGAGTGTAGCAATGAATTCTGAAGTGCCTCCAAAGCAGGGATTTGGGTGGATGTTTTTTAAAACAACTTGTTTACAAGATTTTCGATGCATTCGACCGTGCTTTGTATTCTATATTTAGTAAATAAAAAGTAATTTATTCATTAAAGTTGGGCTAAAAGGCAGAGAGTATGTGTCAGTTTCCTGATACCGTTTATTTTTAACCTACAGTCAACAAATTCTTGTTTATGTCTGAGACTGGATGCATACGACCTTCTCACATTGCATATAGGAACTGGGCAAATGGGTGGGAATCGCGTGTGTGAGATGATCAAGATATTCAACACAGGGAATGATTTATATGGTTGAGAAATACGCCCATTGCAGTTGATCTGTCTGTGACGCCGCGGTTGCCGCGTCGACATGCAAAGTATTGTAGTACCATTAATTCGAATGCAATACATCTCTCCATTCAGATTGGCTTTCTTGGTTCACCTATGAATTCGCCAGAAATCTTACTAACTATTGTGGGTTATTTTACATTTGATGGATACATTCTAGGCTGTTTAGTTTAAATTTTTTTTGGAATGCAATAATGTTATGTTTTGATGTACCTGTATTTAATTTGTCCTAAGTTCCACTGTCATTAGATAGATTACAAAATAAACTACTGCACATGTCACTGTTTGCAATTTAACTGAGCAAATGTTCCTTATAAATTTTAATGCTAATTATCACTGAAACTTTGGTTTTAGTGAAGGAGAACCTAGGATTCCAGCCAAGACTTCACTGGAGCTGGAATATTAGGAACCCATCCTGCAAAACACGCAATGATTCTGAAAACTAACCTTGTGGGGGATTTAATCTCCTTACAACAATAAGAAGTCAGCATTGAGCAATATAAATAAGAAGTTTTTTTCATATCGGAATTAATCCATTGTAGTGAGTTTATTTATATAAATGTTGAAAAATATTTGTAAATATTGACATATGCAATTTTTAGATTTTTTTCACTAAAAACCTACAACTCTCTGTCTTCATTAATAATGAAACCTTTACCATTAACATGTCAGTTCGTGATAGTTAAAAAGTCAGTGTTACTGGTTGAATTAAATCGATGTGTTTGTTTGGAAAAAAAATCGGTTTGACAAACCCGCTTGGGTACTCTTCATATACGTAATGACCCGAAAACATATCCGTGATTTGTTTTGTTCAATTGTTACAATCAATTCTCTTCTTTTAAAAATGTATAATAATAATCCTATCATCACAATACTGTAGATATTCACATAGCTAATCTATGAGTGATGTAAATTAATTATTGCATTTGAAACTACATTGACTGTTTTAGCGAATTTCCCCTATAGTGAAGAAGCTATTACCGTAGTCGGCATGGTAAAACCTAGGCCCGGGACCACGATACATTTTGTTTTGAGGTCACCACACCCCAAAAACACCATTAGTTCAAAACTGTATGTATATATATATATATAGTAATTTTATTAATAGTAATTTTAAATATATATAGTAGAAATAGTATTAATATAAATATAGTAGAAATATAGTATTTATATGGTAGAAATGTTCTCTCCAGATTCAAATTTTAAAATATTTATTAATTTTCGTTTATCTGGTAGACTTCGAAAATATAAAAGAAGGTGAACATAAATATGTACATAATTGTATAAAAAAAACTAAACAAAATAGGTTAGCAACAAAATATAAACAGATAATCATATGTGTCCGTGGGTGCGATAACTCTCGTAAAAAGGTCCAATTTTGATGACATTTAGTATAAACGTGTAAAGCAACATGTATGACTTTAAGTTAGAAAACCAGCCATATCACTCTATCTAAAGGGGTATTTTTTTTTGGGGGGGGGAGGGTTTGTACTTCAAAAAGGGGGGGTTTTGAACTTTTTACAAATAATTGTTTAAATAGTCGAATTTTAGTATTGCTATTCAGCTTAAAAAACACACAATTTGATATTTTGAACATTCCTCTACGTCAATCGGTTACCAAGATATTGAAAGTGCTAAACACAGTACGTTGTCTAATGTTATTCTTATGGAGATTAAGAAAAAAAATATACCTCGCTTCTTTATGAACGTATACTGACGAAACTTGGTATACGGCTTTCTCTGGTTGTGGTTTATTGATATTTGCTAAAAAAGATTTTTTGGCTAAAGGTTTCCGTAGCAGCAATCCTGCGTACTCAGCCCCCATGGTATTCTTATGGAGAAATATTAAAATCCTATGTCTCCCTTAATTATGAACATGTATTAATAAAACGTTGTATATGACTTCAGCTAGTTGAGTTACATTGATATTTGCCTAAACACTATTTTTTTCGTTCCTTGTTGCAGCAAACCTGCGAACTCATCCCCCATGTTATTCTTATGGATATTAATCAAAATGGGATATATCGCTTATTTATGAATGTATATTGATGAAACTAGGTATGTGGCTTCACCTAGTTGAGTTATATTGATATTTGCATAGAAACCAATTGTTTATCTTCCTTGTTTCAGCAATCCTATGTACTCATCCCCAATGTTATTCTTATAGAGAATAATTAAAATTGTATATATCGCTTATTTGTGAAGATATTTTTATGAAACTTTGTATGCGGCTTTATGTGGTAAATGTGTGTATATATATTTATATATATAAAATAATTTTAGTTTCTACAACACTTTGAGAAGTCAAATGTTGTATGCAGTGGGGATATTTAAATTTGTGTTATAATTTGTTTATCTATATTTTAATTTTTGAATCAGATTTGTGTTTCACAAAAAAAAACCTGTACTGAATTAAATAAAACATTTTGCCCATATTAGTGTGAGCTGGAAACTTTAAGGCTGTAATCATTACGTACGTTATTAGGGCTATGCACGTTGACCCGTCACTGCTACAAGGTAGATCTTATGGGTACAGGTTACTCAACCCTTCACTGTAGAGTGCACCCCTGATTGTAGGAAACACGTGCTTTACAACTCCACAACGGTATACTAAACAATATAAAATAACGGCACGGCAATGAAACACTGGGTAGGGGACACATAAGCCCTTGCAACATTGTATTTAAAGCTCAGTTTGTCTAGGTAGTCATTGTGCACCATAAGCAGGAACAGGCCTAGCTATACTTTCCGTCCCTTATGTCCTTTGCTAAATTGGCCTTTAAAATTTGTATTTAAAAAACACTGACGTTATTAGTTAACTGGACCGATTTAGAATAAATTTGTTAGGATAATAGTTAATACCTCAGAATAAAACATTTGCCTACTCCAGTTCCCAAAATACTTTAGTGCCCTCCAAATGTTGGAGGTATTGGATTTATGGGTAAAGAAATGTGATCCAATCCAGGGCTCATACCCGGAAAAATATTGTTGTGTATAATACATTATTAGAAAAAACAACATTGGAATTAGGGTTAAGATTTTTAAATAAAAACAAAAGAATCATAACAGCCGTAAAAACAACCAGTCAATTGAAAAAATAACACTCACTTGGTAAAACAATCTATTCATAAATTATATATATATAAATTTACCTATACATAAGGTTACCTATACATTTCTAAAAGCATTAAAAATGAAGCTTGAATACAAAGCAGATATCTCAAAAATTAAAAGAAATGAGCAAATAAGCAAAGCAAATATGCTCGCCTTGGAGAGGAACCGTAAATATAAGTATTCTAGGAATTTTTAACAAACAGCCTGCCTTATCGAGCAAAGCTCGGTCCCCCCAGGCGCTTTAAGAAATGTAACAAACTAATCAAACATAACAATGTACTATGATCGCGAGCGAAGCCGTGACGAGCTACTAGTAAATATTATATGTGGCCAGACTACTACTAACCGAGGCAGTCAGTTAGAATCGTCGTAGAATGCAGAACAAATATGATATGTATTTTGTTGAGTATTGTGTATGAATGAAAAGGAACTACTTATATTTGTCGTGGTTTAACACCACCCAGTGCAAGTACTTGGAAGCTACGTTTGAGTAACACCAAGGACTGAGGGACGAGGACAGTAGCAACCAACGAAAAGGGGGAAAACCCAAAACTGATAGATAGTATGATTTAGACTGCGTTAAGGTTGTGCGTCAGCGAGGTCAGGGCAGCACACCTGGCGGGTATTCATTAACGCCATGAACCCGCCCCCCGACTACGCGCTTGGAGCGTAGATTAGCGAAGAGACGCTTTAGTTTCAGCACAGATGATCACAGACTTTACTATCATACTGCAAATAATGTTTCTGAACAGTTCCTGTCAAAATAATTCTACAAATAGTCATTCACTCTGGTCAAAGTTAATTAAATATATCTTACCCCTTTTAATTAAAATAAGAGAGAACAAAAACTTAAACCGGTCACTACGTACATATAGTGACCGGTTAAACAGTAAAATAATAATGAAACAGCGAAATTTTCTCAAGCTAGTTCAAAACTGAATACCAATCCACAAAAATGTGGCTTTTCAAAGTAAATAATTAATTTTGCTTACTTACAAATTAATGTTTCTAAATAAAACTGGTGCTAATACGTTTGAATTCATTACTAAAATATTACGTTTTCATTTTAACCCAATGGACCATTTATGAGTTTGTCAGGAATACACGGATCATGATGGCCCTAATATTGTGATGAAAACTACTCGAGTGAGTTGTGTCCGGTTTAGAGCCGGATACAACATACAACCTAGCTGGCTACCTCTAACGACAAATTATTTTTCTTTTGCCTCATAATATGGGATTAATTCTGTAACATCTTAAGTTAATTGACTGGTCGAAATTCTTTGCCATGACATTATTTTATATATATTTGCCGTCTTGTATGTAAGTAAATTATTAATGTAAATATATTTTGAACTGTTGCGAAGAATAATTTATTGCTTCCAATTTTAATAAATATTTCCGAATAGAATTATTGTGTCGTAAAGTCCTTTGATTTGATATTTATTTTATTAATATGCGATACGCGACCGTAAAACTGAAAGAAAGGCTCTCTTCTGTTGCTAACCACTTGTCACAATAATCGTCACCTGCATTAGCGCCATGTTACTACAACACGTGGTTTTGACGTCATTGTATCATAGTTGAAAAACAACTCTGACTTTCTAATTGAAAGAGCTCTTCGAATAATAAATAATATAACATATTGCAAATTTTTTTGAGAACAGTGAATAATCGATACAAATTTCAATGAATTTGGTTCTAGTCACATTTTTTAATCAGGAAAGGTTGATACTGAGACCTCTTGTGACTTTTTGCTAGGTACAGTTTACGGGCGGCCCTGACTATGGGCCATCCTATGGTACCAAGATGTGGATGTCCATAATTTAAAGCCTCGTTAATCATTCTGTTTTGGCTAGCTTGACTTTTCTATACAAGCAACTCCACCTGTGGTCTCTATCAAGTGACAAAATAATACATTCTGAAAGAGGATAAAATAAATGCTGTGTGAACTAAAACATAGCTTCCATCAATGTTTACATTATTCAAAGTATTTATAACGCACATATATCAGGACAAGTAATTAGGTAAACTTCATCACCAAATAGTTTTTACCCTGCACTCCCTCATTCAGTTGTATTTAATGTAGAAAGCTAAAAATTATCAACAAGTCGAATTATTTAGACATATCACTTCGCTTCTCTGGAAGTTAATTGTGTCCTCTGGAATATCTTCTGTATATCTGTAATACGCTAAGGTGAATTGTTATTTAATGTAATATACTCGAACTCTTTTATTTTTAAATATTTAAAACTAAGGTCATAATGAATTGTAACACTTGTGACAACAATTTCCAATAAATTATAACTTTAAACTCTTTTTGTAGAGAAATTTAACGATAGTTCGTTTAACAATTAAATAATTTAAAAAAAATACATACTTATAAAAGGAATATAAAACCACAAATCATGAAATGATAAATGCCAACCTCCAAACTACAGTTAATTACCATTACATTAGTTAGAGATAATGTATGATAAAAACATGTCAATCAAGACATTTCATTTGGTGTATTGTATACGAAGTTTCAAAGTTTCAAAATTAAACAGTAAAATAATAATGAAACAGCGAAATTTTCCCAAGCTAGTTCAAAACTAAATACCAATCCACAAAAATGTGGCTTTTTAAATTAAATAATTAATTTTGCTTACTTACAAATTAATGTTTCTAAATAAAATTAATAAAAATAAAAGCTAATAATTTTTTAATTGATATTGCATTTGTTATGTGAAAATTAAATCATGGTCCATATTTTATTACTTAATTTTGTGCCTGAGAGATAAGTAAATACAACTTGGGTTTATAATGATGTTTATATGCCGTGCTTATTCTTTATGCATTTATGTACTTTGCATTTATTTCAAAGACTGATTCATTTCATGACATCACCCAAGCGTGAGACATTGACATTATTTGCAAAAAGAGACAGAAAAAACGATCGAGTGTCGTTAAGTGGAGGCGCATTTGCCTATCAGAGATTTATGGGCAATGATCGAATAACTAATTTAATTACTGGACTCGGCCTTGGAGTAGTCATTAGAGAGAAATGTTGATAGAAAATGGAATAAGCGAGGCTAAAGCCATAAATCAAGGAGTGTTGTGTCGAAAGTGACGCCTCCAGAGATACCGCTGCATTTCCTTCATATCTGGGAGGGGTTGGAGTATTATTCATGGTGTAATTGGTGTCCGAAAATCCGGCAAATCTTTTACCTCCTTAGCTATTTTGTGACCATCGCTTTCTTACGGTTCTATTTACAGTGATAACAAGTTGTTTTTGTTGAATGCACAAAAATGTCATGACGTGATACTGCCAAAACATTAATATAGTGGATTTTTTACATATGTAATGCACAAACTGTTTTTACACTAATGGATCTGATTTGGATATATAATATCAGTTCGTTCCTTTTAAAACATAAATCCCACGCTACCCACATTTTGTGATTACAAGGAGCTCTTACAGAGGAACAAAGTACTGACTTTGTTCTTTCATTTTAATTCCAATATTTTAAAGTTAAAAATGGTAAACTTCAAAATCGTAAAATCTGGCTCCTGGTTTAACATTTTAAATCAAATATGAAATTATGATATTCAAAGTATCATGAAACATTTGTTTAAATGCAGGTTTTTTAAGTTTTACGACATTTAAGCAATTAGTTTCTGCAGTCTTTAGTTTACGGTTAAGTTTTAATCACAGAGAACTCAAACACTGTCGCTTTAACAACACGTTTTATGCCCAAAAGAAAAAAACTTTGGTTTATAGCACAATATGATTGAACTTAAACTTGTATGAGAACTAGAGGTAGGCCTATACTCCAGCACATTGCGTTTTGAAACTGTGAAGCCAAGGTCCTCGAGGAGCCCGTGGAGTCGAGTACCTCGTTTGCCTGCAGGGTAAGTGAAGGGGATTCTAAACTGTACCTAAATTGCATCAAAACAATGAAGGGGCTAATATTTCATAAAACATTTTAAATGGAACCGAAAAATAATATACTTTGTAATAGTTTTGCAACTGGGAACTATGTATGGTGTCTTGAGAAAAGTAGTATAATTGAATAAAGCTTTTCTTGCTGAATGATGGTCAACGTCGAAGTGTTGAGTCTTTGACCCATTCAAGGGGCTACGGGTTCGATTTCCGGGATGTTGGGATCTACGGGTTACTATTAGTGTTGGTTTTTACTGGTTTCCCAAAATTATTTTTATATACTCTCTAACAGAACACCTTCGGAGTTGATAGAAGTAAATCCAAGGAATTTTTCACGATCAAATTGCAAAAAGGTGGTAAATTCCTTGAGTGCTCTCCAGTCACGAAACTGTCGTTATTCTACCTGCTCCCCTAAGGCCGATGTGAACTCTCAAAACTCGTCCCTCCCCATCGAATCATCCGGTATCGTTTATTTATGGTTAATTTTAACGAGAAAACAAAAACTAGCGATTTATGCGAGCGAAGTTTTGATATCGTAAATAATAATTGTTCGACCAAACAAAAAATAATCAATATTTACGATTTGTTATGTGTAAAATATTTTGTATAAATACATTCTGCTCACTGTAATCCTTAGGTATTTTTTGCTCTTTAAAATTAACCATGAATAATCGATTTCGGATAATCCGTTGGAGAGGGACGGGCTTTGAAAGTTAACATTGGTCTTATGAGGGGAGCAGGTAGACACAGGGACTGGAGCCCCCTCCAAAAACTACGACCAGAAATGTGTGCAACACGGTTATGAATAAAATCGGAAATCAGTAAGGAGTGAGGAAAATAGATCAAAGCGGGAAATCAGAGATAAGTTTCTCGTCAGTACGTTTATTTACGAAGCATATGGAAGAATTCATTGAATGTATAAATATTGTATCAATATTTTAGGGGTATATGACTGTTTGAATCCTTATGATGTAGTATCCGAAATTTGTCGAGTACATGTTTAATACATCGTAAATTTACCAGTTTGTAAATGCCTGTTAATGTGTTGGCATGGAGTCATGTTTATGTTAAGATGCAAAATTGTGCATTAGTTAAGGGCAAACACTACAGCCAACTGATGTGTGAGACGGGGCTTTCAAATAACTCGGTAAACTGTAATGACTTTGGCTATAGCATCGGGTTTATTTTTACTTAACGTTGTAAACAGCTGAAATAGTTTATGTAATGTGGTTTCGATTGTGATTATAACAGATGGTATCTTTAGATAATAATAAGCTTGGCGTTTACTCTTGGAATTTAAAATTCAATATCCCCCCCCCAGAAATAACTATAAAATCAATCGTAAACCCATCAATAACTTTTCAACCTACCGTATTTGGGGAATTCGTTTTCTCATGTTTCATGTTATAAGTTGAAAGAGCTTCGCGTTAGTACTCACACAGGGTGTATAATGTAGGATTGAAGGTTCTAATGTTTTCTAGAGCAACAATTCTTCGAGTGGGAATTGCATCTTCTATTCTAATTTTAGCGAATTTCCCCTATAGGGAAGAAGCTATTACCGTAGTCGGCATGGTAAGACCTAGGGCTGGGACCATGATAACTTTTCGTTTTGAGGTCCCCAGACCCCAAAAACACCGTTCGTTCGAAACTGTATATATATATATATATATATATATGTGTGTGTGTGTGTGTGTGTGTGTGTGTGTGTGTGTGTGTGTGTGTGTGTGTGTGTGTGTGTGTGTGTGTGTGTGTGTGTGTGTGTGTGTGCGTGTGTGTGTGTGTGTGTGTGTCCGTAGGCACGATAACTCTCGTGAAAATGATCTGATTTTGATGAAATTTGGTATAAACGTGTAAAGCAACATTTAAGACTTTAAGTTCGAAAACCAGCCAGATCGCTCTATCCAAAGGGGTATTTTGGGGGGTTTTGTACCCCAAAAATGTTTTTTTTTAATTTTTCACATATAATTTTTGAAATTGTCAAATATTAGTTTTTACCATTGGATTCAGCTTAAAAAAACACACAATTTCGTATTTTGATCATTCATCTAAATCAATTGGTTACCGAGATATTGAAAGTGCTAAACACAGTACGTTGTCTAATGTTATTCTTATGGAGGAAAAGAAAAATTTTTTGTCTCGCTTATTTATGAACGTATATTGGCGAAACTTGGTATAAGCCTTTAATATGGTTGTGATTTATTGATATTTTATAAAAAAAAAACATTTTTTGCCAAAGGCTCCCGTAGCAGCAAACCTGCGTACTCAGCCCCATGTCATTCTTATGGAGAATAATTAAATGCTATGTCTCCCTTAATTATTAACATAAATGAATAACAACTGGTATACGACTTATTGATATTAGCATAAAAACACATTTTTTGTGCTCCTTGTTGCAGCAAACCTGCGTACTCAGCCGCAATGTTATTCTTATGGAGAATAATTAAAATTGTATATACCGCTTATTTGTTCCGCTATATTTTTATGAAACTTGGTAAGTTGCTTTATGTAGTCTTAAGACATTTATATATCCATTGGAAATTCGCTGAGTATGCAGGGTTTGCTGCAACGGGGGTATTTGTTCTGTTTATGTTCCAACAATAAAAACAATCATAATAGCGTTTCCATAGATTTTTGTGAATTGCGCTACAAATACAAATATTAACTTATTACTAGTATTTCCAAGTAACGTTGTTTAAACCTTACTCGAGTAAAATAAATAAAATAGTTTGTTAAGAAAGTATGAGAAAAATATAAATAAATAAGTTTAACAGTTTATTTTATTGAACTAAACATTATGTAGCATTACGTATGCAACGTTCTACATTATAAATTGTTTGCATAAGATTGTGTACTTTACACATTCCTGTTTTGTAATATAACACTTGTATCTTACGATTTCTATTTTCTCTGAGACTTCTTTACAATGACTTTCTCTGCTCCAAGGCTCACCACGAAACATTCCGTTAGACACCCGATACTTTCCAATAACTCAAGAAAACTAATGCATACATACTACTATAATGTTGGCATTGCAGTTAGTTACTAGTGTCACGGACACTCTCACCAGCCTAACCCTGGTTTTTAGCGTCCGTTTGGTTTGGAATTTCAGTACTTTTCTAAATTGATTCCATATAAGTAACTGAAATTTAGCTATCGCTGTCTACATATATGCAAATAGCAAGTAGAATAACATGACTTTATCCTGAAGGGTAACTTTGGCGTCATCCCGTAACATTATTTATGCTAAAAGGCGCATTTATGCATAATGCTAAAAAGGCGCATTATTATCAGGCTAAAAAGGGTTTTGTGAGTATTCCAGTCACACCATAACAACATTTTACCATAATTTTACATTCATCTTTGCTAATTGCAAAATTATGATTTTATAGTGGTCTAATTAGGAATAGAACAGTGGTTTTTGTCCGTGCGGTTATAGTTTTAATCAAAAAATAAAAAATAAATAGAAAACGAACTAAACCAATACTTACCCTAAAGACTAAAACCCCAGGATCGTCTACATTTCTAAATACAAATACCCCTGTCGCAGCAAACCTGCGTACTCAGTGAATTTCCAATGCATAATATATGACTTAATATCACATAAAGCCATATACCAAGTTTCATAAAAATATATTCACAAAAAGGGATAGATACAATTGTAATTATTCTTCATAAGAATAACATTGGGGATGAGTACATAGGTTTGCTGAAACAAGGAACATAAACAATTGGTTTCTATGCAAATATCAATATAACTCAACTAGGTGAAGCCACATACCTAGTCTCATCAATATACTTTCATAAATAAGCGATATATTCCATTTTGATTAATCTCCATAAGAATAACATGGGGGATGAGTACGCAGGTTTGCTACAACAAGGAACGAAAAAATGGGTATTTAGGCAAATATCAATATAACTCAACTAGGTGAAGTCATATAAGAGGTTTTATTAATTTATGTTCATAATTAAGTGAGACATAGCATTTTAATTTTTCTCCTTAAGAATAAAATGGGGGCTGAGTACGCAGGTTTGCTGCTACGGGAACCTTTAGAAAAAAAATTTTGTTTGAGCAAATATCAATAGACCACAACCAGATAAAGCCGTATACCACGTTTCGTCAGTATACGTTCATAACGAAGCGAGATATAATTTTTTTCTTATCCTCCTTAAGAATAACATTAGACAACGTACTGTGTTTAGCACTTTCAATATCTCGGTAACAAATTGACGTAGAGGAACGATCAAAATACCAAATTGTGTGTTTTTCACCTTTACTAAAATTTTACTAAAATTTGACTATTTCAAAAATTATATGTAAAAAGTTCAAAAAACCCATTTTTAGGGTACAAAACCCCCCAAAATACCCCTTACAGTAGAGCGATATGGCTGGTTTTCGAACTTAAAGTCATAAATGTTGCTTTACACGTTTATACAAAATTTCATCAAAATCGGACCATTTTTACGAGTGTTTTCACACCCACGGACATATATATATATATATATGTACAGTTTCAAACGAATGGTGTTTTTGGGGTCTGGGGACCTCAAAACGAAAAGTTATCATGGTCCCGGGCCTAGGTCTTACCATGCCGACTACGGTAATAGTTCTTCCCTATAGGGGAAATTCGCTAAAAGTACATTTTAACTACAAAACCATATTGCGGGGTTAGTTTAGTCCGACAGGTTTTACACCTTTCAGAATCATTTTACTAATATATATTAAAAAAATAAAAGCTTGAACTTTGCTTTCTTTGACCCTGACCAAAGACATTTTTCAACACAGCTTCTATGATCCACTACATATCAACTATATACTAGTAACATGTTAATATGTATGCAACACAAATATGTATAATTTATGTATGCAATGATAGAAACAAACTAAAAATCCGCTTTTGCAATGTGAAATGTTGAACTAAGTTGAAATTGAAGTCGCAAGAGTAGTAAAAACTAGAGGTAACAAGAATTCAGGACCTTTTTATCTAACAATTAGTCTTTAGGCACACTTGATTCTGCAGACCGTTTTTGTTTATCACGTTTTGTTTATTTTATCTGATCGCTGTTTATAATTTTGGTTATATTGAGGGAAAGGAACCTCCAAACAGGCTTTGCCTTGGAGGCCTAAATTTTCTCCAAATTTGTTTAATTGCACGTAATTTATAAATAAAAGTAAATGTAAATTGAATATAGTTGTTTTAAATTAAAATTACCTCTAAATACCTTTTTGTGAAATAGTTAAGCTGAATTAGTTCATTAATTCCTGTTTTATTTATAGAGACAATCAAAAGGAGGTAAATTTAAGAGGATAATTTTAGAAGAGTTTTGTTTATATTTGTTTTGTTCTGTAAGATGTGTAGATTATTTTAATTTTAATTTTGAGAACAAAATCAATGAAGGAAAATTTGTGCATATTTGAAATACTTTGTAACATGTTAAATTGGAGAAAATAAATCATTCTTATTCTTATTATTATTTAGTTATATCAGTAACTGTCGTACTCTGTCCATTTCTAACAAAAAATATATTCTTGTGTAATTCTAGTTATGCATAGTTTATGTGATACTAATTGATGTAACCGTTCTTCGCACAGGTGTTGTCTTTACCCGTTCTATAGTCAATACAATTTGCATTTAAGTTAGCTTGAAGCAGGTGTTCTAGCTTCTGATCTTTAAGCTGTCAAATGGAAGTATCCACAGCTGTTCTCATTACAGTTTCTGAATGTTTACTTTCTTCTGAAACGTAAACATTGAAACTTAGGACGTTCACGCGGCGTAGCCCGAAGGGATTTTAAGGAAGTGAATAGGCATATCTGTTGTATGTGTTCAAGATTCAGCCCAGTCGGTTCAGTAGTTTTTGCGTTTAACCGGAACATCAGACAGGCAGACAGACAGACAAAAACCACCTCTAATTTATAATATTGTAGATTACAGCTTATATGCGTTTACTTAATAACAATGACAGGCTAGCTATAATTGTATAATTATTGTTTGATATTTTATTAGTTTAAAGCGTGCAAACGCATAAACGATTATGTTTGAAGGTCCGAGCTTCGCTCAAAGAGCTTACCAATCAGTATTATCGTAACCTTCGCGGCTCTATATTTAGCTCCTGACTGTGAGCATGTTTCCACCAATCTCTACATTAACTCTACATAGCGGTCTTGTAATGCTTACTTCTATTCTTTAAATTTAACTGTTTCTAATCAACTGTCTTAAAATTAGGTCTTTGAAAAAATTTTGAAGTTCCTATTAATTGTCAATTAAATACTCTATATTCAATTCGCATTCCATCCAAAAACTAATTTAGTTTTTATTTAGCCAGGAAAGACATTATAATATCGCATTGGCAATTTTATTAATTTATCAATCTTACATAGCTTATTACATACTTAGCATATTTGGTTTAAATTAATAAAAACTGTAAACACATTAAAGTTAAAGTACTCGTAAGTCTTAACTCACGAAACGGGTAAACATTTAACATGAAAATAAAGGGTTAGCCTATTTACAGATTATATTTATCACGGATAAAGGTGTAAAAAAACGTATACTTGAATAATAAATCGTACTTCCTTACAAACTCCATACAGTAATTAGTGCGTACAGTATATGTAAGTTATAGTTTGAGCACCCAACTAAGCCTTGTGCATTGTATAATCATATGGTTTATATCAAATGTACTATACTTGCATTATTTTTATAGTAATGTTTTTTGTTGTGATTTGTGTAAAATATTTTGTTAAGTAAACCACTTCTGTTAAAATTTAAAGAGATATTTTATTTGATATTAGTCAAGAATTTTTAATTTCTGCCAAGTATATATTTGTCCCTCACTGTACAGTCCAGCAAAGGTTATAGGCCATTTAAAAGACTGAAAAATGTGTTTTATTAACAGTCCCACATTTGTTTACAAAATCTAGGCTCACAAGATTTTCATATATGTATAAAAATGAGTTCAAATTGTAGGATAGAACCTTTAAAAAGGAACAACTATGACACATGGAAGATTCAAGCTAACGCGATTTTAATTCAAAACAACTTATGGGACTACGTGTCTGGTAAGAACAAATGCACAGAGGATGAAGATGGTAAGTCAACTTGGATTGAAAAAGATTTGAAAGCTAGATCAGAATTAATTCTGATTATCTCACCAGGTGAATTAAAATTAATTAAAAACTGTAAAACTTCAAAAGAAGTATGGGATACTTTGCAAAACATTTTTCAAAGTTCAGGTCCTGCAAGAAAAGCTACCTTGTTAAAACAATTGATCGTTCATAAAATGAAGGATAGTGATAATGTTAGGGACCATGTAAATAAATTTATGGATATTGTAGATAAACTTAATGATATGGACATTTGTTTACAAAATCTAGGCTCACAAGATTTTCATATATGTATAAAAATGAGTTCAAATTGTAGGATAGAACCTTTAAAAAGGAACAACTATGACACATGGAAGATTCAAGCTAACGCGATTTTAATTCAAAACAACTTATGGGACTACGTGTCTGGTAAGAACAAATGCACAGAGGATGAAGATGGTAAGTCAACTTGGATTGAAAAAGATTTGAAAGCTAGATCAGAATTAATTCTGATTATCTCACCAGGTGAATTAAAATTAATTAAAAACTGTAAAACTTCAAAAGAAGTATGGGATACTTTGCAAAACATTTTTCAAAGTTCAGGTCCTGCAAGAAAAGCTACCTTGTTAAAACAATTGATCGTTCATAAAATGAAGGATAGTGATAATGTTAGGGACCATGTAAATAAATTTATGGATATTGTAGATAAACTTAATGATATGGATATCACCATAAACTCAGATTTGCTTAGCATAATGTTACTGTATAGCTTGTCATCATCGTTTGACAATTTTCGAGTAGCTATAGAGTCTAGGGACACTTTACCTTCTCCTGATGATTTAAAAATCAAAATAATTGAAGAAAGTGAAGCAAGGTCAAAATACACTTTAGGGAATAATGAGGACACGTTGTATTGCAAAAGTAAGTAATTCAAGCCGAAGAACAATTTTCATAACAATGTCAAACCTAATAAACAATTTGAGACTAACTCAAATTATAAGGTAAAATGCTACAGATGTGGAAAATTAGGGCACAAAGCTAACAGTTGTAGATCTAAACCTAATAATGGGACTGGATTTAAAGTTGAGGCTGAATGTTTTTCCTCTGATTTGAGATCTTTTGATTCAACACTTTCTCATGGTGTCTTGATAGTGGCTGTACGTCACATATGTGTGGAGACAAATCTCACTTCAGAAACATTCAAAGTTCAGATGGAACATTAAAACTTGCATCTAAAGGGCAGACAGCAGAAGTTTCTGGTGTCGGACAAGTTTCACTTGAATTAAGTAGAAATGTTGATATTGTTCATTTGAATAATACACTATTCGTACCAAACTTGGCAGCTAATTTAATGAGTGTAGGTGAAATAACTGATAAGGGATTCAAAGTAACTTTTGATAAAGAAAAAGCTATTGTTCAAAATCATGAAGGGAATAAAATTCTAGTAGCAGAAAGACAAGGCGGCCTATACTATGTCAAAAATGCAAAACCGATCTTGGAAGGTGAAAAATCTAATTTTTCAAAACAGAATGAAATCTTAGATTCGCACAAAAAGTTAGGGCATTTAAATGAAGCGGACTTAAAAATAGCTTTGAGAAATTAAGTTGTAAATGGTTTAAGTTGTAATCTTAAAGACCATATTGAAGACTGTGAAACTTGTATCAAGGCAAAGTTAACTCAAACTATATTTCCCACTAGAACAACTCCAAAGAATGTTGACCTATTAGAGGTTATTCAATCAGATACTGTAGGTCCAATGAGAGTTTCTTCACCGGGTGGGAATAGGTATTTTGGTACATTCATAGATGAAAACTCTAGATACTGTTCTGTGTATTTTTTAAAGAGCAAGGATGAAATTTTCAAATGTTTTAATGAATTCAAAAGTGAAATGGAAAATAAAACAGGTAAGAAAATAAAATACTTACAAACAGATAATGGAACAGAATATTGCAATAGGGAATTCGACAAATTCCTGAAGGAAAATGGGATAAGAAGAAGACTGGCAGTTCCACACACACCTCAACAAAATAGTCTGGCAGAGAGAAAGAACAGAACTTTATTAGATATGGCTAGATGTCTATTAATAGAATCAAATCAACCAGAAAATATGTGGGCTGAGGCTGTTAACACAGCAAACTACATTATAAATCGATGTCCTTCAAAATCAACTGGGAACTCGACTCCATTCGAAAAGTGGGTTGGGAAGAAACCATCTGTTCGTCATTTAAAAATATTTGGCTCAAAGGTGTTTGCACTGGACAAAGCACCAAGGAGGGGGAAGTTTTACCCCAGAGCTGATCAAGGAGTTTTTGTTGGTTATGCGAGCACTTCAAAAGCATACAGAATTTGGATACCTCAGCAAAGGAAAATTGTAATTGCTCGAGATGTAAAAATTTTGTCAAAAATGTTTTATGAAAAAATTAAAAATTATTATGAACTCCTTCATGAACAGACAAAAATCCCAAAAGATTACAAAAACGAAGATATTGAATGTGATGAAAAAGAAGAAGACTTTGTAGATGTTCCTATCAGACGTGAAACCAAAAATGATGATTATATACTTGACCATGAAGATTCATCTGAATATGACAGTAGTAATGAAGAAGATGATTTAGAAGATCAGAATGATGGTTTTGAAAGTGCAAATGAACAACCTGAAAACGTTGAACTAAAATCTCAAGAGAAAAGGCAAAGGAAACCTCCTTGTTGGACAAAAGATTATCAGATGTCAGCAAATTATAAAGAAGAGCCAAGTTTAGAACAGTCGGGAGAGTGGAATGATGCGATAAAAGATGAAATAAGAGCTCATTTAAAAAATGAAACTTGGATCTTAGAAGATACACATAAAGCAACTAATATAATAGGATGTAAAATGGTATTAAAGAAAAAACTTAAACCTAATGGAGAACTGGAAAGAAGAAAGGCGCGTCTGGTCGCCAAAGGATTTGTCCAGAAACCAGGGATAGATTTTGATGAAACCTTTGCTCCAATTACCAAAGAATCTTGAGAAATATCTCCAAGAAATTATATATGATGAAAGTTTCAGTCAAGATAAACTATTATACACTAAAGCTAAAATGATGATTGATGATTTGAGAAAGTCTAAAAATAATAAGGTATGTCTTCTCAAAAAGGCAATATACGGTTTAAAGCAATCAGGAAGACAATGGTACATGAAACTAGACACTAAACTGAAAGAACTAAAATTCACACCTTCTCATGCTGATCCATGTATATACATCTCAAGTTCAAGGGTAAGCAAAACAATAGTTGCTGTCTACGTGGATGACATTTTAATCGCTTCAAAAAACAGGATGAATTTAAATCATGTCAAATCCCAACTTATGAAAACGTTTGAGATGAGAGACTTGGGCGAATTAAGCTATTGCCTAGGAATAGAGTTTACCAAAAGAAATGATAAAATTACCATGTCACAATCCAAATACATTAATGAAGTTTTAGTAAACTTTAACATGAAAGATTGTAAGCCAACAACTACTCCACTTACTCCAGGATTGAAATTGATTAAGAGAGATAATTATGATGGAAACTATCCGTATCAAAATCTGATTGTATCATTAATGTATCTGTCAATAGCAACAAGGCTTGATATAACACATGCAGTCAGTTACATGAGTCAATTCAACACATGTTACGGGAAGGAACACTGGATTGCTGCAAAACGAGTTCTGCGATATTTTCAAGGCTCAAAATAATTGGCTCTTGTTTTCAGAAAAACTGGAAAACCGCTGATGGGAGCAGCCGATGCAGACTGGGCTTGTAGTGAAGACCGAAGATCTTACACTGGATATTATTTTAAATTTGGAGGTGCTCTTGTTAGTTGGGAGTCAAGAAAGCAAAGGACTCTAGCGCTATCATCAAGCGAAGCAGAATATATGTCCTTGACTGAAGCGGCAAAAGAAGCGGTCCACTTAAAGCAGCTAATAAACGACATGGGGAAATCCCACAACCTAATTCAAATATTTAGTGATAATCAATCTGCTATAGCCATAGCGAAAAACTCAGTTGTCAGCAACAAATCGAAGCAAATTAGTATAAAAGAACATTTTATACGTGAAAAAGTGCAAAGTGGTGTAATTAAGCTAACCTATCAACCAACTGAGGATATGGTAGCGGACATTTTTACAAAAGGGCTAAGTGAACCCAAACATACCAAATTTCAAAGAAGTCTCGGACTTTCACCAGCCTTTGTTGGGTTAGGGGGAGTGTAAGTTATAGTTTGAGCACCCAACTAAGCCTTGTGCATTTGTATAATCATATGGTTTATATCATATGTACTATACTTGCATTATTTTTTATAGTAATGTTTTTTGTTGTGATTTGTGTAAAATATTTTGTTAAGTAAACCACTTCTGTTAAAATGTAAAGAAATGTTTTATTTGATATTAGTCAAGTATTTTTAATTTCTGCCAAGTATATATTTGTCCCTCACTGTACAGTCCAACAGTATATGACATTTTTGTGATTCTAGTTGCTTTTGCATTTGAAACATTGCAGTTTAAAACATAATTCAAAACTAAGCATTAACATTCAAAACATAATTCATAAACAAAAATAAATAGAAATTAGAGGATAAGATCAAAATTTGGGCTACAATTTAACTTTTGTATTAGCTAATTTGTTACTGAATTTATAAAAACTAGGAATACATTAAAATTTTAAAGATTGCCTTTGATTCTGTTATACCTAAAAGCCACACAACCTTAGGATAAAACATTTAAGCTTTTTTAAGTACGACAGAAATGTAAATATTATTCCAAAAACTCTGTAATTTTATCTTAAATCTACTGACAAATCGACATATGTAAATGTCAGCACCTGCAACTACATTCCTGTAACTACATGTTACTCAGAAGTTAGCTACGTCTCTAACTAATAAATGGCCATGGTTTTAAATGTTGTTTTATACTGTTCCCATTCCTGCTACACTAAAACAATTCCTGGTGCCTTAAACTATGTTAGGCAGAATTGAGAACCTATATAGTCCAAATTCTGGCCTTTTCCTCAAACAAACGTACTATCAAGTGTTTTTTGTTAGCGTTCTAAAATGTGGAAATAGTGCTCTGGTGAGACCAGCCATCTCTGTAAGCCTCTTATTTCAAGAAATTAATCATATTTGTATCGGTGATTGTCTTCGTAGTTGTTGGTTGCGCCCTTCTAGCATAGAGATGGGTTGTTTCTAAAATAGAGAATAAGTCGCTTAGTTTAACAAATGAAATAGATCATTTAGATTTTCTAACTAAAATTATAGCTAAGTTTACAAATTTTCTATCAAAGTCTACTCGCAGTTTACTAAAATGCTTTACTTTCTAACAATAAAAAAGAGTGTTTTTATGTTTGTTGAGCTTTAAACATTGACATAGGATAACAATAATATTTACGAAATAAGGCAAGCGTAATGTGCTGTTACAAATGGTAGTAATTTATATCGTAATATTAATGATACTTGTTAAAGGCAAATAACTACTATAAACTGTTGTAATAATTTTCAAATTAGGATTCAAACCAGACGAATTACAAGTTATAACTCGGAAAGGATGACATGCAGTAGTGTGACACTTGGCAAAGCTCTCGACACACTGCTGTTTTTGTAAGGCGTCAGACGGTCTACCAGTCATGTGACGTCAAGGCTACAATTACACTTGGCCAAACCGCCTCTTGCACCAGACCCATCGACGATCTCATTGGTGTAGAAAGTTGTTCTAAGGCGTCAGGCGGTCTGTGGCTGTGAGACTGGGTTTACCAGCTACAGCTAGGTCTACAAGTTATGTGACTGACGTCAATGCTATTATTACACTTGTCCATACCAGCTCTTGCATCAGACTCAACGAATACCATGTTGCTGTCAGTTGTCGTAAGGCGTCAGGCGGTCTGTGGCAACGAGACAACGTTTACCAGCAGCAGCTAAGTCTACCAGGCATGTGACGTCAATACTACAATTACACTAAGCCTCTTTCATCATGTCCATCGACGGTCACATTTCTACAGTCAGTTGCAGCAAGGCGCCAGGCAGTCTGTGGCCACGAGACAAGGTTTCAGTCTACCAGCCATGTGACGTCAATGCTACAATTACACTAACCCTCTTTTACCATGCCCATCGACGACCACATCGCTGCAGTCAGTTGTCTCAAGGCGGCAGGTGGTCTGTGGCAACGACCAGCTGTCTGTGGTGGTGTTTACCAGCTGCTGCTGAGTCTACTGGTCTTAGAATAAGCCTATTTCTCTATGACCATCGACAATCACATTGCTGCAGTCAGTTGCCACAAGGCGCCAGGTGGTCTGTGGCAACGATACAAGGTTTACCAGCTGCTGCTGAGCCTCCCGGTCTTGTAACGTCAAGGCTACAATTACACTTGGCATGGCCACCATCTTGCACCTTGCACCACACCCATCAACATTAACAATCACTATGCTGTGTAGTTTCACCAAGGCTTCAGGCGGTCTGTATCTACGAGACTGGCTCTGCCTGCTGCGGCTGATTCTTCACCCATCGCTGGTTTTGTCAGATACCACTACTTTATTACGGTAGTAGCTATTCAGACATATTCATTTTATTAATACAATTCTCAAATCTGTACTTTAACTACTTTACATGTTGGATGAAGCACTATAAAATCCTTTCATCAAGGTTTTTCTCTAGTGTAAATCCATTTTGCATAAGAAATAAATCTTATATTTCACCCCCACAACTCGTAAATCATATGCTCTGAGGAATAATTATTTATCTCGTTCCTCGTATTTTTTTAACACCTTATCCCAGGAAATTTAGGGAACACGGAAGAAGAAGATCGAGAAATGAATTGTGTTATGTTTCTCTAGGCCTGGGTTAGTGTTGCAGACTTTAAGTGAAGTGATAATCCCAAAGGCCTATGTCATGGGCTGGCTATCTAGTACTTGGATGGCTCTGAATATACTTTACACGTAAAACGAGAATATTTCACAAAAGTGACGTGGTACAAACAAAGACACCGAAGCCCAAAGGTCAGTTACAAGAGTGTCGTGACTGTGTCGGAGGTCAGGTTTGTGTCCGGTGGAGAGATAAATCAGCAAAGTCACTGCCAACGTCCGCCATCGGAGATTTACAATCGGAATTTCACATAAATAACAGAGACACTACGTGACTTAGATAAATCACTGATGCAAGATCTTTCCGGAGCCATTACACAATGTAACTGTGATATCTAGTTGGAGATGTGTTCATTAGTAAGACATGGTCCAGAAACTCATGTGTATGTAGGGCATATACTTTAAAATATACTTTGTAGCTTTGTGGTTTCCTTCCTAGTTATGGACAATTTTGATAATCATACGTTTTACCTAGTTATCTATTCTCACATAATTTTAACATAACGAATATTTAATATTTTACATGTGCAATACCGCGTTAAAAGTCTTATTAATACATTTATCCTATTATATTACCTTAACCATAATTATTTTAGTCCAAATTGGTAGGCGGACTTTCCTGTTTCAATTCAGTGAAGCGGAATATTTACAATTACGTGTCATTTAAATCACGAAATGTCTTAATATTTCTACCGACTCTTCGTAACCCGTCCTCGTAAAGTGGTAAAAACGCCCGATTTTACGTCAAAAAGTAAATCAATGGTCCAAATGTCGATCTGCGGGGTTTTGTTCCTTTGTCTTTTACCAGAAAATAAATATTTAGCCGTTCCGGGACTCAATTGACACCCTGTAATATATTTATATATTTGTGTATTAAAATAGTGCAATTAAATCTTCTTAAAGTAATATTGTCGGATTCGGTATAAACTAAATGAGTGTTATAAAATAATCTGTTCCTGTGATTCAGTGTTAGTCTAATTTCGAGGCTAAATATTTACTAGTATTGTTTAACCAGTTCACGTGTTAAAGATTAAACCTACACGTGAAAGCATTGCCTTGGAATACTGCCATGTTAATTTTGGGCTCTAACAATATGCATTGATCGAATGAACGAATACAGACGGTCGATCGGATACATTCCATAATCTCTAGCCACAACCGTCTCGACGTTGTAGGTGCTTGAATTCAGCGCACAATAGCCGCAATAAGCAAGCACTAAAATATAACTTATATAATTTCGAAGTTTAACACTAATAAACAGAATAACGTGCTAGCGGTGCTAGATAAAAAATTATCGAATTTGTTCAGCCTCTAATTATTTATACATTTTATTTCTTTCCTTGTTACAATGCTATACCTCAATATGGTAGTTATTATTGAATTTTATATGGAAAAGTAAAATGTTAGCATGACCCGCACGGTGAGACTTAAGCCCGGGACCACCATAAAAGTTCCTAACGTGACCCCCTGAACACGTTTTAAGGGGTCTCAAAAAACTTTCAAATTTGTTAGAGACATTCCTTTTTATAATTAATTGGACAAGTTCGTTGGGCAAAACAATCGGAAAACTCTAACCCCCTTTTTTGGAGATTTAAGTTTTAATATTTTGAGTTTTTGGGCCCAAAAAGGGTCAGAAAAGCCACGAATGTACACTTATTGCACATTAAAGTATTTTTCGTAAAATGCTAACTCCCTCATCATTCTAGGACAAGGATGTACCGAGTTATTAAATAAAATGTTAATTGTCAAAATACTGTACGCTGTCTTATGGGGATTTTACACTGGAAAGGCTGTTTTTCATATCTTAATATCGTTTTATCACCCCCAATACCCCTATACCAACTTTTTATCCCGACTATACCCTCTTCTAACTTTATAATGTACAACATTGGCATCCTATTAGTGAATTTAAATATAACCAGGAGCATCAGAACAGCCAAAAAATAACATTTTTAAATTTTCAAAAAAATGTATCCAGTGTTAGTTTAAACTCTTTATTTGATATTTTTAAGGTTTTAATGTGGAAATTCACTTCCCTCACGTCAGCGTGCTGCGTGCGATCTCGTTATTAAAGTTAGCTTAACAACTTCCATATGATTTTAAAATATCCACATCTTGTGTATTAACTTTATCAAGGTTATTTGCTTTTTGGGTCTAATTGTAAAGCAAAAATGTTTACATGCCTTATTATAATAGGCTATAATAGCACTATTCTCGCTCATCTGACGCGACTCAGTTTGTATTATATTAGATCATTTAAAACTGGGAGTGTGTACAAAGCTAGGTGTTTTTATGACGCAGTAGTCATTCACATTGTAAGCCATTAAGCCGTTGTCACCTGGGTGATGACTGATGATCCATACAATTGTAAAGGTTTCTACATGTTTATTCAGTTTAAGCTTGCAATTCTTAATTTGATTTTCTCGTTAATCGTTTTATTTTTGTTATAGTTAACCTTTCGACCTTAGTAACGCTCACTTCCCTTACACTTACATCATTTCGCAGTTTAACAGCGTTTTACTACTCGGCGATACAAGGTTTACATTGGGGAATGCCGGAACCTTAGTTTTAAAACAAATTATTAATACATCGGTAGTCTGTAGTTGGGCAGAAATAGAAGGAAAACGGGCAGTTTCAAACTGATCGTGGTAAACACGCGGCGCTTAAGATTGTTTTGATGAGTCCACTTTGACTTGAAGCCAGTTCTCGTATCAAACCATGCTGCATCGAGGTAGTGTTCCTACACTCAAGGAGCGATTTGTATAAAGTTGTTTTGTTGAAGAAGGGAAATCATGTTTGAAAACTTGTAGGTTTTGGAATCATACTTATATAAGTCAATTGTTATATAAATTGTTATATAATCTTACAATTCTTAGAGGGTTAGTGTATTACGTATACATGTAGCTAAATATAAATCAATACATTTTACTGATTTTTATCAACGTTGATAGGAAAATTTAATGACGCAATGTATTTAAAATTATTGATAATGCAAATGACTAAAATAATAAACGGTATCAGGAAACTGACACATACTCTCTCCCTTTTAGCCCAACTTTAATGAATAAATTACTTTTTATTTACTAAATATAGAATACAAAGCACGGTCGAATGTACAGAAAATCTTGTAAACAAGTTGTTTTCAAAAATATCCACCCAAATCCCAGTTGAGAAGGCACTACAAAATCCATCGCTACACACGTGGTTTTAAGAGGGGAAACGACCCTTATTCCCCCCTCAGGGTTATTAAGGGGCAACATATTTCGAATTTCCTCGGTTGTTCAATGCTAACTTGACAAGCATATCAAGTTTGAACGAAATTGATCAATAAATAAGAGAGAAATAGTAATTTTTGTATTCCCCATAAGAATAACATTGGACAACTTACTGCGTTTACTGCAAAATTTAAATTTAAATTTTTTCCGCAACCAGTAATCGTAGAATAGTAATTCAAAATACTAAATTATTTTTTTTTTGAGCGCTTTTTAATGATGAATAGTAATATTTTTATATTTATGTTTTTTTTTTATTAAAAATTAAAAAAAACTGAATCTTTGATATTTTAAGTCTTGTAATTTCTGAACCCAACTTTTACAGAAATACGGGTGGTGTCATTTTGTTTAAAAACTAAATTTCTACAAACGACTAAAGTTGAACCAAAATCGTTAGAGCCGTTTTTGAGAAATCTTGATTTTTCATGGTTTTTGGTGGTTTTGGGGAAATAATTACCCTTAAAAATAAATAATTAGAAAAAATGAAAAAAACACCTGGAGATATCGTGGATTAGTACCTACATCCCAAAGTTCATAAAAATCGGACCATTGGTTAGGGCTCTAGCTCTGTACACATCCATACAGATAGACAGACAGAAAGACACACAGACATCACGTTATAATCACTTTTTTGGGTTCAAGGAGCACCAAAACTAATATTTCCACTAACAACTCAAATTCGAAAATTTCGACGAAATCAATACTTTCTCCAAATACTATGTATAAGGGGGAAAAAGTAAAAATAACTTATATAAGTACTGTATACATTCTTGTTAACACTTTTTGTCCTGTTGATACAATATTATTATACCTGAAAGAAGACAATTTCGTACAAATACAAGGTATAAATTTACTAAGTACGATTTTATTCCTAATGCTCTTGCAATCTCTAAGCCACGTTTCTTAATAATTAGTCTTTAAATGTAATGTCTTTAAAATATTACTTGGAAATACAATATTATTGTAGTTTTCAAATTATAGAAAAAAAGTTAATTTTGCCTCATTATATGTTCTAATAACATAAACCAGAAAAACTATATCCGGTATATACGTAACATAGCTTAATAGTGGATTAATCTACTTTTTATAAAACTTAGAAAATACTAAAACTAAAAACATTGCATTACATTAACGCATCAAATTTGACTTTTAGACATATGTATAAATTTAGGTGTGTTCTTGTAGTATAAGATTGTGGCTGTTGGTTAAGGAAGAATCATGTAAAATATGTAGTAAATATACGAGATTTTCGTGAAAATAAGCAATAAATGTAGAATGTGTAGAATGAACATCAATAAATATGACATGTATTTATTTCCCTTAACTCTTCCCGCGTTAGAAAATACAGTGTAAAGTATAATTCTAAATTGTAAATCCATCATTTCAACCTGACCGAAATTAAACCTGAAAATATTCATTTATAAACTAGTGATACAATAAGATTCGAAAGTATAACTGGAGAGTGACTTAATTGTGCTGTAAATACAACCGACTCATGGGCCGTTGGCTGGTGTTGACCGTGATGTAACGGCAGGGTGGTTAGTTTTGGCGGGGGCGGGTCCGGGCGGCGCGCCGACAGATGGATGAGTCTCTACCGCCAATAATGTCGATAGATTACCCGACCACACACCATGAGGTGGCGTTTCGCAACTGAAATAGTTAAATAGTGGTGTTTTCAGTAAAATTCTGATAAAGGCTTTCAAACCACATTCTTTTACATAACTTAACCTAAAATAAAAGCTTGTATCTTATTCTTGTGCGGCGTTTTGTTGAGTCTAGAACCACATGCCGCATTATATTTCAATATTGTACAAATGTGTCATAGAGCCACATTGTATTACGTATTGTAATTACCAACATTTGAATAGATAGCACTGTTAATTATGAAGTGTCATGAATGTCCAATTGAAAATTTGAAAATTGGGATTGAACTGCCTTTTAAATCCAAATCGTATCTATAAAACAATATGATAATTCTCTGACGTTATGATTTCCTAGGAACTTAACACATACACACACAATGAATACAAAGGGTTTTAACGGGCGAGAAACGCTTAAATTAAAGTAACACTTCTTATCGCAATTTCATTACACAGGTCGTTTTATTTATTTTCTGAAAATTGAGGGCTGTTACGTAAATGCTTAGGATGGTATTTTTCAGCATCTAGAATACAAATATTTTTACATTATAAAGTAATAGCAATTAGTTTGATTTAATGTAAAAGCAATAACAAACATCAGTTATATCAAATATGTTTAGTTTGTACTTCCAAATCCTGGGTTACATTCTAAAAAAAACCCTGGACTTATTCCACGGGTTAGTAGTAGCATCGCGAGCCTGTGTAATGGCTGCAGTGTGGATGGATTTCACATTAGGTATGCCACCGCTGTACCACCGAGGTGACACTTAAGTACCGCGTTCCAAACCCCCAATTTTTATTGTTGGAGGTAAGTTTATGACCCACTCTTAAATGATCAATAAATTTATCTTTTGGAAAATATGTAGTTTTTAAAATCAATTGTTGTATATTATTTTTCTTATTAGAATTATTTTTGTCAATAATTTAACATTTTAACTGCATTGTTAAAATTGTATACCAGTACCTAATGCCTGCTGGTATACCTTCTCTTAAAATAATAGAAATATGTGTTGCAGATATGGTTTAATGTTTCTTTAAATTTGGTTCAATCGCGATCGTACTATTCATATGAGGCGGAGCTTCTCTTGAAACCCAGAATAAAAATAGATAAATATTAGCTAAATAGAGTCCCAAGTCTTCAAGATCGCTTAGAACCAAATTTAATTGTTTCTGTGTTACTGGCTTGTAACAGGAAGGGGGTTTTATGACTTGTAGGTTACAATTACATTACAATATTCAATTGAGCGTGACGGCTGGCAGTGTCATGTATCTCAATAGATTAACGCACATTACTGCGATGCGGACAGCGGTGGGCAGAGAGGCAGGGCAGGATGTGGTGCTGCTTGGAGGTCAGCCCTCGCCACGTATTACTGTATTAGGTACAAATTATTGCACTCATTTAAACTTAAGAGTGGGCTCTAGCCACACAACTTTTGGCGTTTCAACCTGATTCCCCCTATAAGATCATTGTAAAGTTTCCAAGCCTCCTTAACGGATTATCCGATATCTTTGATTTATGACACATTTTAAAGAGTTAGAGGTACCTAGTGATTTCAGTGAGCGAAATTTCGATATCACAAATAATAATTGTGCATTAAAATACCAAAATATTCAAAATTTTCAATTTGTTATGGGTGTACTATCAGTGATAACGAAATTATACTCACTGAAATGCTGCTATAAACCAATATTTTTAGATAATTCATTGAGGAGGGGCGGGATTTGAAAGTTAACATTGGTCTTTGGCTGAAGCCCCCTTTAAAGTGTAATTTGTTTAACTAAGATAGTATACAATTTTGTATAGAGTAATATATTAACTATAGATAAATTAACAAAATATTTCCGTTATGCAGATCTTATGAAAATTATTCTTAGCGTTGGCATACACAATCATTTAGTAAAGACTTTAGGCAACATTAATATTACACTGAAACACAAACTAAATTGACATTTTAGACACGACCGCTGTCGTTAAATGGAAGTATGGTCGTAATCAGACGCATTACAGTGTAAACTTCATCCTTAAATCAAATTTCAGCAAAATGCATGGCTAACTGTCAGAATTAAACGGAGCAATAAGCAATAACAGATGTGTAGTGGCGGGGGGGGGGGGGCAAGCCACACATGCTAACACAGACATAAACTGTCCACCCTGGAAAGTGGTCGTATAAATCTTGGAGCCGAATTATTGGCCGGGTTTCCTGCAAGGTTGCCTCAGCAGGATGTGGTCAGCTGATCAGTTGATTCTTGCATGCTGCTCTTGCTTGACTCAGGTCAGATATGAAACTAACAGGTTTCCATTGACTCTGTCCTCTTTGACCCACCTCCCAACAATCCAGAGGTAATTGCGTTCGTTACTAAAAGAGGCTGACGGCGCCAAAAGTTCGAAAATCCAAAGTATAGACTTAAAACTCAAAAAAATTATTTTCTTATTTTAGTAATATTTAGCAATATTTGTTAAGTTCACCCTCTATTTTTAATGCTTCGTGTCTTTGGTTCATTATCTGTGTGTCCTGGGCAGGAAAACTCAAATCAGAACTTTGCACTTGTTGCTGACTAATATTTATTTTGCAAACTAATTTAGTCAGACAATATAAGTTACAAAATTAAAACAATGAAATCAAAGGTTAAAGATAAAGCTACTTTTTATGGCTAGTTTAATTAGGTATCATTTACAAAGCCAAAGTGTTGTAAAATCAAGTGAAATATTTTAAGGGAATTCATGTTGTATACATTATATAGAGATAAAAGGGTATAGCCTACTACAGCATATATATGCAAGTATATATATTTTATTTAGTCTCTTAGACTTAGACAATGTTGAAATAAACAGCCTAATACCAAATTTAAAAAAAACTCTGGGGATAGGCGTAATGTACCTCAGGGTTATCTGAGGGTGCTTTAATTAATGATGTTAATTTAACAAACCTTAATAAAAGTTCAGAAGAAAATGCAGCCGGAAGTTAATAGTCAATGGTTAAGATTATGTAAATTATGATTGATTCCCAACTAAAAATTAGACGATACGTCACTACTTGAGCACTTTGTTAGTCTCGTTATTTACTAGAGAAGTGAGTTAGACTAATACCCAGCCACCAATGCCCAGTATGCTAAGCAGCCGATTAGGAATTGAATAAATCAATATGGCTGAGGTAATCTACACATTAGCATAACCAACTGGAGCGGGGCGGAGCGACTCATGACTGTGATAGCCTGGCACAGCGTTCTGGTTCCGAGCAAACCAGGACCATCGGATAGGAGGACGTAGTTAACTTGCCACCGATACCAGTACTCCAAACACAACTTTAAACATGCTGTATCTTGTTTGTTTTTGTTTCTACACAATTATCTTCCGTCAAGCTGTGCAAATTAGGTTAATACAACTGAATAATAAGTAATCTCGTAGACTCCCTGAGTAGATAGTGTAATATTTTAGGGGAGTGGTATCATCTGGCGCAACTTTCAGGATTGTTTTACTTCTCTGAATTTTGATAAATAACGTTTGAGTGTTAATGAGATACTCGATGGTGTGGGAGTCTAAAACAAAATCAAAGGAAACAAAGTAGTTTTAATTAAAATATAAAAACAACTGTTAAAACTGTTGTTTGTTTAAGAATTATATGTAGGAATAATAAATAGATGTCTTGCAAAGATAATTGTCTTCGCTTAAAGTAATTTTGATAGATCGACGAGTGTTCATTAAGTGAAACCCATTTAGCTTTACATATTGATTGAATGTAAAAGTTTTGTAAGTGTTAATACATTATTCGTACTCTTATTCATACTCTGCTAGGAAAACAAATCTTGGCTTCATAAACCAGCAGATTATTGTTTCAAATTACTGCTTACAAAATGCATTGCTTACTTATACAGCAACAGTGAATTCTGTACAGAATATATAGGGTCGGTATATCTCTACATTTTGGAGCAACAGATTTCCCGGGAGAACCGATGACTCGTGTGCGCGCCTTCGATCCTCTGTGTGGTCGAGCCATCACTTGACATTACTGGCGACCCAGACTGTGGTGCCAGCCGCCCCTCCCCCGCCCGATCCGGCGCACTAAATTTATGGAGCTTTTTTAGAGATTAGGTAATGCCTGATTTCGAATTGATATTATTGCCCGTTGACATCACGGATTAATTCTATCTTTTATCCACCTTTACTTTTATACTCGGTGTTTACGGTAAGATCAAGGGAATAATTATGGTGTTCTAAGTATTATTGTGAGCGTTTGCACATCTTTTAAGGTAGCTGGTTTTTTGTAAAATGTAATTATTAAAGAGACTTCGAATACGTAAGCAAAATACCACTGACTCACTCATAATCACGCCATCTCAAAAACCGCAATGACTATGAAGCTGAAATTTGGCATGGTGTATATCTGCAATAAGGCTGGGTTATGCAAAATTCCCTAAGGGCTCCACCCCACGGGATTTCAAAGTTTCCATGTTGCTCTTATAGACATAAATTCATTTAACCAGATGGTAGCATAAACAGATATTACTTTTTAAAAGTTAATATGCCAGTTAAAAAAAGCCTATTCCCGTTCCGAAACTTTTGTACAACTCTTATTTACCTGACCTTTACATTATTCTGAAGGTGGTGTTCGTTATCATGTATGTTCCGGTCTATGGGTTCCGGGTATCCATGTTGGAGTTTCAAAATTCAAGGCTACGTTCTCCATAGTTCGAATAATATTCTTATGGATATTGATGGGTTTGTTGTTATCATAAGAACATTTTTAAACATCTGGGTTTTTAAGGTGCTCATGCGATGACCAGGGCATTAGCACCATAAACGAGCAACTTTACACTTCATTCTGTTTGAATTGTTTACGAGGGAGATGCCGTGATAGGATTACTATTTTACGACAAGTAGTATTCTTGTATTAATTTCTATGAGAATCTGGTATGTCTCATACCAGACCAACTGCAATTGTACAACACCACATCGCACCGAGGTCAGTGTGCGAGGAGGTGGTGGGACAAGGTACAGCTTATCAGCCTAACCTACACCTGTCAGGCCAGAACTAACTTTTTGTTACCTAAATAAAACATCACAGGCGCATGTACGACCTTAATGTTGTATTATAATAACAAGCTCAACCTTATCCGTATACCGACAGTTGTATTATATTTATTTTAGCGAATTTCCCCTATGGGGAAGAAGCTATTACCGTAGTCGGCATGGTAAGACCTAGACGCGGGACCATGATAACTTTTCGTTTTAAGGCCCCAGATGCCAAAAATACCATTCGTTCAAAATCTTATACAAGGTGTACAAAAAGTCCCGCACGGGTTTAATATTTTTTGAATGATAAGAGAATAATCAATAAGATTTTGTACATCAACACTACACCTAAAAATCTCCTTTTTGAAGGAACTATCAGTTTTCTGTCATATCATGGAGACGTCCCGCAAGGAGTCAGAAGGAAATTTTAAATAGGAGCATAGGTCAATATGCACATCACTTTAAAGGGCTTATCTAGCAGAGTTTAATGCCGCAAACCGCACTAAAAAAGGTTGATCCAGTAAAAATTGGCGGCTGTTCAAAGGTTTTACTTGGTTACATTTTATTAGTAGCCACAACCCCATTAAAGCAAAACTGCAACTAAATGAATACTGCAGCTAAATACTACATTATGCCTGTCAATACAGAAGTGAATTATGACGTTAGTTATCCTCAAGGGTTACAAATTTGGTCAAAATCTATTGATAACGGGGAAAAACTGGTAACAGTAACTATTAGAAAGATCTTATCTTTTTTTAATAAAACCTTTGAACAGCCGCCATTTTTTACTGGATAAACCTTTATTAGTGCGGTTTGCGGCATTAAACTCTGATAGATAAGCCCTTTAATGTGATGTGCATATTGACCTATGCTCCTATTTAAGATTTCTTTCTGACTCCTTGCGGGACGTCCCCATGATATTACAGAAAACTGATAGTTCCTTCAAAAAGGAGATTTTTAGGTGTAGTGTTGATGTACCAAATCTTATTGATTTATCTGTTATCGTTCAGAAAATATTAAACCCGTGCGGGACTTTATGTACACCTTGTATATGTGTATAAAGTCGTTTGAGATCTATACCGCAAAAAATATATATATCAGAGCCATCAAAATGACAGTAACAATATTTTAAACACCCTGCAGGTACAATCAAATAATCCAGTTTTTAACAAAATTATAAGTATAGAGACAAATATATAACACTTACACCAGTATAGAACACAATCAGCTGTCTGTTATCATATTTTAATTATTTACATTTTGTGGATGATAAAGAAAATAAGGTTATGTATTAAGCTAATCAGCACTGTGATCATGGCTTTTATAAGTCAAAACATGTAAGTGTTAATTAATTTAAATAATTTCTAAAGGGTAAACATGTTACTTATTTTTCATCTATCAGTGCTCTTCTATGTGAATTTAATTTTATATATATATATATATATATATATATGTGTGTGTGTGTGTGTGTGTGTGTGTGTGTGTGTGTGTCCGTAGCCACGATAACTTTTGTAAAAATGGTCCGATCTTGATGAAATTCGGTGTAAACGTGTAAGGCAGCATCTATTTTCATGATTTCGAGAACCAGACAGTCGCTCTATTTAAGGGGGGTTTCGGGGGGGTTTTGTACCCCAAAATTGGGTTTTTTGAACTTTTTACATATAATTCTTTTCAAACCTAAATTTTGGTTTTTACCATTAAATTCAGCTTAAAAAAATTTTGTATTTTGATCGTTACTCTACGTCAATTGGTTATCGAGGTATTGAAAGTGCTAAACACAGAACGTTGTCCAATGTTAATCTTACGGAGAATATTTAAAATTGTATATCTCGCTTATTAATGAACATATATTAATGAAACTTGGTATGTGGCTTTATACGGTTGTGTTTTACTGATACTTGCATACAAAACCAATTTTTTAATGGTTCCCATGGCAGCAAACCTGCATACTCATTAGCTCAATCATAATGTTGTTCTTTAATGGAGGATAAATAAAATGTCATATCTCGCTTATTTATGGATATGCTTTGATGAAAGTTGGCAAGTGGCTTCATGACGTAGTGAAGTACCATTTGAAATTCACTGTGTATGCAGATTTGCTGCAACTGGGATATTTTACGTTGCCGTGTCTCATTCGTCAAAATGTCAACGTAATGCTGTAAAAATAAGAATTAGCTAATTGTATGTAATTGTTTAACCAATTTGCTAGGTCTATAGAACATCTTATTTAAGGATTTATGGAATAAAAATATACAAAATACGTATTAAGCATTTACAGCTTTACACATTATTTAAAGAAACTAATAATGCTCACAACAATAAAAAGTTTAGTTAAATTATTTACTCCTACGACGTTAGAGAGATTAATAACTCCGGACTTTATTGCTGATAAGGCTAAAAAAACTGTTTTACTGTAAAACTAACAGTTCCTGATTTTAAACTAAACCTACTGCTAATTTAAAGTTATTTCTACTCAAGCGAAGACAGCTAATCAGTTTTAGCCATTGAAATCATGGAAGAAATTCAAAGTATGATGTCAACACATTTGTAGTAATCAGCAGATGTAAATAGTGTAATTTACCAACTCGAGCACAAATTATTAGTGGTTGTTTTCTCAGCAATGACGTTCAGCTGCAACTAGTAATGGGAATCCGTTCTAATTACACATTTGTATACAATTACAATATTATGCGGCGTGTAATTAAAACCTACCAACTGACGTCATTGTGCAAGACTTCCTGCGTGACCAGGTTCTAAAGACACGCCTATAATCTCGCCGCTCACTGGATGTCGGAGATGCGGATAGTTACAGTAAAGATGCACGTTGCTTCCAACATAGCCAAAGTATTTGACATTCTCTTATATCATCATATATTAAACACACGAGGAGTGACATTTAATTCAAGTGTCATTGGAGTTAGAAAAAGTATGCAACAGGTCGTGTAATTGTTATTTTTAGAACTATTCTGTTCGATAGTTAGGTCCGTCAATGTCGATGATTTGTAGGTGATGAGAGGCCAAACCACTCTTGGGTTCTGCCGAATGGATTTCTTGTTGTTATTGAAACGAGGTCCTTGGTTGTAAAATTAGACAGGTCTTAAGCACGGAAATAAATAAATTTGAACGTTCCTTATAAATGTAGGAATCCCCGCTAGCCCAACGAGTTATCCTAGCTACTAAAGAGGGGAAAAACGTGAACAAATATGTGGAGGACAGATGAAAATTCACTCGACAATATTCATTTCGCCCTCAATTCTGTCATTTGTTTTCGCATCAATGAAAACAAATGAGGAAATTAGTTCGCTCTGTGAGAGAGGTGATCGAACAAAGTAACTTTTAATCTCCCCCTGAGTTAAAACGGTTTAGTTTTCAATGCAGAAAACTTGTTTGAACTACTAATTGAAGTAGTGCCCTAAAGCCAATCTGATAAATCACTTGTAATATTTCCAATAAGTCCCTAAGATTGTTACGATGTGAGGTTAAGCGACTGAGAATATCATAACAAGGTTTTCCTTAGTTTTGATAAACGATGTTTTTGATACGTTGTGGTCAATAATCATTTGCAAACGGGAGCAACATTGAGAAGTGGGCGAATGCCTGAGAACCTTGCCCGCACCGCCGCGCCGCGAGTCGTAGTGAGAGTACCGCGAGAGACCGGGACCGCCCCACCCGCATCGTTATCATTATCATTTACATTTCCAGTTATATAGACAGAAATCTAGAAATATCATCCAGAAATATCAAGACAGTCGAGTGAAATATATTATAACTCGTGGAGAGAGTCAATAAAAAACCTCTGAGTCACAGCACAGGTGGCGAAAAGGTTTTGCAAACATCTTTCTCGTTTCATCCAAACAATAGTTAAACAAACACAAACTTATTTATACAATATTGAGAATATATAGTGACTTAATAATTCATACATTATTATTGTACGAGTAGTAAAAAAACAATTCTAAATCTCTATTTTTTTCAAACAGGAATTCATGAGAGGGCAATCTAAGTTGTTGATGATTTGCATGACTATCCTGCCTTCTTAGAATATGATTTTGTACCAACTGTCTATTATTTTTTAAGATAGAGTAAAACCTTATCTGTAATATATAATTTCATACAAAATATATTAATACCCATATTTTGTTTAGTGGTTTGTTTTTTTTCTATGAAATAGCAGATTAATAGGTTAGGTTGGGGTGTAAGCAGACTTATTACAATTTATTTGTACATATTGTACTTTAAAAGAGCCAACAAAGATTCAGTGACATTATATTTACTTGTAATACGATAAAGCCAAATTTGTAGACAGAACTCCTCGGTTATCTCTGAACCGACTTCGATGATAGATTTCCCGACAGTGGCCTCAATCTGTAACTTTCCAAAGTGTTTAATTTTCTGAACTACTTTCCAAAGGGCACAAGCACACACAAACTACTGAAAAGACGGCCTAATTAATATGTTTATAGTTTATGACAGGAACTCTTTTGCAAGTTGCATGAATTTTGCTTTGTTTGAGCTGCGAGTTCAATAGTTTTTGTTTTTTTAGATATTAGGAAACCTCAACTACATTGTAATGATATTTCAAATAATAAAACTATATGTTTAGCTCAAACCCCAAGAAAGTAAATCACTGTACACCTACCCCCTCTCTCTTAATATCTCCCTCCCCCCTTCTCACTCTCTCTCTCTTTCTCTCTCTCTCTCTCTCTCTCTCTCTCTCTCTCTCTCTCTCTCTCTCTCTCTCTTTCTCTTACGTTGCCCACGTGTATTCAGCACGACATTTACAACTTGTTCAGATACCTGCTGACATGTACACAACTTGTTCATTTAAATATCAGCAACAGTAATTTGTTTCCTGCCAATCAACAAACGTTATATCTTCTTTTTCATGCATTTTGTATTGAGTATTTGAGTTGGATTGAGCAATTTGTAAAGTCAATGGTAAACTAAATGCAAATTAGGGAAGTTTTGGCGATTCTTCATGCCATTCTGCGATTCTGAAAATTGTTCTCATTCATTATTCTATTCTTTAACTATTTATTTTGTAAACTTCAATATTGCATTAAATTAACCTTAACAATGTAATTAAAAAATATTAGTTTTCTAACCAAGCTTTATTACTTAAGTTGATTGTTTTACTGTATTTCCAAAGCAATATAGTGATACTTTAAAATTATAACGTGTTAGTTAGGTCCTTATTTTCAATGCAGGCTCTATATATTCTTCTACAAAGATACTGTACACACCAGGATAAACCACCTGTTTGTAGGTTGAGCAATTGTCAAATTGCAGGATTCAAGAGATCGTTCTGAAGAAGTGATCAGCTACTCTGCCTTTTCTCACCACTTCTGTTTTCTTCATCTGCAGGTTCCTTCCGGTAGTCTGGAGGTTCCTAATCCACAATTTCAACTTCGAACACAAAATTATTTTATTTTAATTGTATAAAACAGTATTTTTTCCTCTTGTTCTTTAAGCTACCTTTTCAAAATCAATCGAAACATGTATTTCCACAAATTTAAGAATACTCTAGACCAATGTTTTATTTATATTGCTATTGGTACGAACGAAGGAAACTAATATCAATTAACTCAGATTATCTAAAGTTTTTTTCCTCAGAAAATGTATTATGTAAATATTAGGAAAAGTCGTACATAATTTGTAAAGAACATCTGTGACGAGGAATACACTAGAAGCGTAGAAAAAAAGATATAGGAAAGGAGATATCCAATAAGTAATTGGGCAACCTAATAGGGTTTCAATTAAAATCCTTAGGGCAGGAGACAACTTGGAAAACCAAAAATTACTTGAAGGAGAGCTATTAGTAAGAAATTTGAAGTATTCTTCAAAACCTGGACTCATGTTAAGCACTGCAGTGAACCAGGTTTAATGAAAAACTCTTGTCAAGCTGCATGCCCTAACGTGAGGAGCGAATATAACTGTCGGAACTCTTTAACTACTAAACTAAATTCGTCGCCATACTTTTTAAAATAGCTTGTAAAGTATTTTGTTTAGATTGAAAGAGCAGTGATATATATTTCTTCACCAACAAATAAAAAATAGTCATAATTTTAGGAAGGTTTATAATCGATTGATTAAGGGTACTTGATTGAGGTACTGGTAGTGGTTATTCGGTTCGGTATGTGCTAGAGAGTGCAAGTTAATTCCCCAGTACACATCACACGGAGGTCCGCGTGCGAGGAGGCGGTGTGAGTAGGTACTGCTGATAAGCCTACACTCGGTCTGTCCGGAAATGTTAGCTAACAGGCGCGAGCACAACCTCAATGTTAGGAAGGTCGAAAAGCTCTGACAAGCTTAATCTATCAATATATTGCCTTTGGCCAGGTATTTTTGTGTGAAAAATACAACGTCACCTTTCAAGAATATAATGTTACATTATAAACATTGTTTTGAGATTTACAAACTCCTTTATTCAGTTGTAAAAAATATGTATTCGATTTAGTTTCATCATAACTTAATCCTTTTTACAAATAATGTGTTAACCCAAGAATCGTGGATCTTAATTGGAATATTTATGTCTATGAATTGCATTTACCATAGTAATTTGTATTATTCCAGAATTGATTTAGCCAGTGTGGCTCATAGTCGTGACGTGTGTGTAGTGTCGGCTGGGAGCAGGGAAGGAAATAAGTAGGTTGGGACACTGCCACATTGTTGTAGCGGAAAAGGCTAATGATGTACACAATAAATAACATTTATAACACACAGTGACTGGCACCACGGCATACCTATTGTGGGATGGTGTTTTAAGGTTTACGAGTTATGTCTTCAAATTTACTTTAATTCTAGTTTTTACATTATATGATTTATTAATAATCTATTTGTTTAATATTTTGTCTATAAAATAATAATCTAATATCCTAATATCCTAATATCTTCTTAGAATTTTCTCGAGCAAAGTCCCTAATTTCAAATCAGGCTAAGGTAAAATATGCAAAACACCCCGTTGCAGCAAACCTGTATACTCAGCGAATTTCAAATGGCACTTCAAGTCATGAAGCCACTTACCAACTTTCATCAAATCATATTTATAAATAAGCGAGATATTTAATTATTCTTCGTAAGATAAACATTAGGACTGAGTATGCAGGTTTGCTGCATTATGGACCACAAAAATCTGGTTTTTATGCAAATACCAATGGATCACCACTAGATAAAGTAACATACCAAGTTTTACCAATGTGTGTTCATAAACATGCAAGATATCCCATGTTTCTTATTCTCCATAAGAATAATATTATAGCTGCTGAGTACGCAGGTTTGCTGCTATGGGGACCACAAAAATGGGTTTGAACGCAAATATCAGTAAACTCCAACCATATAAAGCCACATACCAAGTTTCATTAATTTACGTTCAATAATAAGCGAAATATCAAATTGTACTTATTCTCCATAAGAATAACATTGGACAACGTACTGTGTTTAGCACTTTCAATATCTCGGTAACCAATTGACATAGAGCGATGACCAAAATTCCAAATTGTTTGTTTTTTTAAGCTGAATCCAATAGTTTAAACTCAAGTTTGGCTTTAAAAATAATTATGTGTCAAAAGTTCAAGAAATCCATTTGTTGGATACAAAACCCTCCCAAAACCCCCTTTATAATAGTGAGATCAGTCTAGTTTTCGAATTTATGAAAACAGATGCAGCCTTACACGTTTATACCAAATTTCATCAAGATCGGACCATTTTTACGAAAGTTATCGTGCCTACGGACATATATATATATAATTATTTTATAGTACATGGTGACAAACAAAAGCCATTTGCTAAACATGCTATTTTTTATAATAAACAAAAGATCGAAGACTGCTACAATTTAAAAGCCATCAAACAAGTTACAGAGGACAGCAACAACTATATTACAATGGTTAATCTTCGAAAGTCTGAACTGGCCCACCAACTAGTCTTACAAACACGGCACCCGTCTGGTTTAACTCTAAGATAACTATAAAGTCCAATATCGGTTTACGTCTTAACTTGTATATTATATTTATCTATGACCCATCTGTTTTACATTGCATATGATTTTCACTATCTGTTTATATTTTGTTGTTAACCTATTTTGTTTAGTTTTTTATGCAATTATGTACATATATTTATACACCTTATTTTATATTTATCTGACGAAGTTCACCAGATGAACGAAAATTAATAAAGATTTTCAAATTTGAATCTGGAGAGAACATTTCTACTGTATATTATTACTGTATATTATTACTGTATATTATTACATATATATGAATTTGAACGAATGGTGTTTTTGCCATCTGGGGCTTCAAAACGAAAAATTATCATGGTCCCAGGCCTAAGTCTTACCATGCCACCTACGGTAATAGCTTCTTCCCTATAGGGGAACTGCGCTAAAATGAAATAAAATCAATTAAAAAAATGTCGCACCACCTCATTTCGTGCGACCATTCAATACATATAAGGCACTCTCAACTGTAACCACTAGTTGATTGTACAGATGTTATATTTTGTGTACAATTTATTAAAAGTGTAGTTAAGGATTTGTTACAAGTGGAAAATGTATTATAGATCTTAATAATACCATAAGTTATGTCTTCTTCGGTTCTTACATTTTGAACTGTGAATCGGATAATACTTGTAATTATAACACTACTTTAGAAATATGGTTTCGAGTGTTTCTAATTTCAGTATTTAAAACAGGAATTGTAGCTAGTTTAAATCAACTCGTTTGAATCTGTTGACAATTGTATATCCACTACGGTACCCAGTTGTTGACTACTGCTTAAAGTCTTATCGTTGCCTTTATGAGACCAGGCCTTGAAAATGTATTGTCTTTGGTGAGTTTTCTTTTAATACTGACAGCAATTTTTTACAGAGCACAATACAAACGCTTTTAAGGGAACACGGTACGATTCACTCAAATCGGAAAGGCAACCTGGGATTTAAACCCGTGACCCCTTGAACTGAAATCACAGACGCTAACCGTTAGGCTAGCAAGATTCCCAACATGAACAAACAAAATAAATTCAGGAATCACCTTTATTGCAGTATAACTATTAAATAATAAATAACATAGACTTTTAATCCGCAGATTTAGTGAAGAAGGTTTTAACAATAGACACTCGCATACGTTTAACGAGGTAAATCCTAAGTATTGCTAAGCCAGTAAGAAGTCAGTAAGTAAGGAAGAAAGTAAGTGTGTTAACTGTAACTTCTTAACTTGGTTTTATGTCTTACGTGCTTTACGCAATGTTCTGTTTGTTAGATCTAGATATAATACGGCAGTATAATTTAGTAATGCTCAGTAAAGATTGTAGCAACAAAGTACCTCCATCGCAGCAAACCTGTTAAAATATCCTTGGTATTATTGTATTATTTGAATCATAAAGAACAGATAGTAATTGAAAGGTATAACCATTGTAGTTGTACAAATTATATAAAGGAATGAATATATACAAACAATAATAATATTTTAAACATGATTGACATTGTAAACAGTTCCACAGAATAAAATATATAACAGATTCTCCCTCCCTAAGAAAAAGATCAAGGACCATATCGTTGAGGAGGTTTTCTTTGTCTTGATATCTTTCGAGGTGGTTGAGTTTGGATGATAGGTTGATGATTAGGACTGTGGATAACAGGTGGGTGGTCCGGAGGAGGATGAGGGAAGAGTATAAAGCCTGAGTTTTCGATTTTGTCACTGAATGTAACTTTCTTTGGTGGTTTCGATGCTTGTTTTATTATGGTAGCCTAATCATTGGATTTGTTTAAAGTTTTATAGGCCTCTGGGACTTCTGTTAGTTTCAGCTGATTGATATGTTTCTTGGAAATGAATCCCGAGTCGAGTTGAACTTGGTAGTGCAAATTTCCAAGTCGAGACAATATTTTCCCAAATTTCCACTGTTCTCCCATTTGCACAGTAGGGGCAAAATGGGGAGTCTGGGACAACTGAAAATTCAGCGGGTTTTAATAAGAAGTGACGGTTGAGTGACGTAGTGGTGACTTATGTGTGACAAGAGGGTGTGATGACGTCACGGAGATGATGTAATGGTGTGACGACACACATACGTCATCGTATGTGAGGTAATGTGAAAACGGATGGATTTATATTCGTTCCGAAACTGTTAAAAGTCGTGGGAGTGGTTTAAAAATTAATTTGGTGGTTGCTGAGTTTCAAACGATTGAAACATTTGGTGGCCTTGAAAAAGGCCGTTTGACATACGTCCTTAAAATCTTTAATTTACACAAATATTGCATAAATTTCAGTTGATAGACCTCTTCTCTTGATCTCAGCATTCATCGCAGCGAGATATTCCATCCGCCGAGATATCGCCGGCCACTGCTCTAGAAGCATTGTCGGTTGGGTAACGTATGACATGATCGCCTTTATCTCATTGAAGTTATTTTCTTGTATTTCGTCCTCAGACATAGTTGAAATTGCTCTAATTCTCTCCCCATGCTCCACAACCAGGGTGATCTCCACCAACTCTTCGTCGCCAATGTCTTTGGACTACAGAGTAGATGCAGACATGTTAGCTCGGTGTCCGACGAGAGGATGGAAGCGAGGGCCAGAAAGACCTGATTTTATTACTCTTTATGCTTAGTTATCACAAAACACTGTCAATTAATTGGCTAAAACAATAATCCAATTAAATGTAACCATTTTAGAGAAAAAACCTAGAGTCATTGTTCCTCCCAAGTGGGTGTAGACATGTAGAAACAAGTTCAAGTTGGTTTTTAAAAAAAGGTTTGATAATTTATTCGGCAAGAATTACAAAATTTAAACAAGGTTTGCATAACTTATCTTTACAGCAAACTAGGTATATTGTATTAAACATTATTTCCTTCTTCGTACTATGGAGGTTCTTGTGGTTGGCTTTCTTCTTCGTACTTTGGAGGTTCTTGTGGTTGGGTTAATCTTTCCATATTTTGTTCATCATTTTCATTTTCACATGCTTTCCTTTTCCTCTGATAATTTCCTTCGAAAGATAGAAATCCTGAGATTTCAGCCTTAATATCCTCAGTAGTTGTTTTGTCCTTCTCTGCGGGCTCTTCTACATTTTCAGCTGGTGTTGTATTAGTTTTAATATCATCATTATTATTATTAGCAGGTGGAATTGTGTCTTTGACAATTGGAAAAGAAGTGGTTTCCGATGTTTTTACAGAGTCCTCACTAGGTTTTGTGTTTTCAGGTAAGTCTTGATTCGACGTTATAGATGCAGCTGTCACCTCTGTTGATGCAGACTCAAGCGTTACATCTTCAAGAAAATTAGATGGCATACTGTCCATTTAAACTATCAATGCTGTCTTGCTGTCTGCAGGTGGTATACTGATGTCCTCTCGCAGAAGAATCTCAATTTTATAAACTTGTGGTGAGGGTTAATATATGTAGGTGCTGTATAATGTGGTAAAACATCTATATTACTCTTTTAACCACGCCTGTTAGAGGTTTTTTCTTTACGACTGTATCATGTAGTATCAAATAAAACGCTGTTGTTTGGTCTGGAATATTCTCTTCCAACTCAAACTCGATGCGAATATCTGCTGTTGATGATTTAATTGATTCGTTTTGTTTTCTAACAGTCTAAGACTGGAATTGGTGCGAGACTCTTGAATGTTTCAGGGTTGACGAGAGGCGAGTTCGTCCTTCCATATTATGACGATTGAAACCTACCATACCTATCGTATAAAATACCATATCTGTCCTTAGAAAACATAACATTAAGACTGTCATTGGGAAATAATTGTGAGTTTAAAAACAACTTAATATTTTTAAGTTTACAATGATCAAAGCTACTGGCATTAGCAGTAATATTAGATCTTTTATTTGTTTGCAGAGCAAAAATGACATATCTAGTCTTTTTTAAATTACTCGGAATTCTTCACAGCCCACGTTTGACGTTGAGTTGTAGACAATACTAACCATTCCCAGCTTCTAAAAGGAACAACAATATCCCTATCAGAGTCCAACGTCCGTAATAGACTTACTCGTCGTTCATCTGCCAACCGTACATGAGGTACTCTCCAAACTATTTTATCTAACTTCAATTTCCATTCAAGTGTTGTGGGAGTTGTTCCGCTATCAGCTTGTATAATATCCACATCAGAAGATGATCGCAGTAAATCCAATTCTTGTTTGACATTAATTATTATTCATCTGTAGTCTTCAGCGAATCCTAGTAAGATCCGCAACGGAACGCAAAAGTCGAAATAACCAGTTGAATCAGGTACTATTTTAATCGTAGTTGGTAATATCCATCCGGCTGTTTTTAAAGCGTTCGTTTCATTAGGTGATAAATAAACCAACCTTTTAAGCGTACTGCTTACACCAACTTTTTTAGTCGAATCTACTACAATGCCAGATAATTTGTACCGGATTTATTCAAACAAAAATGCCATTGAGTGATTTTTGAATGGTATTTTTGACGATGTATTTTCATCTTTTTCCAAAACCCTTCCTTCAATATAAATATAGGTTTCCGATGGTAAAGTATATGCAACTTGATGTTGTATTGGAATTCGGATCGCATCATTATTCTCTAATTTCGATGAAGCGTAGGGGTTATGAGGTTGAAGCTCCTTCTTCCACAATGTTTCGTTGAAAAACGGTTTATGTTTTTGATCCAGTATGTCCATTTTCATTGACTCTGAAACCAAGTCCTTCTAGAAATTTAATGTTCTCTCTAGTTAACATCTCTACGTTAGGAGATATACTATAATTGTCCGATGGTTGTTTAGTGTTATATGTAAATTCAAGCCCCGTCGTTATTTTACAGTGCCTGTCTAATGTGTAAACGTAAAGTAATAATTTCTCCTCTGAAATTCACGATGTCACCGTGTTGATCTAGTACGTTCAATACGATGTCTGAAATATGAGTGGAGTTTAATGGAAGATATATCAGATTATAAGGGTTTTCAACTATCTTAAATCCAGGTGGAACGGTTGGATAAAATGAATGTAAAATATGTTGGTTCGACCCATCTTTATAAGCCCCTTGAACTATGTTACACGTGATATAGTAATAACTTAAATTATGTTTACAGTTTTTGGACTTGTATGCTAGATATTTGGTTCAAGAATCGACTTGTATAATGGACAACCAAGTAAAGGACCAATCGATGCTGGTAGAGTGAAATCTATATAAAACTTGCATTTTATTTCACTTATTAAATTGTTTATTCGCTCTCAGTTCAATTACATCCTTTCCTAACTTATTTTGAAGTTCTCTGTTTATGTCAGCTATTTCATAAGCACCAGTTTTAATCTCAACAAATTCCCGTACATCAGCCAGACCTTCAGTATTTTTCTTTCTCACGTAGTGAAACTTATAATTAACACCTTCTATTATGTTTGGGATTGAGTTGTAAGAAGTAAAATCCAAAAAGTGAAATGTTCCACTGTCTATCATCTGTCAGGTGTAATGGTGGAAATAATGTACTTCGTAAAGATGATGTTGAACTACTAATTGTTATAGTACAAGACGACAGCTTACCGTTGACTGACACTTGTGGCTAGAAATTCCAAACATAAATGACCATATCCTGAAGTGTCTTCTCTTTGTTTTCGATCATAATTGAAAACTACGTTAGGTACTGCACCGAAATACTCTTGTAACTCTTTAGGAGGTGGAAGATTCCCAGAGCTGTCGAAATAAAAAAACAGAATCAAATAATTTCTTATAACAAACCCAATGTGTCCCAGAACCATTAGCGTAATCAAGGTTTACAATTGTGGCTTCATTTTTCCAGATTTTTCTTCGCAATCCGTTTTGCATGAACACCCCTCTGAAAAAGGGATTTTTAAACATGATGCATACTGTTCAAGTTCCTCATTGTTCAAAGATTTATTCGGAAAAATTAAATTGTTTTTATTAAGTATGCACGGTATGGTCTTAGGTATAATCCTCTTCCGTTTACATTTTTTTGGAACATTTTGAAAACTTGTTTAGCTTACGATCAACTCTCTTATTGGTATTCCTTCTTTTCCTAGTGCCTCCACCGGCAATATTTCTTCTGTGACGTGTATTTATTTTTCTCCTCCTCGATCCTCCTCCAACTGCTGTTTTGGCTTTCATGGCTGCAGTTACTGCTAATACAGCTGCTCGTTCACCAACACCTGCGTCCCTTGATTTTATTCTATCCCAAGCTTTTCCAGCAAGAGCTCCATCTGCAATTGATCTTCTTTCCGAATCTGAGTAATTTGAAAATGCAATATCGTGTGCTTTGCAGTCTTCGTCCAATTTGTTTATTCCAGGATCTCCACGTACCAAACGCTTCCGTAATTTCGTACCTGTACCACAATATTGATAACCTCCAGGCAAATGTAGTTCAATTGGAAGTGCGTCGACAGCTGTATTTATTAATGCACCTTCAGATAAAGTGGAAAATGTTTTTAGCGAATTTCCCCTATAGGGAAGAAGCTATTTCCGTAGTCGGCAGGGTAAGACCTAGGCCCGGGACCATGATAACTTTTCGTTTTGAGTTTCCCAGACCCCCAAAAAAACATTCGTTCGAAATTGTATATATATGTGTGTGTGTGTGTGTGTGTGTGTGTGTGTGTGTGTGTGTGTGTGTGTGTGTGTGTGTGTGTGTGTGTGTGTGTGTGTGTGTGTGTGTGTGTGTGTGTGTGTGTGTGTGTGTTTGTGTGTGTGACTGTGAGCACGATAACTCTCGTAAAATTTATCCGATTTTGATGAAATTTGGCATAAAATGTAAGGCAACATTTATGACTTTAAGTTCGAAAACCGGCCAGATTGCTCAATCCGAAAGGGTATTTTGGGGGGTTTTGTACCCCAAAAGGTTTTTTTGAATTTTTCACATATACTTTTGGAAATAGTAAAATTTTAGTTTTCACCATTTGATTTAGCTTAGAATACACACAATTTGGTATTTTGATCATTCCTCTACGTCAATTGGTTACCGAGATATTGGAAGTGCTAAACACAGTACGTTGTCTAATGTTATTCTTATGAAGGAAAATAAAAATTTATATCTCGCTTATTTATGAACGTATACTGACGAAACTTTTTATACGGCTTCATCTGGTTGTGGTCCATTGATATTTGCTAAAAAAATGTGTTGCTAAAGGCTCCCGTAGCAGCAAACCTGCGTACTCAGTCCCATGTTGTTCATATGGATAATAATTAAATGCTATGTCTCCCCTAATTATGAACATAAATGAATAAAAACTGGTATATGACTTCACCGTGGTGAGTTATATCATAGATTAAGCATACTCCTTAGGAGTATGCTTAATCTATGTGTGACGCATAGCGTCACGCTATTTTATATAGTACGCGAAACTCCGTCGCGGAGCCACTGCCTGGAGCATTTCGCCTGTCGCGCCGTTGACAGACCGAACAACTTTTTCCGTCTTGTCAACGAAATCCAGCTTAGCGGCGCCCTTCCCCCTTCCTCATCCAACCGTCACCCACCACGGACGTGTTCAACCTCAACTCTCCAAATTCGCACAACCGATAAGTTTTATTTTAAGCATAGGGCAATTTAGAAACAGTATGGCTGGCTAAACAGTTTATTAAGGGGAAACCCTTAAGGTTCGCCCCGATACAGGAATGTAGGAACAAATAGTAGTGTTCGGGCATGGCCCGAACACTTGGCAACAGTTTAAATTTTCAGCATGTTTGGACATAATTAATCAGACTCCCCAGAGGATTATCCATAGTTTTGATTAGCTTGCAGTATTTCTATACATTCATTTACCTTAATGATTAGTTACCATGCCTAGATCAATATTGCAATAACCTCAGATGCCGATTTAGGATATATCAGTTTTTGGAAGGATCTTAGTTAGTTTCTTTACAGTTATTTAGATTAAATCAAAGCTGGCTAAGTAGGCTTTCTGGTCTCGGGTAAAAGATCTCCGAGCCTCTGGTCCCCCAAGCACGTTTTCCAGTTCGATTATATAGTTTGGTACCGGTACTTCAACACAGGTTTGGAAGACAGTCTTACTTCCATTTAGGTAGCACAGTTCATTATTTATAGTCAGTAGCAGAGTCAGCACGCCCAATAATTTAGTCCACCAATTAACCATTTAGTCCCCCTCATTTTAATCCCACGCACGGGCACTACATAATTAGCTTATTTCCCCCCGGATACATATAGTTGTTATGTACCCACAAATCTCAGCTCATTCCCTACATATGGTAGCAGGCTTAAGCCTAGGACCAGAGAACTTTAGGCAGCTTTGGTTTTCAGTAGGTTAGAAAACTTAGGATTTAGTTGATCAATCTTCTGGGGAGGTTATGTCCCATATCAGAATTTTTTAGAATGCTAGACTGACACCAGGAAGGTAGGGGTCCTTGCCCTCAATTTTTGAGGTTAAACCTTTTCCAAATTTACCTAACTAGGATGACCAAGGGAAAATAGTGTGTCTTAGGTAGGATTTTGTATTTGTTTGCTCTGTTTTGTATTTCAGTGAGAATCCGCAACTCATCAGGCCTAGGCAGCAGTAAAAGTGTTTCAGTGATGTGATTCAGTGTTTCTGATTTTTAATTTGTAAGCCTAGCAAGAGGCACATCTGGTCTATAAAAAAATGTATTGGGTACAGGTCTCAGGTATGGTGGTATAACGGCCATAACCCAATTTTTATTACAATTAGAATGGCATTTGGCCAAAGCCAAGGTGTTTTGTTTTGTTTTACTAATAAAGACCAGTTTCAATAGTTAAAGCTAACACCTTGCTATGTGTTAAATTCAGTGACTGTTTTTTATGTTACTTATTTATTCAATAAAATATAATTATCATGCTACAGCCTCATCTTTTACAACTGTTAGTCTGTGGCTACAATCTGTGGTGTGTGTTGGTCCAGTGTTTAATTTATTCTTTGTATTATGTGATTTTGTCTTTAAGATTATGTGAATATATTTTCTCACACTATTGGTCATCCCTAGTAACAATAATATTCTCTTAGTGTAAGTATTCAGTAGGCCAGAAATACAGGGCCAAAGTCTGACAATAGTAAAATTTTTTAGGGCCTAGCGGTTTTTGCAGTAGGCATATTTTTGCTAATTTTGGATCAGTAAAACCCTTTAGGCTAGATTTTTATGGTATACAATTGTAGAATAGGTTCTCAGGACATGTTTAACATGGGTACCCATAGTCAATTCAGTTTATATTTTGCATTTCAGTTGGTTTTCAACTCGGTTCACTTTTAGGCTAAGTCAGAATTCTGGCTTGGTACAGCTGGCATTTTACATCAAGGCATTAATGTAACGTACTGTAGAATATATTTTTCTTTTTCCTTGTGCCAAATGGGTTTATAATTATACATTTTGAACAACAATGTGCCTCCTGTAATTCAGTCGGGGCTAGTGTTTATAAATTGGTCGATTCTCTGGCCGGTCACGCTACGTCAGAACTACGTCACTCGCCACTAATTCTTGTGCTGAACTTAGCTTACCTACAGCTAACGTCTGGTTGGGCGGCCAATGGATTAGCGCTGCACCCACCTTTTTTGCTAGTAAAATCTTTTCAAGTAGTTTAACTGAAGTCAAACCAGGACTTTAACCAATTTTATTTTTGCTTGTGTGCAGTTACTTGTTCTGGGAACCGAATTTTACATTTGGGGAAAATTTAGAATAGCTCATGCTCATTTGTTTTCTTTTGTAGTTAAATACGGGACATTAGGGGCCGACCTTTTCCTTTCATTTCACAAATAGACACCTTCCAGTGTCGGTCGGCGTAGCTTGGGTTTTTTCCTTCACTGTTAATTTATTTATGGCCCAAGCAAGTAATTTGATTAGTGTTCAGGTCCTTGGCGACTCATATGCCGCCCGTTTTTACAATTTTTCTCGAGCAAATCCTGGCCTAACTGGGAGTTTGCGGCCAATTTTAATTCGGAGCATCTCTGGAGCAAGAGTATCTGATCTTAAGTCTTTTGTTAAGTTAAAGGTTTCAGCCATACAGCCGCATATTCCCTTGTTATGTTTCTTAGGTACAAACGATTTTTTAGCAAACGTAGATATTACAGTTTTCAAGAATTCTTTTTTGTCTTTTTTGAGACTGATACGGCGTTTATATCCAAGGATGGTCATTGTTTTTACAACATTGCCGTGTTATCCACGGATAGAAAAATACACTCCAGCAGTTACCATTTTACATAAAATAAATAGGTTTTTGCTCACATTACGATCACACTTCGTCAAAGTGATAGACCTCCCCGACGAATTAAATCGCACCCGATTTTTTCATGCCTATTATGGGAAATCAATGCGTCGTGATGGAATACATTTCAACAACGATGCATTTATAGAGTTGATTCCTGTAATAGAAAATTTTTTATCACCAATGCCGACTTAGATTTTTTAGTAAATGGTTTTCAACGAACAGCAATTTTATGCTCCAGGGAAAGTCTGTTACGGCCAATTGTTTTCCAATTGCTCAACCCCCAATCATTTAGGGATTTGTTTTTCCCTTATCGAAATTAATGGGATTTTTTTTTGGCATTCTGGATTAAAATTAAAAAAAAAAAAAAATTAATTAATACCTCTTTTCTTGTGTTGGGCGCGTTGCCTGGGTTACCCTTTTTGCGCAATTTGAATTTTTGAGCAACGACTCTTGATAAGGGATACCCATAGGCAGTAGGTGTTTTGTGTTAAAATTTTTTTTCTCACTTTGTAGTTTTCCTGGTTTTTAGACAAAATGCCCTCAAGGGTATATTCGCCCGAGGAGTTGCCAGCAGGCACTTCCTGGATTTTTACCCTCAATGCTTAGGATCCCTCATGTTTCACAGTTAAAAAGATTTTCTCAGCCAAAATATTAAAGACCTTTTACCCAGACCAGAAACGCTCTACAAAAGTGATATTAGGTTAAGTCTTCTCTCTCTGTCGCTGTCCCCGCCAACGCCCGGGGGACTGTGAGTCTCAGGGTATCCTTCCCTAGGATGGGCTGCCCTACACGTCCTCCCCCGTGCGTTGTCGGCCAAATCTTCCCCCCCCCTTTTTCGTCTCCGACACCCTCACTGGGGCTTGTAAAGAATTTTTTTTTTCTGATTGAGATTAACCTTTCTGCGGATGGTTACCTTTTTTTTTGTTTTATTCATTTTTTACCTCCGCAGGAAAGGACCCAGTGGTGGCACCTTCTGTGGCGACCTGACGTCAGTCGAGTGCCGAGAGACAAAACTCTTCTCTATTTCTTTCCTATTGTAACCCTTGTTTCATTTTCAGCCTTCTTAGCTTAATTAGTCACTAAAGTAGTAGTAGTTAGGTTTAGGAACAGTTTGGGGAAGATCAGAGGGTAGTTAAGTTAAAGATTTTTATGTTGTAATAGGTATACCAAAACAAACGTCGATGTTAAGTAAGAGTAGGAACGGGACTTTTCTCAATTAAGTAAGAACCGGGCACTAGGAAGATTGTTTTCCCACAAACAGTCCACAAGCACCTATCCTCACCTGAAATTACCGCTCATCACAGCATAATTGCAAGCGCAATTCTTCTGCATGCGAAGCAAAAAAAAAAAAAAAAAAAATACAAAAAAAGGGTTTTCAACAGTTTTGCAGATCCTTCCAAACTCCACAACTCTCACTCACTTCAGAAACAGTTTCCGCGGACCTCACCAGTCTGGCCTTGGTAACCCGGCGCCAAACATGGGACAATCCCACGGTACCCCAGTTAGGAAATGACCAACCCGTCAGTTATCGGACCGCCGCCTTACGATCAACCTTTCATCACCTTCACCACGACAGTTCCCCTTTAAAAAAAAAAAAAAAAAAAAAAAAAAAAAAAAAAAAAAAAAAAAATTTTGTTTAGCAATCATCACCGATCAATACAGTTAATACCCCCAACTATTAAAGTAACACCACGACAACTGCACAATCAAAAAATTTACATTAAACAGTACAACCGACAACCAAATGATATTATTTAAAGACAGAATAATAAAGTGATTTCAAGCAATATCAGTTACCAGTGCTTTATTTGGACAGTGTCAGCTATTTGGACAGTAAAATAGACATTTTCTCAACCGCAAGTTCACATCATCAGCTCCAAGTGACAGAAGTGATATTCCGACACCAAGTTCCGAGAGGATGGCAACATCTTCAAAGGCAGATCCAGCAGAGCCTCAGCCTTGTCCACACCAACAGCAACGCGGTGATCAGGACCTGCTGGGAGCACATCTCACCCTGCTGCCTGCAATCCTCGGCTGTTCCAGTTTTCTCCATCACTTGTCAGCGGGGAACCAGCCAAGTCGTTGACGGAGCAAGACCTCCTCTCGGACACCTCCCAAACAAAAAAAAACATCACCAAAGACTACGTTATCTTCTCCACCTCTGTGCGATTTTGAACTTAAAAAAAAAAAAAAAAAAAAAAAAAAAAAAAAAAAAAATACATCTTTTGTGCGTGCAGTTGTCCGTCCCTTTTACTGTCGCTTTCCGACTATCTGTTTCAGCTGTACCAAGTTCACAGTAGTCACAAGTTTGCTAGGTTAGGTTAATTTAGCTGTCGCACCCAACATACCTTCCTCTATTCGCGAGGGGGGGTGGATCCCGATCCCTGCCGTGGTTGGTCAACCAAAACAATCAGCTGTTTCCCCAAACAAACGTTGCGAACGAGGTTCCAAGTCGAAGCCGGACTGGTCAGGGGTTTTCGCCTTTCCTCATCTGTTCTCGGCTTCCCTTGAGTTAAAACCGGGACCATGACATCTCGGGACCCAGAGCACGATAGAGGGAGGCAAATCGAACCAAAACCACTCAAAACACTCAACAACCTCACACCTTCAGCAAAACTGATTCTTTTTCTTTTCTTTTGCCGTAAGGGGGGTGGTTGTGACGCATAGCGTCACGCTATTTTATATAGTACGCGAAACTCCGTCGCGGAGCCACTGCCTGGAGCATTTCGCCTGTCGCGCCGTTGACAGACCGAACAACTTTTTCCGTCTTGTCAACGAAATCCAGCTTAGCGGCGCCCTTCCCCCTTCCTCATCCAACCGTCACCCACCACGGACGTGTTCAACCTCAACTCTCCAAATTCGCACAACCGATAAGTTTTATTTTAAGCATAGGGCAATTTAGAAACAGTATGGCTGGCTAAACAGTTTATTAAGGGGAAACCCTTAAGGTTCGCCCCGATACAGGAATGTAGGAACAAATAGTAGTGTTCGGGCATGGCCCGAACACTTGGCAACAGTTTAAATTTTCAGCATGTTTGGACATAATTAATCAGACTCCCCAGAGGATTATCCATAGTTTTGATTAGCTTGCAGTATTTCTATACATTCATTTACCTTAATGATTAGTTACCATGCCTAGATCAATATTGCAATAACCTCAGATGCCGATTTAGGATATATCAGTTTTTGGAAGGATCTTAGTTAGTTTCTTTACAGTTATTTAGATTAAATCAAAGCTGGCTAAGTAGGCTTTCTGGTCTCGGGTAAAAGATCTCCGAGCCTCTGGTCCCCCAAGCACGTTTTCCAGTTCGATTATATAGTTTGGTACCGGTACTTCAACACAGGTTTGGAAGACAGTCTTACTTCCATTTAGGTAGCACAGTTCATTATTTATAGTCAGTAGCAGAGTCAGCACGCCCAATAATTTAGTCCACCAATTAACCATTTAGTCCCCCTCATTTTAATCCCACGCACGGGCACTACATAATTAGCTTATTTCCCCCCGGATACATATAGTTGCTATGTACCCACAAATCTCAGCTCATTCCCTACATATGGTTATATTGATATTAGCATAATAGCCCATTTTTTGTGTTCCTTGATGCAGCAAACCTGCGTAATCAGGCGTAATGTTATTCTTATGGAGAATAATTAAAATTGTATATATTGCTTATTTGTGAATATATTTTATGAAACTTGGTAAGTGGCTTTATGTAGTATTAAAACAATTATATCTCCATTGTAAATTTGCTGATCATGCAGGTTTGCTGTGACGGGGGTATTTTTTTAAAGAGACACTGCAGAACTAGAACGTCCTCGTCCTCTTTTCATGAGTGATTGTTCACTACTGAACGTCTTCCTTTCATGCATGATAGTTTATTTTTGTTTTTAATACCTTACTTCATTAGATGACTCTGGCAGTGGTAATGACTCTTCTGCATCACTGTTTGTATCATATATTGCGTTTACACTGTTTGTAGATGTTCCCCCACTTTTCTTGTTCGAAGAGGTGAAAAGAATCACCATTGACTGTAATTTGTCGATTTTTTGGTAAATATCTTGTTTTAATTGCTTTATTTATTCCAAAACAAATTTCCTATTCACAGCATCTGTATCTTTTTCTGCAATTGCCACATGTGTAATTTTAGCGAATTTCCCCTATAGGGAAGAAGCTATTACCGTAGTCGGCATGGTAAGACCTAGACCCGGGACTATGATAACTTTTCGTTTTGAGGTCCTCAGACCCCAAAAACACCATTCGTTCGAAACTGTATATATATATATGTGTGTGTGTTTGTGTGTGTGTGTGTGTGTGTGTGTGTGTGTGTGTGTGTGTGTGTCCGTAAGCACGATAACTCTCGGAAAATGATCCAATTTTGATGAAATTTGGTAGAAACGTGTAAAGCAACATTTATGACTTTAAGTTCGAAAACCAGCCAGATTGCTCTATCCGAAGGGGTATTTTCGGGGGGTTTTGTACCCTAAAAATGTTTTTTTTTTATTTTTCACATATAATTTTTGAAATATTCAAATTTTAATTTTCATCCTTGGATTCAGCTTAAAAAACACACAATTTGGTATTTTGATCATTTCTCTACGTTAATTGTTTACCGAGATATTGAAAGTGCTAAACACAGTACGTTTTCTAATGTTATTCTTATGGAGGATAAGAAATTTTATATTTCGCTTATTTATGAACGTATACTGACGAAACTAGGTATATGGCTTCATCTGGTTGTAGTCTATTGATATTTGCTCAAAAAAATAATTTTTTGCCAAAGGATCTCGTAGCAGCATACCTGCGTACTCATCCCCATGTTATTCTTATGGATAATAATTAAATGCTATGTCTCCCTTAATTATGAACATAAATTAATAAAAATTGGTACATGAATTCACCTACTTCAGTTATATTGATATTAGCATAAAAACCCATTTTTTGTGTTCCTTGTTGCAGCAAACCTGCGTACTCAGCCCCAATGTTATTCTTATGGAGAATAATTAAAATTGTATATATCGCTTATTTGTGAATGTATTTTTATGAAACTTGATAAGTGGCTTGATGTAGTATTAAGAAATTTATATTTCCATTGGAAATTGGCTGAGTATGCAGGTTTGCTGCGACGGGGTTATTTTATATTTAGCATCAAACATTGTCTCATTTGTCTCGAAATTTAATGTAAATGTACGAATCGTTCCAAGGACAGCATCTGTATATTTTTCTGCAATTGCCACATGTCTAATTTTTTTATATTTAGCATCAAACATGGTCTCATTTGCCTCGCAATTTAATCTAAATGTACGATCGTTCCAAGTTTTACTGCATCCTCTTTGTTAATAGGATCTGCAATATTGCACAAACGTTTCCTTCTTAGGTCATAGTGTCCGTCTCGAGTCAACTGAAAACCTTCTCCAGGTGGACCTCTCAAAACATCTCAAACCTAAGAGCTCTCGTGACGACCGAACTTATCATCACTCGTGTTTAGACTGAATACTTAAGCTATGTATCCCCGACCTTTTAACACCTCCGTTAAAGCAATAATTTCGTTATCCAATCCGTTATGCCCAGCCTGTATATATTAATATATTACTCGTATTCTGTCAACCAGCTTATTCACATTATTATAGTATATAATGTTTGTGTACACCAATTTGATCGACATTCCTTTATCCTTAGCCTTCGGACGTTTTCCTCTAATACTAGAAAACAGCTTTGAAATAACTTCTCTATACTTCTCCGATCTATTTCTAGTAATAGGTGTATTATGTGAATACCCTTTTCTATGGGAGTTGGTTTAAATACATATGTTTTTAAAATCATTCAAATTCTTCTTAGTATATTTTTTTGGAGGGGGATTAAAAATCAATTCAAACAGTCCAGCGGTACCCTTAAAATTTTAATCTTTAACTGTTATATTATCTTTGTCATCTATCTCTAGCATACTATCCCCCATACGAAGACCGTATTTTTCCAAGCATGCTCCATACACGTGGTATTTACTCGATTTATGTGCACCATGTAGCATTTTTAATATATATTTTCGTGAGATAGGTTCTTTTTTTGCCAATTTCTTTACTTAAAATTCTAATATTTGTGGGGGATTCTGTTGGTTCTAAAGGCTCTGTTTCACCTTGATCTTCTTCAATGTCGGATTTACTTTCTTCTTTATCTTCTTCTTCTTTTTCTTTTTATTCTTCTTTTTTTCTTCTTCTTCTTCTTTTTCTTCTTCTCCTGAATGACTCGTTCAGCTTAATGATTCTGACTCAAACTCTGATCCATATTTTTCTGAAGTTTCGTCTTATTTAACGATCTTTTTATCTTGTTCTTTTACTTCTTGATCTATTAGAGTCGATTTGGTCATTTTATCATTTATTTTATTCAGGGGTTCGTTAATGGGCTTGAAGGTTTCCTCCAAATATTTACTTCTAGCCATCAATCTATCTTTTAGTAGCAGGTTTTTCTTCCGTATTGAGTCACTTAGGACTTTTATTTCACTAAGCAACTCCTCATGGTTCGACATTATTAGTTCCGAGTGTTCTCAACGCCTTCACCACAAATACTGAATTTGTTATATGCAGAAGTCAATGTAATAAACAAATCTATCGAACCCTATTCTATAACGACCATTTGTCATAGATATTTCTTTATCTATAACTAAAAACCAATATTTTTCTTTCCAAGCTTTCCCGCACACATCTCGAAATTTTTCAAATGTCATATCTGCACCAACATGATCGTTGTGTATATGCTTGAGATTTTTTCATCCTGCTTGAAAACAATTAAAACGTTTACGTTGTCTCTAATTAATTTGTTCAAGATTTTACTATATGTTTGACCTATGTAAATAGAGTCAATATGATTATGTCTACCCATAGAGAAGTATGTTCTTATTCTATCATGATTTTCAGAGGAAACATTGTCAAAAAGAAAACTGAATACGGTTCGGCATTGTTAGGCTCTATAATCTCACTACTTGTGTCAAATTTATGCAATGAAACATCGGGTACATCATTCAAAATCTTTCTCAATAATAAATATTTTGGTTGATTCAGAGATTTGGATAATATATAAACATTATTGAAGCTTAAGCCGTTTGGTTGTGTTAATAAATTAAAACCAACGATGGTTTTTCCACAGTTTGAAGGCCCAGTAATAATACACCTCATCGTGTTAGGCAATAAACAGCCATGTTTACTTACCTCATTATCAAAAATATCCGGTGTAAACAATCAATATTGTTAATATCAAGTCTTCCATTCTGACAGATAACATCCATAATTTATTTACTGCATAAACAGTCTTCTCAAATGCTCTCCCGTTACTGATTTTTTTATTTCAAAGTAAGTCCTTTTTGTCTATGCAATTATTTTCGCTCTTGTCAAATCCCAACCACCTCCCTAAAAGTTTCACCTCACTGTGAAAAAGAAGTCATTGGCAGACAAAGACGATAAACGTGTGATCCTTCAAAATAACATCCACACACTTCCTTATGGATATTATTCATTAACAGAAATTGATTAAGTGCAGCACCATCATCTTCATTATCATCATCCTGAGAAGTAAATTGGTGGAAGATCTGTAAAATGCTAATTAATTATGTATATTTTAAATAAAGTTTTTAAAAAGCCATTTCAGAGGCCTTGACCCAGTTCCCGTGTGTTCAGAATAAGTAATCTTTTAAATTAGCAAAAACTACAGTAATTATTTTACATTTAGCCTTTTCAATAAATGAAACAGTTTTATAGTTCAGTTAATACATGACTGAAGGATAAAGCAAACCGATGGACGATAGAAAATCCATCGTTGAAGAACTTCACAAACCAGTTCGAAGAAATTTTCCTAGAACGGTCGTGAAGGCCATTCATGACCTATATCAAGCTGACCTTGTAGAAATGAAACCATACAGTAGGATTAATAAAGTTTTTAGGTACATTTTAACGGTTATTGGTTGTTTTACAAAAGTAGCCAGTGCAATTCCACTGAAAAACAAAAATGGATCGTCTATTACAGAAGCAATGAAAGGAGTACTCTAGGCGATAGGGAAACGTATAACAAATCTGCAGACAGACGATGGTAAAGAATTTTTTAACAAAGATTTTTCTTATCTAATGAAGAAAAATAAAATAAATCATTATTCAACTTATAGTGAAAAGTAAGCCGCAATTGTAGAACGTTTCAATCGCACTTTTAAAACTTCAATGTACAAGAAATTATCAAAAAGAGGCACCTATGTATGGTATGATATTCTTCCTACTTTAATAAAAGATTACAATGATAAAAAGCATCGTACAATAGGTATGAAACCAAATCAGGTAAATAAAGCAAATGAATCTAAAGTTTTGAAACGCATAAAGAAAAGTACCGAACCACTATTAGATAAGAAACCACCCAAAAACTTTTCAATAGGAGACAATGTGAGGATCTGTAAACAGATCTTCACCAAAGGTTACAAAAATGGTGTTCAGTTCCATTAATGTTGTGAGATAGGACACCAGCAATGCCATAAGGGCTAACAAGGATCCAACACTCGGTCAGAAGCAATTTCGCATTTTATTTTGTTGAAGGCATCTGCACAGTATTTGTTCTAGTGAAACGTTTTGTTTTTGATAAGTAGTTGACGAAGAGGGTAAGTCAGAGTAGAAGCTGAAGGTATAAACTATGAATAATACTTACGAGACCCAACAACTTTCGTACATCATCAACTGATTTCGGGGGTTCAGCATTAAGTATTGATGAAACTTTAGCTGGAGACTTTGAAATGTTGTTGTGTTCAACAACAAACCCTAAATATGTAATGATATTACGAAAGAATAAAACATTTGTTGTGGTTCAAGTGAAGATTGTTCGTCTTAAGTCGTTCAAGACAAGAGCATAGATTGTTGTAGCATTCCTCTAGAGTGGAACCATAAACAATAATGTCGTCAAAGTAGGCCTGGTAAATCACCTAATATCTGTTCAATGATTTGGTTAAATATACTAGAAGCAGTTTTTATACCAAAGGATAGACGATTGACCTTGTACGTACCTTTGTGTGTTGAAACAGCTTGAACATGAGCACTTTCATCGTCAACAGGTACATGTAGAAAAGCCTTAAATAAATCTAAAGTACAGAAATAATCAGTATTTCTTAACTTATGGATGTGTTCGTCTATTCTGGGTATTGGGTAGTGTGCATCATATAGTTGAGGATTTACTGTGATTTTTTAGTCAGCACACAATCTTAAAGACCCATCGGCTTTAAGCACTACATCCAGTGGCGATCCCCAGTTACTTAAATCTACTTTTGATATGTTATCCTTTTCTAGTTGATCTAGTTCTTCCCCTACTTGGTCTCGAAGTGCAAAAGTAAGAGGTCTGGGTTTGATAAAAACTGCTTTTGTTAGAGGTCTCAGTTGAAGATTAGTACAAACTTTGGGCATGCACCCAATGGTTGGTGTGAGAATATCTGAGTAAGTTGATTCAATTTTATGGATGAGTTCATCAACAGTACATATTGCATTAACATTACTTTCACTTTGAGATGTGTTATCAATATTAAACTAACATTTAAGTGTCTGATCTATGATCGGCCTAATAATGCACTGTAACAATTAGGAAAACAAACAGTTGTTCGATAGATGAAACTCCATTTAGCTCTACCTTTACAGAAGCTATTCCTAGGGGTGAAAATACTTCCCTGGTGTAAGAACGGAATTTTACAGTAGTAGGTTTAATTGAGCCAATTGGAATATGTAATCGATCAAAATCTTGTTTAGGAATAAGAATGTGAGCAGAACCAGAGTCTACCTCGAACCTTTGCGGTTTCCCATTGATTAGAACAGTTGTAATAAATTTATCTGTGACTGACAAATGTGTGTCATAAATATTAAATATTTGTCTTATTCCGTGAGGATCATTATCTTCCGATTGTACTCATTGGCTATCATTTAGGTTTTTAACTGAATCTAAATCATTTTGTTTGGATAGTAGAGTTTTAATACATACCGTAGCAACGTGACCATCTCTGTTACATTCTTTACAATGTACTCATTACCTGTGTAATCTTCATTCATTAGAACTGTAGTTATGTTTACCAGATCGGAGACAAACATCCTTTAACCCAAGTGCAGCAAGATGAACGTGTCCTTGGCGTTGATTGCTGTTGTCGCGTTGTATGCGAGGTGCTGAATTCTGTCTGTAAGGTGTGGAGTGCCTGCTCCTTCCTGAATTACGGTTTACATTCAATTTTTTTGTTACCCAGTTTATATCTACATCCCTTGAACATTGTGACTGGAAAAATCTTTGATGGTATTATTGCCTATCCTAGAAGCCTCAATAGCAAGTGCTTTGTCTACTTCCAAGCCAAAAGTTAAATCTTTTTGTTGAAGAAGATTTTCCCTAATATTTTTTTTTTTTCCTAAGAGGAGTCATGAAGTCCTCTTATAAATTGAGCTCTTTAGAATAATTCGGATACTGGAGCTCTACATGCAAAACAAGTTAATTTGCATGAAGATATTTGTTTCCGGAGAGGAGTCAGATAATCTGAAATTGATTCGTTACTGTTTTGAATCCTGGATAATAATTTTTGTTGTTCAACAATCTGATTTAGGTTTGGATAATGATTGTCTAGTAACACAGTCAGTTCATCAGTATCCTCAGTTTATCAGTATACTCTGAAATATTTCTAGGTGAATACAATGTGCAATACGTAGAAGGTCCTATACTTTTGAGAAATATTTGAGCACAAACCTTTTTATCATCAAAAACATTTTTGAGTCTTAAATAATTTTCAAATCTCTCCTTATACTGTTGAAACTTTTCTTTAGAACTGTCAAATAGTTCAAAGTTTGAAACCAAAAGAATATTGTATATAGGCTGTAACATACCTTGAAATGCTGTTGTGACAGTTTGTAAAAGTTCCTGAAATTTATTTGGATTCATGTTTATTTTACCTTTGAAAACCGTCACCAATTAAAATATCCTCGGTATTAGTGTATTATTTGAATCATAAAGAATAGATAGTAATTTAAAGTGAATTGATAATCGTACAAATTCTATAAAGAATGAATGAATACAAACAATAATATTATTTTAAACATATGATTGAGATTGTAAACAGTTCCAAGGAATAAAAGATATAACACCTGTCTACTAATCGAATTTCCAATGCATGTATATGTTTCTCACTACCCCATAAAGCTACGTTTGATAAAACGTTTCATAAAAATAAATTTATAAATACATGATAGATATAATATAGCATTTGATTTATTCTCCATAAGAATAACATTAAAGGCTGAGTATGCAGGTTTGCTGCAACAAGAAAAATAAGAAATGTATTTATGCAATTATCAATATAAATCATTAAGCAGGCGAAGTAACTTTAAAAGTTATAATAACTTATGTTCATAAATAAGGGAGATATAAAGCTTTACTTATTCTCCATAAGAATAACATTAGGGCTGAATATGTAGGTAATTTGTTTAATTACAAACAAAATTTGTTTAATTAAATATCAATATATCAGTACTAGGTGAAGCTACATGCCAATTTTCATGAATATACATTCATAAATAATCTATATAAAAAATTTAAATTATTCTCTATATGGATTACATTGGACAACGTACTGTGTTTAGCACTTTTAATATCTCTGCAACGGTCGGACGTAGAATCACTATTTATACACCAAAATAATTGTTTTGTAGAGCTGGACTGATGGGTAAAAAATGTGAAGTTTTCAGTAACATTAACTGAGGAAAAGCCATAAACTGGTTTTTCATTTTGTTATTTTATGCGCAACCACTTAACCTAGGTCAATTATTTAAATTATTATATTATTTTTTTAAGCTCTATAAAATGGTCAAAACCAAAATTGAGTGTTTTAAAAATGTTAGGATGAAAAATGTAAAAAAATAATTTTGCAAAATTGTAAACCTCTATTAAATCCCTTCCTATAGCCCGATCTTTCTGGTTTTCGAACTTAAAGTCACGAATGCTTTACATGTTTGTGCAAAATTTAATCGAAATCGGATTTTTGTACAGGTTGTGGTTTTATATTTCTTAAGAGGATTCGCTACTAAAAGGGGTGAAATTTTTAATTTTATGAGGAAAGTGCTCAATTATTTTTCCTCTTGAGGTTTGAAGTAAAAAAATACAAATATATAAGTTTACTTCCAAATATAAATTATAGGTGGAAAATAAAATAAAATAGAGGTTTTACGTGAAATTTGTAAGGGGTTTTAAAACTGATATTCTGAAAAAAATGCTCGATGGGTTTTGATATTTTTTGTGTTTTTTTTTTAAGACACTTGCCTAAAATTTATATTTAGATAGATTCATTATAATATCTCTAATACCTTTTGTGCGGATACATATTTAATTTATTGAGCCACTGAATTTTAGTTAGAGCTTGTTCTCATACACAGGCCGATGGGCCTATGTGAGAATTTTATTTTACAAAATATTGTTTGTGTACATGATTTTGTATTTATTTTTATTTGGAAATAAATTTGATTGGATTTGATTTATTTTTTTATATGAAAAAAATATTAAAAAATTATTTTTCATTACCTAATAATCTTAGAGACCTAAATCTACCATAATATTTGCATAATGTTGTCTATAATAAGTAGTAAAAATTTCAATAATTTACCTCAAATGGTTCTCAATATATATCAAATTTTGTCTTGAAAAACGTGAAATTCCGAAGTTGTGTAAAATAGCGTTTGAATCAGAGCGAATACCGTAACTATGGAAATAAAGAAAAATAATCTGATAATTGTGGCTAATAACTTTTTTATTGTTACATTAGCTTATTTACACACCAAGTTAGTAAATATTCATCAGACCTACTTCAAAATAATATTTAAAAATATGTAAATATGTAAATATGCATAGGTATAGGCATGGTCCTAAACGACATGACGTCGTTAAATTTCGTGAGAGTGCAGTAACATCAAAAATATTTGTTTATGAAAATAATGTTCAATCATGGCTTGTATCATATTTTTTGCATATAATAGGACCCAATCTAAAAAATTCAAAACAATTTTTTCTGATATTTACCCATTTTTAATAGCTAATCTCCTTAATTTTATTATTTTTTCCAAAATTGAATTTCTTTGTTCTGTTTGCATAACATTAATTAAATTATTATGTCATCAAAATGGTTCATATTATATAACAATATCTTCTTTTGCGTTAATTTTTCCCTTTGTTTTTCATATATGTTTTCATACTTCGACATATGTAGATTGAATCATATGTTTCTATTTACATTTAAGATATAATTTGTATTTATTTAAATTGTAGGTTAATTTCTCAAGAGTTAAGACGCTGTGAACATGGCATTATAGCCTAAACACGTGTCAGCACATTAAAATGATTTTAAACGGGTATATCAGGTATTTTTTATCCATTGTCAATTAATATTATAATAGCCCTATTAAATGAAGTACATATATATAATTTAACGACTAATGTTTTTAGTATCTGGGGACCTCAAAACAAAAAGTTATCACGGTCTCGTGCTAAAGTCTTATCATACCACCAACGGTAGTTGCTTCTTCCCTATAGGGTAAATTCGCTAAAAAAAAGAAAATTTGTAAATAACTTAAAACATCCTCAACTTTAAAACAAGATGATTGCCGCAATACTCCGATCACCATTAGGCTATTAGGGTGGACACTAATCACACTACTCAGCTACCGGGGCCAGTATGCTAAGTAGGCAGTAAGAACTGAGTATATCGATATCACATTAGCGATCTGCACATTTCCATATCCATCTGGAGCGGGACGGTAGGAGCTGGGTCAGTCCTGAAGGTTGTGGTGAGTTGCACCCATGTTGAACACGGCGGAGACGATCGACTACATTATATTTCTTGAAGAAAATATAAATTGATTAATCGATTCGTTCTGCATATCGCGGAGTATCCAGTTGCGGTGACAATTGCCTGAGATATTTTGGGGGCCTATTGGTCTACGGTCCAAATTACAAAATAAGCCATGATATTTCATACGTAAATCAAGAATGTTAAAATACACTTATCAAGAAAATAAATCAAGAATGTATAACTTATTTTTGATAATATATGCGTGAAATGTCAATATAAATATAAATCTCGATATTCCATATCCTAAGTAGGTCACTTGAATTGAAAATGCTTTTCTATACTAGTCCGCCTTAGGACCAAAAATAAACCGAACATTTTATTTAAACAATATTGTGTTTTGAACTATTCGCACTTTTTTATCGTAATAAATGCGATATTCATTTGTTAAGTACCCCTAATTTATCAGATTCCCGCGGGTCATACGTTGCACTCTTCTTATTAACCTTTACCGGTGGTTTCATAGGAGGTAGATCTATTCTTGTCACTCACGTTCCTAAATAAATTTGGGGATTCAGACGAGTAATTTTTCGCCAATTACATTTAATAAAATAATGAATATTGAAGGAGAAAATTCTGTGTTTGTTTAGTTTAAACTACTGTATGGAGATGACTAGATGGCCAACAAGTAAACAGAGGTGTAAAGTGAAATGAACCCCCTTCACTGTTCATTTATCGGTTAAACAAGAAACTATCAATTAAATGTAATGTTTTGGAAGGATCGGCTGGGATAGACTCTTGCAATAAAAAAACAAATCGCTCTATCCAATAGAAAAGATAAGCCAGGTTTGTTTTTGGGGGTTCTTCCTCTGAACCCCTTTGTTTACTTGCGGGTCATCAAGTCCTATTGCTGGCCTATTGGACTGGTGTTTATTTAATTCTACTTAGTTTGGAGCTACGTTATTTATGAAATGCTAGAAGGTAATTAGTGGCGCGATATCCAAGTTTAGCTGCAACCCCAGCCAGGTTCGTCCCTCGGTACACGTATCCCCTCTCCCACCTGTGCCCACGCGTCCAGCGTGACAGTAACAACTTATCCAGATACTACCGACAAGTACACAACTTGCTTTTTTAAATAACAGCAATAGCAATTTGTCTCCTTACAATCGACAGACGTTTTCACTCGTTTTTAGCGAATTTCCCCTATAGGGAAGAAGCTATTACCGTAGGTCTCATGGCAAGACTTAAGCCCGAGACCATGATAAATTTTCATTTTGAGGTCCCCAGATGCCAAAAACACCATTCGTTCACATTTTTATGTATGTATATATATATGTGTGTGTGTATGTGTGTGTGTGTGTGTGTGTGTGTGTGTGTGTGTGTGTGTGTGTGTGTGTGTGTGTGTGTGTGTGTGTGTGTGTGTGTGTGTGTTTGTTTGTTTGTTCGTGTGTGTGTGTGTGTGTGTGTGTGTGTGTGTGTGTGTGTGTGTGTGTGTGTGTGTGTGTGTGTGTGTGTGTGTGTGTCCGTAAGCACGATAACTATCGTAAAAAAGGTCCGATCTTAATGAAATTTGGCACAAATGTGTAAAGCACCATTTATTTGAACTAGTTCGAAAACCAGACGAATCGCACCATCCAAAGGAGGGTTTTGGGGGGTTTTGTACCCCAAAATGGGTTTTTTGGGGTTTCCACATGTAATTTTTATTTAAATCAAATTTTTATTTTTACCATTTAACTCAGCATAAAAAAAACAATTTGGTATTTCTATCATTGCTCTACGTCAATTGGTTCCTGAGATATTGAAAGTGCTATCTCAGGTAGGCCTATTCCGGTAAATAAAATCTTATATTAGTTTGGTTTCTTAAAACATATCGACTCACACAGTACGTTGTCTAATGTTATTCTTATGTAGAAAAAGAAGAATTGTATATCTCGCTTATTTATGAACATAAACTGACAAAATTTGGTATATGGCTTCATCTGGTTGGGGTTTATCGTTGTTTGCACAAAATACAAAATTTTCACGTATGGTTCCCGTAGTAGCAAACCTAGGTAATCGGTCTCCATGTTATTCTTATAGAGAATAATTAAAATGTTATATATCGCTAACTTATAAAAATGTATATGAATGAAACTTGGTATTTGACTTTGCTTAGATGAGTTCTAATAATATTTGCATAAAAACTCGTTATTTTGTGTTCCTTGTTGCAGCAAACCTGCGTACTCATCCCCAATGTTAATCTTATGGAGAATAATTAATATTTTTAATATCGCTTGTTTGTGAATATATTTCTTATGAATCCTGATAAGTGTTAATGTGTTATGTTATATATTCATTGGAAATTCGCTGAGTATGCAGGTTTGCTGCAACGGGGGTTTTATTATTGGGATTATGCACTAGTAGCCTACTGCGGTAAAATTAATATTAATAATAATTTATAAAAAACCTAAATAATACAGGAGTGAGAGAATGGGAATATTCAAACATATATTTCTTTTACTCTTTAACCTGTGGAACCGACCGGCCGCGGACGAGGCAAATCTCGTACCGATTGCCGTTGGGCAAGTTTCCACGGCCCCATACAGTAATATATATGTTCTCGGTTACTGGTATTTGTTTGTCACTGAATTCACATAAAGTGAGACCTAAAACGCTAATCAAAAATACAAGTTCGACGATCCCTGTTAAACAAACTCGCTGACAGACAAACAACCTCAAAACCGATATTTTTACTTATGTTTATCACCTTCTTATAAATGTGTTCGTTGTCGTGCAACTCTGACACAACTCAAGTTTTTTGTGATGCAGTCTAAGAAAACAGTTTCTTGTGAAATGAAAGAACAATGTTTTCTCCATACATGTGAAATAAGAATAATCAGTATTGAGTTATTTTATGTAATTGATTTTGAGCAATTAAGTAATATACATGCAAAAATAATAGTCATGCAGTTTTTTCTTATGATACCGGCAATAGAAACTGTTATTTGACGCATATAATAAGTTGTTATTTTACCTATATTGTGACAATTTTAATTTAAGACACGACACAAAAAATGGGGAGTCGTAGGGGGTGTTAGATAATTTGTAAAGGAAAAATAAATCAAAATGTATTTAAAAATGGTTGAAATTTAATACAAAGCAATACCACAAAGCTGGTCTTAAACGTTAAACTCGATTAGAAATACGTTCAGTCAGTGTTGCGATTACATTCAGCTGGCTGAACTTTAAATTCAGCCATTTCCCGACATTACTGTAACAGGTTGCGGCAGTAATTAAGTGTCTTTATATACTATATTACTGATTTATTTCGCTACACATCACAAAGTGATATTAAACTTTAAAATCCATATAGATAACAAATAAGTATGAATCGTAATATAAAATATAGTAACCAGTAATAATGATACCTTCACGACAAAAACATACCTTTAATATGTCCTAAATTCACCTTATATTTCCAAGATTTCTATTTAGAGGCGTCTTATATGAGGAAGTCTTTAAAATATTAGGATATAAGCATCACATGGCTTGTTATACGGTTAGTTAATAACAAGTCTCATCCAAATACCTCATTACTGTTACAGTTTCTCGCAATCTTTTCCTCTTTTAAATGATAACTCCCAAAGATACGTAAACAAGTATTATGAATTTTAGTCTACTTTTGATCCAAATTAACAGTTAATTCGTCTACTAAATGTATGGTCGATCCACTTACGGTAATTGCTATGATAGTTTAAAGTTTAAAACTTATATATTAAGCATTAATGTTAGTTAAATTATTTATAACATCTAAAGTCAAAGCTATGGATCAGTCATGTTTTATTGGCAAATAAGAATACACCTCTCATCGACAAGACTAGTTGGGAAGCTAACACAATTACCTGAAATTATAATTGGAAATCAATTATCGAAATGACAAATGCATGATTTGTGGTTGTTATGAGAAAAGAATTACAAGAAATGTGATTTGATATAGGTTGTAAATTGCCACTGGTTGCCGGAGGCGACAGAGTGGTAACTGTAATGAAATGTCAAAATAGATGCCTTTAGTAAACAACACAACAAAATTAGGTAACTATGGTTGAACTATATGGAGAACTATTTACAAATTTGTTGCTTTTTTTATTTACTAAATACAGTTGTCGTATATTGTTAAAATATCGATTTATATTCGCAGTTATCTGCTCGATATTAGCATAACACTGTAGGGGCGTGTGCGTGCCATGTAACTCTCCGCTCTATTTAATAGTAATGCGACCGAGCACATGTTAGGCCAAGCGCTTCGACCTTTAATAGGAGCGCAAAAATTTATTTTGCATGACGAAATATTTAAGGAACGTTGCTAATAGGTGGTGATTTTCCATTTAATCGCCAGAACCAGTCTGACGGGCCGACGGAATGGCGGCAGGCTGTCTGCGAACTCGGGGCCTGGGGGTCCGCACCTGGCTACAACAGCTGATCTGGCCGGCCAATCAGCTGATCTGGCCACATGTAATCAGCTGACACACCCACCACGTCTCCACTGTCACTGCAACCGTGATAACCTCGAATCTGATCCCGGAACCTATACATAGGAATGTTCATATAATTCAAATGTGTTGGAGTTGAATGTTGAATTTTGGTTGATTCTTCGGATCGACCATTTAGCTGGGCAAAAAATAATAGTTCAATAAATTAATATTTTAACTTATTTTTATTAAATTTACATCACAATTCCTTCTCGGATTTTTGCTACTTTACTGAACAAAAAATACACTACTTTATCTTGTAACTATACTTATTCAGAGGAGTTGGTCAAGTTACGTTCGTATAACTGCCCCTCTACAGACACTAGTTATTCTCATAAATCTAAGACACGCTTCGTTTTTGAACACAATTTTTTCCAGTGCTAGATAACTTAGTTGGTGTTTTGTACTTTATAAAATAGCTTCCCCTAATGGAGTAACTTCGCCATAAGCAATAGTGTCACATGGCTTGAAATAAGCAAACATCATTCTCGATACCGGGTGTCCACAAAGTAATGCACCCATTTTAAAGCCAAATATTTTATTTATGTTTATACTTACAATATATACAAATACACTTCCAGAAATAGAATTTTCTCATGTTTTTTAAAATGCTATAACAATTCGATGTGGGCTCCGTTCCTTGCTCGGCATAGTTCGAATCAAAAATCTACTTCTTGCCACACCTTTGACAACATTACTGGAGTCACAGAACCAACAGCCTGGATAACTCTCTGTCGTAGGTGTACGACATCCCGGATTTTCTCGGAGTATACCATGTTCTTAACATATCCCCAAAAGAAAAAATCTAATGGCGTCATGTCCGGGCTTCGTGGTGGCCAAGAAATTTGTCCTTCTCTTCCAATCCATCTGTCTTCAAACCTGTTGGTCATAGCTTGGCGCACTCGCTCCTTGTAATGAGGAGATCCACCTTGCTGAAAAAATAAGAGGCCCTCATCTTTTTCAATTTCATCAAACTGTGGAAAGACATACAGTTCTAACATATCACCATAAATATCACCATTTATTGCATTCTCAGCAAAAATGAATGGTCCAATAATACGGTTATGCATGAAGCCGTACCAAACATTGATCTTCGGGGAATTTCTCTGATGCTCGACAAATTCATGTGGAATCTGTGAACCCCAAATTCTACAGTTGTGACGGTTGAGGGTACCACTATAGTGTGAGGAATGTTGCCTCATGAGTAAAAAGGATTTTTTTTTCAAAAAATTTTCATCATCAGAAATTATTTCCATCGTAGAAACTGAAAAGTTATGTCTCTTGATTTTATTATTTGGTTTAATTTCATGCAATAGTTGAATCTTATAAAAAGTTAGACGAAGTCTTTTACGAATCACTTTGTGTAAGGTTGATTTGGGTACTCCTAACTACAAACTCCGCCGCCTTACTGACCTCTTTGGACTGCGTGAACACGAAATGCGGATTTCTTCAACGGTGTCTTCGGAAACTCGCGGTCTTCCAGTTTTATTTCGATCTAAAACACTTCCCTTTTCTTTAAATCCCTTTAGCCACCGACGAAAAGTAGTTTTATGTGGTGCATTGCCACCAAACACACGGCAAAAATTACGTTGAACTGTAATAATTGAACCACTTTCAACTAGCCAAACTATGCGTTGTGCTTTCTGTTGCGGCGTCGCCACTGCTACTGCGAAAACACGTGTAAAATTGTTAACAATGGGTAACAACAAACAGGGTCACTAACCGTTGCACAATAAGTGTAAATTACTCTAAAACAAACTTGGAGTGTTATTCTCCACAGCAAATTTATTATCAGTGTTCTCCGTCCAAAATTGTGGTTGCAGGGACTTCACCAAATGGGTGCATTACTTTGTGGACACCCGGTATATTAACTTACAACTCCATTTTGAAAATAACAAAAGAATAAACTATTCTTAATAAATTTTGATTATTCTTTGGTATTTATTCGTAATATATTGTGTTTCGATTTGCTAATATTATTTAGTGTGATTGTACTTCACCAATAGTACAAATTAATAACTGTCTAAACAGTCATCGTAACGCAAATATAATTCACGTTATTCAACAAAATAATATAAACTATCCTCCCTTGTACAACGTTTTTACGATGTTATTCGAACCTAACTTATGGTCTCACGCCCACCTTTGAGCTATAAAATACAGTCAGTAAATTCCCGAGTTAAATAAGTTATTATGGGTCGAAATGAGGTAAGCGCTAACGTTAGCTTCATAAAAGGGTCGTAATAAAGAACTCGGGTCTATTGTGAAAATTGCTGTCTGGGAAAAATTACAAGGGAAACTTGGCCGCAGTTTCGTAAATCACTGGAGCTCAAGGTTTTGCACGTTCTCTGTTGGTCCGCAGCTTGATGTATGTCAGATTGGTAATGTGCGAGGGCGGGTGTTCTCCGGGCCGTCCTTCGTAAGGTAATGCAGGTGAATATATCAGATGGTAGTATCTGCTATAACCTATCTCCATACAAGAAGACATACTTTTACTTGGAAGCATGCACTGATTACTTCTGATTCTAATACCAAGCTCTCTACTTCAGGTCACTTGAGCTTTTGCCGCCATGTTGGAAAATGGTGGACATAACTTTTTGTGTGTCATTATAAGTTTTTCAATTTTTCAAAAATTCTAAATAAACATGTAATGTTACTATGTCTTGGGCCTGATGAAGCCTTAACATATATTTACAGTCCATCTTATATTGTTTGCGTGTTTCTTAACAAAATTTTGTTAAATCATTTTTACATGTCTTTTTATATATTTACCAAAATACTTGACTTTTTAATGTTGTATAGCTTAAACAACTAGTATTCAAATATTTTCAATCTTGTTTTATCTTAAATAGTTCTAGTCAAAAGTGTAAAAAAATCTGCCGGTGCTAAATGCAATACGTTGACTATAAATGTTATTCTTTTGAGGAGTTTACAGTTTTTCAGATCTCAAACATTTATTTAAATTTTGTTACACATAAAACCCATTGGCACTCATATTAAATACGAAGTGACTGCGTACACGTCCAATGTAAAGGCAAATTCACTTCGCTACCGCTTAGGTTAGGTTGGGTTAGGTTACGTTACGTTATGTTACGTTAGTTTAGGATAGGTTAGGTTACGTTAGGTTAGGTTACGTTCTGGCTCTCAATTTCTTTTAAAAATCACACGAAAAGTAACGTACGGTGCATAATTGGGAACGGACGTGAACAGTAGCGGCTCACGTCGGACGTGTACGTAGCCACTGCCTATTAAATAACCTAAGTAATTTTCAATAGACTAATAGCGTAAAGTAGAATATGACAACTTACTGAATTATAAAATTTGTATTTTTACTTTTCTCTGGAACCAGTTATCATAGAATAATGATTAAATGAGCAATATTTGGAATTTTAAGCTGTTTTGATTTAAATACGTTATATGTACTATAACTAATAAAATTATCAAGATAAAGTCAAACAATCAGCATTTGAGTAATTCCTATAATGCCGATAATTCTGACTCAATTAAACTACCTTTCCTCGTATTTCAGACAAGCTAATCAAGAATACCACTTACTTTCTAAATTTGGTAACAATATTTATGAGATATTTCATAAGATAATAACGCGCCTTTCTAAATTAAATGGAGAGATAATACAATATTGCGATGAAAGCTCATTCCACTCAAAGTATACAACTTGGTATTTGAATCAGGGGATCTCAAGTAATATTTTCCAGAAAATAAATCTTTTTGAAAGGTATCATTTCAGCGAATTTCCCCTATAGGGAAGAACCTATTACCGTAGGTGGCATGGTAATACTTAAGCCCGAGACCATGATAACTTTTTGTTTTGAGATCCACAGATACCAAAAACACTATTCGTTCAAATTTATATATATATGTGTATATATATATATATATATATGTGTGTGTGTGTGTGTGTGTGTGTGTGTGTGTGTGTGTGTGTGTGTGTGTGTGTGTGTGTGTGTGAGTGTATATATATATATATATATATGTGTGTGTGTGTGTGTGTGTGTCCGTTACCGCAATAAGTTTTGAAAGAAACGCCCGATTTTTATGAAATTTGGCACAAATGTGTAGAGTAACATTTATGACTTTAAGATCGAAAACCAGATCGATCGGACTATAGGAAGAGGGTTTTATGGGGGTTTTAAATTTTCCAAAAATCGGTTTTTTGAATTTTTCCCCTAAAATTTTAAATACACTTAATTTTGGTTATAGCCATTTTATAGAGCTTAAAAAAATTATTTGGTATTTTTAATCATTAACACAGGTTACGTGGTTGTAGATAAAAGTCAAAAAACGCGTCCATAAAATTGTCCATGTTAATCTTATGGGAAAATGCTTTTTGGATTTTCCTCAGATAATTTTACTAAAAACTTCACATTTCTTTTTACCAATCAGTTTAGCTCTACAAAACAATCATTTGGTGTTGTAATTGTTGTTCTACGTCCAACCGTTGCAGAGATATTTAAAGTGCTAAACACAGTATACGTTGTCCAATGTTATCCTTATGGAGGAAAAATAAAATTTGATATCTCGATTATTTATGAATGTATATTGATGAAACTTGGTATGTGGCTTCAACTAGTTGTGGTATATTTGCACAAAAAGGTTTTTTGTTGATTTTCCCCGTAGCAGCAAACCTGCATACTCGGCCCTCACGTTATTCATATGGAGAATAACTAAAGTTGTATATCTCCCTTAGTTATGAACCTAAATTAATAAAACTTGTTATGTAGCTTCACCTGCTTGAGTTATATTCATAATTGCAAAAAAACACATTATCTATCTTCCTCGTTGCAGCAAACCTGCGTACTCAGCCCTAATGTTATTCTTATGGAGAATAAATAAAATGTTATATATCACTTATTTATGGATGTATTTTTGTGAAACTTGGTAAGTGGCTCTAAGTAGTAGTAAGACCATATATATGCATTGTAAATTCGTTGGGTACGCAGGTTTGAAGCGACGGGGGTATTTATTCACCCTATAGTTTTTACCTTTTTTCCCTGACCTAACCTTGTGTTACCGAAACAAAAAAAAAACTAAAACATCAGGTGAGAATATGTAATTATTGCCCATATCCATTCTAAAGTTATTCAATTGCATACATGCATATTGCAAGTCCAAGTTAGATTCGTACAAAATTTCACCACCATTAGCTAAACAAAGCTTTTTTAAACGACCGCATATAACATATACTGGTCTGGTTTATAAAAGAATAACTTTGAAGTGTAACGTTTCCGTTGTATAAAACAATGAGTATTTTAAGAGGCAGTAACGGACGCAATAACAATTATAATAATTATTGTTCACTTTAACGAATAGTTGAGTGTGCACAAATATCTCCACGTGTGCACAGTGTACGCATCCAACCCAACCCAGTTTAGTTATTCCGCACTCTTTTATCACAGACAAGGGAATCTTTTCTCTGTGCTTTTATGCAGCTCATAACCAAACCACGCAGAGAGAGGAGGCTGTCCAGTCGGTCGGGTGGCCAAATTGGGTTTGAAGGCTTTAAATCACTCTTCGGCAACCGCTCGTTTGACGTTAATGAAATTTTCGCCCTTGTAATTATAATATTACCCAGTCGGAGGCCCGCAGGTCAACATTGATTGAGGATAAATTGGATGCGCATATTTTAACCATCATTCTTCTGCTTGATTTTAATTGTCATAAACTTGTAAATAAACTGTCCACCAATGCTGACTATCCGATAGTTATTCAGTGCCATTAAACTATCTAGGGTCATATATTTTATTTATTTAAATAGATAAACTATCTGCTTGGTTGAGAAACGAGGTATAAATCAATATTTTCCCTGCATTTGGTAAAACTTTAATGGAGGAAGCTGTGCCTTACTGGCATATCAGATAGCCTGATATATACGACAATTTTACCTAAACATTGGTTTCTTGGGAATATGTACATATACTCGTATTTGTTTAAATTGTACAATATTTGTTTTCACTATTGAATTCAGCCTAAAAAATGTTGTATTCTGAATCATCAATCAGTTTACTGAGCTATTGAACACTAAACACAGTAGGATGCCCATGTCAATATTATTTCACTAGTTAAGGAACATATTTTTATTACAAATGCTAAGTACCTACATCTGATTGTTGTATTTCTATATGTGCATAAAGCTCCATTTTTTGTGACCCATGTGGTAGCAAACTCGCGTACTCAGCTCTAAATTCTTGCTGTCAATTCAAAAAAACCTATGAGTCGCTCATTTATGAAAAAACTCGGCATGTTGCTTCATCTGGTTTTGGTCCATTTACTTCTGCATAAAACCCCGATTTTGCGTGGTTCATGTTGCAGCAATTCTGCTTACTCAGTCATTGTTATTTTTATGGAAATTTAGCTGATGGCACCTCCGACTTCGTTAGCGCGGTCTTTCTTATACCCATTTATATTCCCGTTGGTAACAAAAATTATTACCAGGAACACTATAACGAAATCATTGCACTCTATAAGGTTAACACTGATAATTTCAAAGACTATTGGGGACGGATCCCTATGATTTTCAACTTCGATTAATGGCTTGAAAACTTCCTATATAGGATCAACCTGAACTACCATGCAGTTTCATAGCAATCGTATGAATAGTACAGAAATGGTATGCGATATTAATGCAAAAGGGACAAAGACCAAAATAATAAAAGTTGATTTTTATATTTAAAGGTAGATACAATTAGATATATCGCTTCTTTATAAATATATTTTGATGAAACTAAAAAGTGGCTTAACATTAAGTGAGATGCACACATAGAACTCTATTAATACACCTGGAACGCTCGGGCTATGTCAAGAAATCGGTCTTTACCCCCACCCCTTCAATGGCACTCACGGCCGCTCAGTGGATTTCAGTATTGTGCGCCCTATCGTTTACACGCTTTTGCGCCTCGCCATATTCATGTAATTAGAATGAAGAATATATATTATTGATCTGCATAAACTACGGAATCTAGCAGTATAAACTTCTTGTAGGTTGGTAATTTAATTTATTTGGAGTAATGAAAACTATTTAGTGTTTTAAAAGTGTGACACGAAACTCTAAGCGTAAACTTTTTTTGTTTTGCTGTAACAAGAAAATTCCAGCGGAAAAGCTGTAGATAATTAATTGATCCTCAATTTTTATTCCAAACATTTTTTCATAAGTTGATTTATTTGTTCTGTAAAGAAGGTATTAAAGTTTCCCGCGCTCCAACCAATTCGCGCCGCACTGATTCCAGCTAACTGACGCGACACTTTGTTATACAACACGAATCTGATTGTATTAACAAGCTGAACTATGACTTATTATTTTACAGTCAGTAAGTGGTCTATGGTAGCCACTCTTGTTTTTATTTTGGAAATAGATATTTGTTTCATTGCTGCTGTTTTGTATTAAATAAACTGAATCACAAGTGGAACCAACATATACGGTAGCATGTAAAATGACACAGGGAACAGGTTAATATTCAAAATGAATTTGAAACCCAATTTTACATGATATTTTATTACAATATAAGACTATACAGTTGCTCTTAGACATCTTAAGTGTGATTAAATAAAATTAACTTATTCAATTTCTGCCTTAGGCCCATTGATGCTTTATTTTCTTCCATGGATCGAGTCCGAGCTAAATCCATAGCTTCCATGGCATCGTACTTTGAAAAACAAATAGCAAATCTTTTTCACAAGCTTTAACTCATGCCGATCATCATCAGGGGAGGTGATCGGATAGGAAGAAAAATGTTGCCACCAAAGTAATGTATTGCACTGTTTACAAAATTTATGAATGTCGCACGATTTACCTTCATTGGAGTGTTTTATCGGCGTGCGGCGGCGGTGGCTATACTGAAAGCGCGCGTTTAACCTTTAAATGTAAGAAAACTACAGACTGTATAGCAAAATGTTTTGAATAAAAGTTATTATTCAACTCATTTCAAACATTTTTCTCGCTTGAAGTTTGTTTCTACCTCAAAAATAAAGAAAGGTTCACGCTTAGTAACTTTTTCATGTTCCAATTTGACTAGCTGATTATATTTTGTATTTTAGCGAATTTCGCCTATAGGGAAGAAGCTATTACCGTAGGTCTCATGGTAAGACTTAAGCCCGAGACCATGATAACTTTTCATTTTGAGGTCCCCAGATGCCAAAAACACCATTCGTTCAAATTTGTATATATGTATATATGTATATATATATATATATATATGTATATATATATATATATATATATATATATATATATATGTGTGTGTCCGTAAGCACGATAACTCTCGTAAATAAGGTCCGATCTTAATGAAATTTGGCACAAATGTGTAAAGCACCATTTATTTGAATTAGTTCGAAAACCAGACGAATCGCACCATCCTAAGGGGGGTTTTGGGGGAGTTTTGTAACCCAAAAATGGGTTTTTTGGGGTTTCCACATGCAATTTTTATTTAAATCAAATTTTAATTTTTTCCATTTCATTCAGCATAAAAAAATTTGGTATTTTTATCATTGCTCTACGTCAATTGGTTCCTGAGATATTGAAAGTGCTAAACACAGTACGTTGTCTAATGTTATTCTTATGGAGAAAAAGAAAATTGTATATCTCGCTTATTTATGAACATAACTGACAAAATTTGGTATATGGCTTCATCTGGTTGGGGTTTATCGTTGTTTGCACAAAATACAAAATTTTCACGTATGGTTCCCGTAGCAGCAAACCTAGGTAATCGGTCCCCAAGTTATTCTTATGGAGAATAATTCAAATGTTATATATCGCTTACTTATAAATGTATATGAATGAAACTTGGTATGTGACTTTACTTAGATGAGTTCTAATGATATTTGCATAAAAACCCATTATTTTGTGTTCCTTATTGCAGCAAACCTGCGTACTCATCCCCAATGTTATTCTTATGGAGAATAATTAATATTTTTAATATCGCTTGTTTGTGAATATATTTCTTATGAATCCTGTTAAGTGTTAATGTGTTATGTTATATATTTATTGGAAATTCGCTGAGTATGCAGGTTTGCTGCGACTGGGGTATGTATAAATATGTTAACTAACAGATCTGTACGTTGTTAACTCCGTTGTAATCCTCAATTCTTCCAGATAAGAAATATATAAGTTTATTTACAATCCGGTGATCCCTGTGCGATGGAGGAGCGTGTTAATGAGTGCGCACATTAAAATATTTTCCGGCAGAAATCGCTCAGTTGACAAAGTTGCCCAAGAAGTGGAGGGGGAAGGACCGTTTTTCGCATCAAAAACTCCACTGCGCTAGCATTCCAGGTGTATTAATAGAGTTCTATGGATGCACATAAATAAATTTGAAAATTCCCAAGGACTCATGTTGCCAGCGACGGCGGCGAGGGTATTTCTTGTTACGGACTGGTAATACATTTGTCATGTATTTTCAAACATTGTACAGTAGGTTTGTTAGCAGATTAAAGGTTTCCTTTTTACAGATTTATTGAAACAATTGTTCCCTTGTGGTCAATACTAAACCGTAACATGATTAATAGAGGTGGGGATTTTTTCGAGTTTTATAAATTCGATCAATATCTTAAGTTCACATTACATTAATTACTTTACCGATTAATATGCTATGCGTAGCCAATTTAAACAGAACTCAGTAGTCTACAATAATTTTACTTTTCTGTTTAACTGACTGAAACGTATGTAGCATGTGCTATGAGCGGAACTACCATTTTACTTCTGCATTTCGTTTCATTAATTAATTAATTATTGTCCAAATGTATGTGTATTTGTTATATGGTATGACTTAGTCAAAGTCCTATAATCTTAAATAAGAGCAATGCCAATATGTACAAGGTATGTGAATAGATATGCAGTGTGTATAAATGATCTCGGGATCCATCGGAAGGATTTTACAAATAGGGCTTTTTGAGCCTCAGAAATGGATTAGCAAAGTCCTTACTTACCCTTGGAAGTAATACTGAATTTTATTGTATAAACAGAATGTTTACAATAAATATAATTACAACTTATCTAAATCTTATACTTTTGAGCAAAACAATTAATTTAAGAGCAGCATGTGCCCTTCGTAATAAAAGTAACGAAAATTTAAAATCATGTTCATAACTATGGATCAAGGAAATTTTTTGGCCCAACAATTATTAAAATGACTCAAAAATAAAGAAGGAGTTGTATTTAGGAAGATCAGCGTACTATAAATAGGTTGTTAAAAAAAACTTTCCCCAGGACTTTGGGATAAGATTCCTTATACAAAGATAAAGAAACAAGTTCATATGAAGGTAAGTCCTAAAACGTTTAGTTTTCCGTCTATATGTTGTATTTTTAATTAATACGATAAATCTTAGGAATATCTGAAGATATCAACTTCAAACTTTGTACATAAATTACATCTAATAAGACCCATTTTGGTATGCAATATCAAGTTTCTAATTTGTATCATTTCATAATGGAAGCCATTTTTGTTTTTTAACGCTAAATATCTTAAAACCGTAACATTTAGGAAAAGAAACTGTAAGAATCAAAAAAGTTGTGTAATTTTGTCCTAAAAGAATTATATGAAGATTTTAGCCTAACTACTGGATTTTAAATAACTGAGTTGTGATCTTTTCAAGTTAAACATCCTTTTTTGCCATTTGTGGACTAAAACTTGATGTTTCACACCCTACATAGAAAAGGTAAAGGTATAAACCATATATCCATGCTAATTTATGACTTACCTAGTTAGGTCAATCAAAACGTTGTTAGAGAAATTTGAGTTTTGTGTTCGAAAATTAAATTTAGCAAAGACCGATGTGCCGTCTGAAGGTGGCCTTATTAGCTTTTAGCCAACCATCTAATACATGTACTAAATATTATTTTTCATTATTTAATTACAAAATTCAAACAATTAATAGCTATGAAAGTCGATGAAAATATTATTCCTATTATGTTTGACATTCCTGTACAACAAAGTTGATTATGCACACATAACGTGTATGTCGTGTAATTTATCATTTTATAACCTATTTATTCCATTATTATCTAACTGGTAATTATGCTAGTAAGTTGTTCAAACTTATTTGTTAGCATTGTAAACAGAGTGTCCAGCTTCGAATGTGCCAAACCTTATCACGTTATTTGTGTGATCTGTTTTAGCGAATTTCCCCTATAGGGAAGAAGCTATTACCGTAGGTCTCATGGTAAGACTTAAGCCCGAGACCATGATAACTTTTTGTTTTGATGTCCCCAGATGTCCAAAACACTATTCGTTCAAATTTATATACATGTATATATATATATATATATATATATATATATATGTGTGTGTGTCCGTGAATGCGATAACTTGAGTAAAAAACGTCCGATTTCGATGAAATTTGGCTCAAATGTGTAAACTGACATTTATGACTTTAAGTTCGAAAACCAGAAAAATCGGACCATGGGAAGGGGGGTTTATGGGGGTTTTAAATTTTCCAAAAATCAGTTTTTTGCATTTTTTACCCTAAAATTTTTAAAACACTTACTTTTGGTTTAGACCATGTTATAGAGCTTAAAAAAACAAATAATATGGTATTTTGAATTATTAACCTAGGTTAAGTGGTTGCGGAAAAAATCCAAAAAACATGCTCATAAAATCTCCCATGTTAATCTTATGGGAAAAAGGTTTTTGGCTTTTCCTCAGTTAATTTTACTTTAAACTTCACATTTTCTTTTACCAATCACTTCAGCTCCACAAAACAATCATTTTGGTGTTTAAATTGTGATTCTACGTCAAACCGTTGCAGAGATATTCAAAGTGCTAAACACAGTACGTTGTCCAATGTTATCCTTATGGAGAATAAATAAAATTGGATATCTTGATTATTTATTAATGTATATTGATGAAATTTGGTATGTGGCTTCATGTTGTACTGGTATATTGATAATTGCACAAAAAATAAATGTTTTGTTGATTGTCCCCGTAGCAGCTAACCTGCATACTCAGCCCTAATGTTATTCTTATGGAGAATAAGTAAAGTTTTATATCTCCCTTAATTATGAACATAAATTAATAAAACATGGTAAGTAGCTTCACCTGGTTCAGTTATATTGATAATTGCATAAAAAATCATTTCTTATCTTCCTCGTTGCAGCAAACCTGCGTACTCAGTCCTAATGTTATTCTTATGGGGAATAAATAAAATGTAATAAATAACTTATTTATGAATGTATTTTTGTCAAAATTGGTGAGTGGCTTAATGTACTAGTGAGAAACATATCAATGCATTGGAAATTCGCTGAGTACGCAGGTTTGCTGCGACGGGGGGTATTTTTTATTTTTTGTGTGAGTCTGAATCTGTGTTCTTGTAAAACATTAATAACCAACTACAACAACATTTTTTAAGATACAATCAATACACTTGCTATTACAAAAATTGAATTCCACAACAAACAAATTTTCCAAACAATTGGATATTTTATGATAATACATTCCAAAACAGCATAACTATGCTCTTTTGGTCTTACAAAAAGGCACAAAAAGAGTACAAAATTATGGCATGATGAGTTTATAATGTTATTACACTTTTGGGCTAGACCTTTAGTCCGACTTTTGTACTGGTTATCCAAAGGAAAAGAGGCAGACATGGAGTGGTTCAGTGGTGAGTTCACTGAACATGGTCAAAAGTAGGTCTTTAATATTTTGGAAATGTATTGGGTAACGTAAACCACTGGGCGATAAAATATCTGATTTCAGACAGCTGATTGTTTAGAAGTTTGATCATTGAGTATACACTAACTCAATACATTGAGTATACTCTGTATATTTAATGGTTTGATGTGGTCTAAGATATAGTTTATATATAATTGTAAAGAAGTGGAAAATAATATCGAACGGAGGAATGCAAGGGGCGTGGGATTAAATAAACTGTTATTCATACATTGCATTTATCTTTCATACATTTTAAAACTTTCGCATGGAATACATAAATAATTTATACAATGTCTAATTAATTGGTTAAGGATTGCGGATAAATTAATTATATTCTACTGACCTACACTGATACGATACAAGATTTAGCAACATAAAGGAGAATACGTCGAGAAAACTTATAGTTTTCAAGAGTAAAACACGATTAAAAAATAATAAAACTTTAGCTAAAATAAATAAACTTATATTAACAGTGGTTCGGATTGCACAGCACATTCTGGCGGTGGCGAGACCAAGTTTCTCCGGTTAGTTCTAGAAACCGCCGTATGAGAGTGCCACACTACAGGTGAAAGACATTTTGTGAACCATAATTATTTTACATTTCTTTATTTAACTTAACTGGATCCCACTGGATTTCACTTAATATTTGTGTCGATAATGTATGAATATCTGTGTTTAAAACGCTCATTTTTGAATGCATGCAATTTCATAGGAAACCCCCGTACCAAATTTGAAGAAGTACTCCTGACAAAAACATACGTATCTTACAGCATAAGCATAACACAATGTTAGTTTTGATTTTTATGTGTGTGTAGAACATTCTGAAAATATTCGAAAATCGTTCAGTGCTTTGCCCGTAGTTTTATTATTTTATAAACATTTATTTAAATTTAAAAGCAGTTTTCATAACCGCCTACTAACTTTGAACGGCATTTTAGTAGTCGCCATGGTGCAAACATTGCATATGCAACGTTTGAAGGAGCTACGCCTGACAGTGTAAAAGATCTTTTAATTATTTATTATTATGTATTTGTAAACGGAATTGACTTTTGGTTGATGTAGTTTTATTAGTTTTTATAGCACTGAAACGTTTTGTTTATACATAAAGCTTCTTCAGGAATATATCAGCGGCTCGAGTGTATATAATAGTTATATAGTTAAATTATGATATCGAGCTATATGTCACGATAATGTGCTTAACTGTTTTTAGCAGCCTCTTTGTTTAAACTCGCGCTTCCTTGATAACTAAACGTAGGCCCCCTATCTGTAAACATTCTCCGTTTGTATCACTGATTAGTGAATTTCCTTTGGAAAAGTGAACTATTAGCATGGTGAAACTGGTGAAACATGGTCCACCATAGCCCGGAACACCACGTATTCCTAACGTGACCCCCTGAACACGTTTTGGGGGATCGTTGAAAATTATACATATATATATGTGTGTGTGTGTGTGTGTGTGTGTGTGTGTGTGTGTGTGTTTGCACTCTAGCGATCGTATTTTTTGTCCGATTTACTTCAAATTTTGTAGGGACATTCCTTTTAATAATCAATTGAACAAGTTCGTTGGGTAAAGCAATCGGAAAACTCTAACCCCTTTTTGAGACTTTATATTTCAACATTTGAGTTTTTGGGCCCAAAAGGGTCAGAAAAGCCCCGGATATAAAATTAATGCATTTAAAGATGGAGATTAGTGAGGCGAAAATTGTAAGCCCGCTCCTATAATTCTAGCACACATTGTTACCGACTTATTAAAGAAAATTTATATCGACTAAACACAGTACTTTGTCTTGTGGGGGTTTTACTTTAGAAAAACCTGTTATTCATATGTTGGTGTATTTTTATCATCCTCAGTATCCTCACGCCTACATTCAATCCTGACTAAACCTTCTCCTAATCTTATAATACCCAACATTGTATTCCCAGCATTGCAGGTAAATATAACCAGGAGCATCAGAACAGCCAAATACCCTTGTCACAGCAAACCTGCATACTCAGCGAATTTCCAATGGAGGTATACTACATAAAGCCACTGCATACTACATAAAGTGGTCTTAATACTACATAAAGCCACTTACCAAGTTTCATACAAATATATTCACAAATAAGCGATATATCCAATTTTAATTATTCTCCATAAGCATAACGTTGGGGCTGAGTAAGCAGGTTTGCTACATCAAGGAACACAAACAATGTTTTTATGATAATATAACTCAACTAGGTGAAGTCATATACCAGTTGTTATTAATCTATACTTATTTAATAGGCGAGCAGGTTTTTTGTGACAATCACTCCTCCTAAACTACTGAACCGATTTTCATGTTTTTGGTGTCATTGGAAAGAGCCTAACGTTAAGTTGTGCTGGAAACCTTTTTTATAGAGAAACAATTTATGAGTGAGGCCCTGGGGCCCCTTAAAGTTGAATTTTTTCCCCATAAGCTTAACATAGGGAAATAACTATAAGTTTTAAACAATCAGCTGGATAGAGTAAACACAGATCATCAGCAGGCCATGTGGCTTTGGAACGATAACACAATATTTATAAACGATGATCGCGAGAGAAGCCGCGATAGGTTTACTAGTTTATGCTCATAATTAGGGGAGACATAGGATTTAATTATTATCCATAAGAATATCATGGGGCTGAGTACGCAGGTTTGCTGCTACGGGAGCCTTTGGCAACAAATGTTTTTGAGCAAATATCAATAGATCACAACCAGATGAAGCCATATACAAAGTTTCGTCAGTATACGTTCTTAAATAAGGAAGATATTAAAGTTTTATTTTCTTCCATAAGAAAAACATTAGACAACGTACTGCGTTTAGCACTTTCAATATCTCGGTAACCAAATGACGTAGAGAAATTATCAAAATACCAAATTGTGTGTGTTTTTAAGCTGAATCCAATGGTAAAAACTAAAATTTGACCATTTCAAAAATTATATGTAAAAAATTCAAAAAACCCATTTGTTGGGTACAAAACCCCCCAAAATCCCCCTTCGGATGGAGCGATCTGGCTGGTTTTCGAACTTAAAGTCATAAATGTTGCTTTACACGTTTAAACAAAATTTAATCAAAATCTGTTCATTTTTACGAGAGTTATCGCGCTCACGGACACACACATATTTATATATACAGTTTCGAACGAATTGTGTTTTTGGGGTCTGGGGACCTCAAAACGATAAATTATCATGGTCCCAGGCCTAGGTCTTACCATGCCGACTACGGTAATATCTTCTATAGGGGAAATTCGCTAAAATATTAATGTTTCAGATTTAGATACAAATTGGAATAAGTGTATGTTTTAACACTAATGTTTTAAGATTTCTATGTGGAAATTCTCTTCTCTAACGTCAGCGTGCTGCGTGCGAACTCCACTGATTTATTCGACTTAAGTAGCCTAAGTATTTAGTCCACTGTGTATTTCTATTTCAGTCTTAAGATTTTTTTTCAAACCCTTGATTCTTATCTGGTATATTGTTCTAAAATCCATCCATATGTACAAACGTTGACAATATATATGTATAAACTAACACTTTGTTGGATAATCCTATTTAAGTGCCGGTAAGATATAAACTATCGCCTGATCAAGTAAAATCATCGTCTGCAGTATACATAAACATTGAAAATATAAAGCCCAAAGGGGAGTATCCCTAAAGGGTGTTTGAGTTTATGAATTTGTATACACCAAAAGAACATAATAATATGCTTCTTGATGGGGTTTGCCAAGGCAACATCTCACGGCAGATTTCCCATTTGATTCTACTAAAGCTATTGCTCGAAACGGAACAAAGCTCTGTGTAAGGATGAGGAAGCCTAAGCCTCGTGGAAAACTCACGCTAACTGTAAAAACGAGTTCGAACGCAACACGCTGACGAGAGGGAAGTAAATTTCCATATACAAAACTTGTAAATATTCATATCAGGGTTAAAACATACATTTATTCCAATTTTTACCGACTTCTGAAACATTTTTTTTGGCTGTTCCGATGCTCCTGTTCTATTTACCTGCAATGCTGGGAATACAATATTGCGCCCTATAAGGTTAGGAAAAAGTCAGGTTAGGAAAAGTCAGGAAGTAGGCGCGAGGTTGCTGGGGATGACAAAAATACACCAACAAATGAATAACAGGCTTTTCTAATGTAAAACCCCCATAAGTCAACATACTGTGTTTAGTCAATATACATTTTCTTTAATATCTCGGTAAATATATATGCTAGAATGATGGGAGAGGGCTAACAACTTTTGCCCCACTGACCCCCATCTTTTAACATGCATTACATTTACATCCGGGGCCTTTCTGGCCCTTCTTGGGCCCAAAAACTCAAAATTTAAAAGATTAATCCCCTAAAAAGGGTGTTAGAGTTGTCCGATGTTTTGTCCAACGAACTTGTTCAATTGATTATAGAAAGGAATATTCCTACCAAATTTGAAGTAAATCAGACAACAAATTCGGCCGCTAGAGTGCAAACACACACGCACACACACACACACACACACACACACACACACACACACACACACACACACACACACACACACACACACACACACACACACGCACGCACGCACGCACGCACGCACGCACGCACGCGCACACACACACGCACACACATATATATATATACAATTTTGAAGGACCCCCCAAAACGTGATCAGGGTATCACGTTGGGGACTTTTATGGTGGTCCCGGGCTTAAGTTTTACCCTGCGGGTCATGCTAATAGTACACTTTTCCATAGGAAATTCGATAATAATAATGTATACACACGTATGAATATATTAAATATATGAAATTCCAAAATATAAATTCATAATAAATATTGTCCTGTTTCCCAAAAATAAACGTTTGATAATTTACTCGCAAATTATTTGTATTTATAACTACTCAGTACACAGCTATGCCATTCGAAAAGTGTAAACATATTTGCTGGACGAATATTTTGCTGATTTTTCAGCAACTAACTAAAAGGTTTTTCGAACCAATTAACTAAAGACAAATCGGCATCCTACCTAGGTTGCGAAAAATGTAATCAAATACTTAAAGATATTGTACAATTTATAGCTCATTTAAGTTTGTTAAACATAGTTTAATGATATATTATTATTTAGTTCTGACGCAACTATTCTGAATTATTTAATCACAAACAATTACTGTATTTTATTCTTATATTATTATAGATTTTAGTTGACCTGATCATATGGGTGATTAAACGAGTTAAAAACTAATAAAAAATATCCTTTTAGCGAATTTCCCCTATAGGGAAGAAGCTATTACCGTAGGTCTCATGGTAAGACTTAAGCCCGAGACTATGATAACTTTTTGTTTTGAGGTCCCCAGATGCCAAAAACACTATTCGTTCAAATTATATATATATATATATATATATATATATATACATATGTGTGTGTGTCCGTTACCGCGATAACTTTTGAAAGAAGCGCCCAATTTTGATGAAATTTGGCACAAATGTGGAGAGTAACATTTATGACTTTAAGTTCGAAAACCAGATCGATCGGTCTATGGGAAGGGGGTTTTATGGGGGTTTAAGATTTTCCAAAAATCAGTTTTTTGAACTTTTTACCCTAAAATTTTAAAAACACTAGATTTTGGTTAAAGCCATTTTATAGAGCTTAAAAAACAAATAATTTAGTATTTTGAATCATTAAGCTAGGTTTAGTGGTTGTGGAGAAAAGTCAAAAAATGTGTCCATAAAATTTTCCATGTTAATCTTATGGGAATACGGTTGTTGGATTTTCCTCAGATAATTTCACTAAAAACTCCACATTTTTTCTACCAATCAGTTTAGCTCTACAAAATAATCATTTTGGCGTTATAATTGTTGTTTTACGCCCAACCGTTGCAGTGATATTCAAAGTGCTAAACACAGTACGTTGTCCAATATTATCCTTATGGAGGATAAATAAAGTGTTATATTTTGATTATTTATGTATGTATATTGATGAAACTTGGTATGTAGCTTCAACTAGTTGTGGTATATTGATAGTAGCACAAAAAAATGGTTTTTGTTGATTTTTACCGGTAGCAGCAAACCTGCATACTCGGGCCCCATGTTATTCTTATGGATAATAAGTAAAGTTTTATATCTCCCTTAGTTATGAACCTAAGTTAATAAAATTTGGTATGTAGCTTCACCTGGTTGAGTTATATTGATAATTGCAAAAAAACACATTTCTTATCTTCCTTGTTGCAGCAAACCTGCGTACTCAATGCTAATGTTATTCTTATGGAGAATAAATAAAATGCTATATATTACTTATTAATGAATGTATTTTTGTGAAACTTGGTAAGTGGCTCTAGGTAGTAGTGATACCCTTATATATGCATTGGAAATTCGCTGAGTACGCAGGTTTGCTGCGACGGGGGTATTTATGATTTATAATGAAAAAAAATATATATATATATCCTATACTCAAATACGAGCTATGTCTGTTTGTTTGTTTGTTTGTTTGCAAAATTTATCTCGAGATCCAGCGGAAGAATTTTGCTGGAAGTTTGGGAATAGGGGCTTTTGTGTCTAAAAAATCGATTGGTGAAAACTACTACCTCAAGAAAACTCGTATTTTTCTAAACAACTCATTTGAAAATTGAAAATTTTAACATTGGGCTTATGGAGATAAAATCATAACACCGGTTACTATGAGTAACAAAAACAAACGATTAAATCAGCTTCTATAAATTAAAATATTGTAAACAGCTGTTTATCATTATGGAAATAAAGAAAACTACCTGAATGGCAACTCAAACTCTTTTTTCGATAGGCAAGTGAGGGTAGCGAACGAGCTAATTCGGGAGGCGATTGAGTGAAGCGAACGAGCTCATATTGAAAATGAACGAGTATTTGAAATAAATCCAAATTCAATGCCTCTTCTGCGGAATGAAACACCGAGCATGGCTCGGTCCCCCAGTACTTAAATTATAATATCATGACAGTCTTAAAGTGGCTGGGTTTTGTGTTTTGTTTGTGGTTGGGTTTTGTGTTTTGTTTGATTTTAGCGAATTTCCCCTACAGGGAAGAAGCTATTACCTAAGGTGGCATGGTAAGACATAAGCCCGAGACCATGATAACTTTTTGTTTTGAGGTCCCCATATGTCAAAAACACTGTTCGTTCAAATTTATATATATTTGTGTGCGTGTGTGTGTACGTTACCACAATAACGTTTGAAAGAAATGCCCGATTTTAATTAAATTGGGCGTAAAGGTGAAGATTATCAATTATGACTTGTGAAGCTCGAAAACCAGATCGATCGGTCTATGGGAAGGGGGTTTTATGGGGGTTTAAGATTTTCCAAAAATCAGTTTTTTGAACTTTTTACCCTAAAATTTTAAAAACACTAGATTTTGGTTAAAGCCATTTTATAGAGCTTAAAAAACAAATAATTTAGTATTTTGAATCATTAAGCTAGGTTTAGTGGTTGTGGAGAAAAGTCAAAAAATGTGTCCATAAAATTTTCCATGTTAATCTTATGGGAATACGGTTGTTGGATTTTCCTCAGATAATTTCACTAAAAACTCCACATTTTTTCTACCAATCAGTTTAGCTCTACAAAATAATCATTTTGGCGTTATAATTGTTGTTTTTGACGCCCAACCGTTGCAGTGATATTCAAAGTGCTAAACACAGTACGTTGTCCAATATTATCCTTATGGAGGATAAATAAAGTGTTATATTTTGATTATTTATGTATGTATATTGATGAAACTTGGTATATAGCTTCAACTAGTTGTGGTATATTGATAGTAGCACAAAAAATGGTTTTTGTTGATTTTTACCGGTAGCAGCAAACCTGCATACTCGGGCCCCATGTTATTCTTATGGATAATAAGTAAAGTTTTATATCTCCCTTAGTTATGAACCTAAGTTAATAAAATTTGGTATGTAGCTTCACCTGGTTGAGTTATATTGATAATTGCAAAAAAACACATTTCTTATCTTCCTTGTTGCAGCAAACCTGCGTACTCAATGCTAATGTTATTCTTATGGAGAATAAATAAAATGCTATATATCACTTATTAATGAATGTATTTTTGTGAAACTTGGTAAGTGGCTCTAGGTAGTAGTGATACCCTTATATATGCATTGGAAATTCGCTGAGTACGCAGGTTTGCTGCGACGGGGGTATTTATGATTTATAATGAAAAAAAATATATATATATATATCCTATACTCAAATACGAGCTATGTCTGTTTGTTTGTTTGCAAAATTTATCTCGAGATCCAGCGGAAGAATTTTGCTGGAAGTTTGGGAATAGGGGCTTTTGTGTCTAAAAAATCGATTGGTGAAAACTACTACCTCAAGAAAACTCGTATTTTTCTAAACAACTCATTTGAAAATTGAAAATTTTAACATTGGGCTTATGGAGATAAAATCATAACACCGGTTACTATGAGTAACAAAAACAAACGATTAAATCAGCTTCTATAAATTAAAATATTGTAAACAGCTGTTTATCATTATGGAAATAAAGAAAACTACCTGAATGGCAACTCAAACTCTTTTTTCGATAGGCAAGTGAGGGTAGCGAACGAGCTAATTCGGGAGGCGATTGAGTGAAGCGAACGAGCTCATATTGAAAATGAACGAGTATTTGAAATAAATCCAAATTCAATGCCTCTTCTGCGGAATGAAACACCGAGCATGGCTCGGTCCCCCAGTACTTAAATTATAATATCATAACAGTCTTAAAGTGGCTGGGTTTTGTGTTTTGTTTGTGGTTGGGTTTTGTGTTTTGTTTGATTTTAGCGAATTTCCCCTACAGGGAAGAAGCTATTACCTAAGGTGGCATGGTAAGACATAAGCCCGAGACCATGATAACTTTTTGTTTTGAGGTCCCCATATGTCAAAAACACTGTTCGTTCAAATTTATATATATTTGTGTGCGTGTGTGTGTACGTTACCACAATAACGTTTGAAAGAAATGCCCGATTTTAATTAAATTGGGCGTAAAGGTGAAGATTATCAATTATGACTTGTGAAGCTCGAAAACCAGATCGATCGTACTATGGGAAGGGGGTTTAAAGTTTTCCAAAAATCAGTTTTTTTTTTATTTTTAGCATAATATTAAAAAAAGGTTTTGGTTATAGCCATTTTATAGAGCTTAAAAAACAAATCATTTAGTATTTTGAATCATTAACTAGATTAAGTGGTTGTGGAGAAAAGTCAAAAAACGCATTCATAAAATTTACCATGTTAATCTTATGGGAAAAAGGTTTTTAGATTTTTCCCAGATAATTGTATTAAAAACTCAACAGTTCTTTACCAATAAGTTTGGCTCTACAAAACAATCATTTTTGTTGTGTTTTAATTATTGTTCCACGTCCAACCGTTGCAGAGATATTCAAAGTGATAAACACAGTACGTTGTCCAATGTTATCCTTATGGAGAATAAATAAAATTTGATATGTCGATTATTTTAGATTGTATATTGATGAAACTTGGTATGTGGCTTCAACTAGTTATAATATATTGATATTTGCACAAATATATGTTTTGTTGATTTTCCCCGTAGCAGCAAACCTGCATACTCGGCCCCCCTGGTATTCATACGGAGCATAAGTAAAGTTTTATATCTTCCTTAATTATGAACCTAAATTAATAAAACTTGGTATGTAGCTTCATCTAGTTGAGTTATATTAATAATTTCTTATCGTCCTCGTGTCATCAAACCTGCGTACTCACCCTTAAATGTTATTTTTATGGAGAATACATTGAATGCTATTTATCACTTATTTATGAAGTATTTGTATGAAACTTGGTAAGTAGTTTTATGTGATAGTGAGAAACATATACATACATTGTAAATTCGCTGAGTACGAAGGTTTGCTGCGGTGGGGGGTATTTTACTTCTGTTAATAGTTTTCTGTTACTCTGTTTTAGCTTTGTTGTGTTTTTTCCAGCTTTGCCTGAACTGTGCCACAAATTTTGGTGTAATTTTTTTTATATTATAGGTATTTTTCTCAACTGAAAACTGGATCAGATTTTAGATCCCGATACGTCGTGAAACTTGTTTTTCTCATTCAGTGATGGGGAATGTCCGTAAACCTTTCTTAAATAACGTCAACTACCATCACCAACAATTAATTCGAAACTATATTTATAGTCAATGCTAAGAGTGAAAGCTGTGCCAGAATAGGGAAATTTATCTTTTATTTGGTATCACGTGTAAATCATACTAGTGGAAATCTCAGACAAACTGTCTAAAGAATTGCTAACATTAATATTTTACTTCATGTAAGGTGTCAGATGGAAATTTGTAGTTAATTTTGTTCAACTAACTGTTCATAATTTTTAAAACCTCCACAGATTGTATAAGTAAATTTGTTGATGGTCTGAACGAATGTTACCCTTCGGAAGACGGTTTTGGGATAGGGTAATTTTTACCCAAAACACTAAACCAAAGTAAGGTAAGTACTGTACAAATTTTTTTTGCTGTCCCATGATTGAGAAAAGTTTTGTTAGGACTTTCGAATATTTACAAATTTTAATGTTTTGCCGAATACTTTTCTTGCTAAGATTTGTAAAATAATGTGACAAAATGTTTGTAATCAAACGAATATTGTAAAATTTGTATAGACATTATTTGTTTGAAGTAGCGTGATAATAGATAGTTATTGGATACAAATTCTTTAACTTATTACCATGAACCTTTATTATTTGTTTACATATATTTGTATATTGCTTAGTCTCACTGCAAATGTTTATATGATGAAGCGGTGACTTGTATAAAATCGTAGAAGATTCTTCTCTTAGAAACGGAACAATTAGAGGGAAAGTTAAAGTTGAAAGTGATGCAAGGGGAATCCCGCAATACGAATTTCCCTGATGACCTCAGAAGGCCGGAGCCCCAGGAGCCCCAGGAGCCTCAGTAGCCTCAGTAGCCTCAGGGAGCCCAATGTCCAATGCCACAGTCACCGGACATTGGCGATTACTGCTACAGTGTCACGCGGTAATGAGGGTCGCATGCAGACATCGACCACAGCGCCACTTCCGACACCCATTCCTGCACGAAAGCAGGGAAACTTGCAAATTGCATCTCAACAAATAGAGTAAGTACGGGCATCGAGGTCCAAAGATATATTGCCAGATATATTTGTATTTATATTGCATTTTGCAATGTATTATTTAATAAATCAGCATCCTCAAAGAAAAATAGCAAAACTAAATACGTCGGCCTGCGTTGGGTTAAAGCGATTGTAATTTACACTCATTGACACAAACCGTCATGCACTTGATTACATTAAAGGCAAGGGCAATGGGTTTATATCAGAGCCTTCAATACTCTGCTGCAATATACGCAAGACCTTTCTGTGATGAATCTGCTCTCCTCCAATGCACGGAACTTCTTGTTGGTGTAAGAATTTGCTACAAGGAAATACTGTGTTAAAACCATAGGAAATAAACAATTTTTGTATATTTTGAAAAATAAAGCTTTCCATGCAAGTGGGGCAGGTGAGAGTAAAATTTGAGACAAGTTGTGTTCATCGTAATAAACACATATAATTTTGCACTTATATGTATCTTTTTATGTTATATCGAATTTGGAGCACGTTGCATTTTTATATAAGTTGTATCCCTAATTTTCTTTAGAAAGTAATTTTTAAAATAATATTATAAATTCTGCCAGCATTGGAATAAGCTAAAAAAAACAGTAAATAAATATTTTTAATGTGCTCTTTACGTCAAATGATTTATGGGTATTTATACTTATAAATTTATATATACAGAGAGGAATCGAGTTAGGGTTAAACATTTGTTGTGATAAAGTAGACCCTAATATAATAATATACTGTGTACTTAAAAATTGTTATTCGAAAAATTGTTTACAGTATAAATTGTTTCCCTATGTTTTGAAATTTGATACTATTTACAAAAAAACTCATTTTCTCAGCGTATATAAGATTGTTTTGAACATTTTACATTCCTATTCTATTTACAACCAGAGAATAATTTATGTTAAAATATTAATTTTAGATTATAATAAAAGTGTGGGTAAATCAGTATTTGTAAAATTAATAATTGTGAAATTATTTATTTAAATTATTTAAATGTGTAATAAAATACATCATAAACTTATCAACTTATCAATTAAATCCGCTTTCAAACGATGTACTATACTTTAGGGTTACTAAATGTAAATAATTTATAACACTTAAATGTTCAATAAATACGTTTTGTAACCTAGTTTCAAAACGATGAACGCTTTCTAAATATTCCTATATGCATGCGAGCCTGAACTCTTAATTCTATAAAATCGGGCCAAGTTCGTACATTAGTAAAACAGTATTCTGCTTTGTTAATCATATAAAGTCTGATAAAAGGATTGACTTTGCAACAACTGCAGGTAATTCAGTACCAATTCGTTTACTAACCTTTACAAAATTGTTTTCAAAACATTAATAACCATAAGAAAAATATTATTATTATAAACACTTGTAATAATGATTTTAAACACTCGTTTCTAATAAGAGTTTTATTTTAAATCAATATATAAGTTTCATGTGCGGTTCGTAATTTTTTCCCATAACGAATCTGTACACAATTGTCTGCATCAGCGTGACAGTTCTTTTAAGAATTTATAATTTTTAACTGTGGTTTTTAACTAAGCTATTCCAAACTTGCGGGTGTCAATAGCATTCAAAATGTTGGAGTATTTTTAATAGTTTGAGATAAACTATTGTTTGTTATAATATTTGCATTTCATACATTGACATATCTAAAGTAAGGATACTGAGTAACTGAATTGTCCACTTGCTAAAAATAATCAATTTTAAACAAAATGTATGAATATACCAACAATTATCCTCAAACAAAGTAACTAGCAAATTACTAACCGCCTACTTCAGAATCCCCTTTAAGTTAATAAAAGTTAAACATTTTTGACAATGTAATTAATTTTTAAATTAAATTAATATAGTCTTTGAACTTCATAAGTGACTTCAGCGACGAGTTTCGTGTCGTCTTTGCTCCCAATGCAGTAGTAATCGTTAACTGCACCAAACAGCTAGTATACAAATTATATCTAAACATACTTGAAAGGCATAAACATATATGTTCATTATGGAAATAATAAATCTACTTGAATGACAACTCTAACTCTTTTTCCGATGCCGAAGATAGCTATACAGTATATAAAATTAGGCTAGTGAGCGTAGCGAACGAGCTCATCCTGAACACGAACGAGCATTTGACAAATAACAAATTCAATGATATTAGGACAGGACAACGTCAGTTGGGCCAGCTACAGTTTATGATAATTGCATGAGTAATGTTTATTATTTGCTGCTTGACCACCCAATTTGTCATACATATGTCTGTTCGTTTTATCATCGACTTCAGTATCTATGCAATGGTTTTTATGTTCGCGTCCACGTCCGTTTGTAAGGGATGTATGTATTTTTATTGACCAAAACTTTAAAGGAGCTAACATCTCCTGAGTTCTAAAACCGTGCTAAATATTATTCTGTTGTTCTAAATCCAAAGCGATTCGTTCCGAAAGGCGCCTGAGTCCACAATAGACGAGGGCCGGAGAGTTTACCTTGCTAACGAGCGCAGCGCCGGCCTCATCCGCCCCACTGTGAGGGACGGGTGGTGCGGGTGGCGCTGTTTGAGGTGTCCCAGTTCGCACCCCGAGACCAGAGCTAACATCTGATAAGGGCCAAGATGAATGACGGCCGTCCCTGTTTGTTATTATTCACAGTGCCGACAAACACTTTTCAAGGATTAAATTGTTTTACATTCTTCTGGTGAAATATAGTGGCGATTTCCGCCGGTTCCCATCCTGCCCATTCACACGGGGCGCCCCGGGGGCCGCATTCCTGCCCCTGCGCCAATATTTGTGTCCCTCAGACGTCTTGATCGGGCGCCGGCTCCCCTCCCCCCACTTGGCACCTCCCCTCGCGGCTTACCGCCCCATAATTATCCGAACGCTCAATCGGGCCGCGAGGCGCCGCTCTGCTCAATGGGCAAAGGGTTTCATCGGATAAACGGCCGGCCGTTTTTTATTGACTCCGGTTTACACCGTGAGGCCGTTTGATCGTCCGTCATTAGATACTTAACGAGTATCCTATCCAAACACCGTCGGGACTCCTAGATCGCAAACGTTCGGCACACGACGCGCGACCTGACAAAGGTGCGAATCATGGTGTTCTATTTATTTGAACACGTCATTATATTTGTAGGATTGGCTTCCATCTAGTTTTTGTGCTCAACAATTTTGTTACGTATGGAATGACAAGACCACCATTAAAAAGACAACACTCTACATGCCTTTAGATAGTTCTTTCCTTGATTACTGTAATGCTCAAAGCACATTGAACTGAACATGTAAAGGCAGGCGAAAAAATGAACTTTCTTGCTGAAACTGTTAAGTTGCTAACAAATATTTAGTTTTAGTTCTATACAATTCGGGGGTGGAATCGATGATTAGGCGTCATCGACAATTCATTGAATTTAAATTCTGTTTCCATATGAGATTATTGTCAATGTAAAGTATTTAAACAAAAACTAACAATTTTACTACATATGTACTATATACACCTTTTTTTACTTATATAATTTGTAGCAATTGAGTCCTTGATAATGGAGGAAACCTATACAATGGTGATTAGAAGGAGTATCTTTGCTGTTAAAGGGGGTCATATTGCAGGTATAGCACGAGGTCTACTTTGTACCACAAATGTTTATCATCTATGACTCAATTATACAATTTTTTACTTAGTCTGGCCAGGATTAATTTTTTAATTGACAAAATGTTTGTTTTGTAAATTTCATGATTTTTGGTTTTTGAGATACAGTATAAGAATAACCTAAACATTTATTATAATCAGTCCAGCTAATAATCGAAAAGTATAAATCCTTTTATTTTAACAGCGGATTATGCTACCTCAGTTGTAATTCACATATTAAATACCTAAGTTACAATTTTGCCATGAACATATTATATAAACGTTAACATGATTTCAAAGCAATATTAACAGCAGTGCTGAGCCTAGATGGCATCCTAGTTTCCAGTGAATCGAGAGAAAAGATAGAATGAAAATCCTAACATAGAACACAATATAACTTAATTAATCGGCAAGCACTTATACAATGATAACAGTGATGATCTGGTTTTGAACTGAAGTTAGTAACCCGTAAGAGTACACATATAAATCGAATTATATATAAAGGTTTACTGAGTATTCAGGTTTGCGGCAGCTCTGCAGTGGATATTCGATATTTGGCTTCTTATTTAAGTAACAGAGTTCGTGTCGGTTAGCAAGTTATCTGACGAAATTAGTCAAGTTAACTTTTGCCCAAAGAAAAAGTTCTAAAAATATGTTCTTAATTGTTGTTAAGCATGGTATCTTTAAAGTAACTTTAGCAGTATTTTTATATTCACGTATATTGATTTAAAGTTAATACCTCGATAGTTTATATAAATTTACAGAATTAAAGACTTTTTAAGCGAAGAAAATACATAATTATCTATGCATTTAGTTTATTGCTTTAAACATAAAGGCAACAATCAAAATGTACTTCTTTAAATAGAGTTTTTCGAATAATAGGCGACGGAAGCCGAAGACGAACACCTTGACATCGTGAGAAAGGACTGTTGGGGCCAAGTGTCGGGACTTTGAAGCCCTTGGCGACTACCCGGCCCACCACCACCCGCCGTCACCGCCACCCACTCGCTGCGACCACCCTCCCGCCACCCGCCACCCGCTCCGGCTCCCACTTCTGTTGCGCCTCAAGCTGCTTTGGTAGTTCCTTTGAACCAACACTTTGCTCATCTGTGGCAAAAAACACATCCTTGCTGAATTCCAAGGATATAAATATCTAGTCTACTATTGTTAGTCAATTGTATTTGTAATAGTTATGTATATTTCAAATTAAGATGTTGTATACATTACTAGGACACGTTTATAGAACAATGGTCCAATTACGTAGTTAAACCTTAACGTCAATGGTAGGTTAATATTTTAGGATTTGGTTTCTTTTCAACTTGTTTGTATAGGGTGTGATGACACTTGCTATCTTTATTAAAGGTTTTTCAAACTATCTTTTTATTTTATTTGTTAAACTTAATAAATGTTATATAAACAATTTAAAGGGTTTCTATGCCAGTCAAATGACATGGCACATTCCAATTATAATATACGTTAAATAAATTGTCTTACTTCAATGTAATAAGTGTAGCAGTAGTGTGGCTTGACTCAGTTTATACTATGTGTAGTGTCAACCAACTTCCATGTATTTTAGGACACTTAAAAATACTTGACTGAAAATAATTAGTTTAACAGTGTAATATGTTCTTAACACTCGTATTGTAATAATGTCTAACAATTTAGAACAATTTTACAGAACAACGATTAAAAATAATATATTTATTTATTACAGTTCTACCAAAGAGTTCGTGAATTGATAATAATATGTAATACAGTAATACCGATTATTTTTTCCAATCAATTTACAAACATGTTTTACAAATTAAAGTAAACAATTTACCAAGCTGCCTGTGTTACAGTTAAATTTTTAAAAATGTATCAATTTATTAAACTCTAACTGTTGAGGCTATACTTAATAAACCTAAGTAATGTTTGAAATAAACAATAGGGCCCCGTAAGTCTATTACCTGATTTGGGGTTCCATCTAATTTCAAAAGTCGAAAAAGACAGATCCTCAAAGGTAACTAACTAAATTAAAAATACATTCCTTCCCGGGGAAATAATAAACATAGATATAGAATAAAAACTAACTTATTTACATAGTTTTATTATTTAATGTTCACAGTATGGTTTCAGTATTAGGTATACTCATAGAACTCTATTAATACACCTGGATCGCTCGGGCTGTGTCAAGAAATCGGTCTTTACCCCCACCCCTTCAATGGCACTCACGGCCGCTCAGTGGATTTCAGCATTGTGCGCCCTATCGTTTACACGCTTTTGCGCCTCGCCAGATTCATGTAATTACAATAAAGTTGATATATTATTGATCTGCATGAACTACAGAATCTAACAGTATAAACTTATTGTAGTTTGGTAATTTATTTTATTCGTAGTACTAGTAATGAAAACTAATTAGTGTTTTAAAAGTGGGACACGAAAAGTCACAAAGCGTTAACTTTTTTTGTTTTGGGGTTGAAAAGAAAATTCCAGCGGAAAAGTTGTAGATAATCAGTTGATCCACAATTTTTATCCCAAACATTTTTTCATAAGTTTATTTATTTGTTCTGTAAAGATGGTAACAACGCGCGTTTCCCGCGCTCAAACCAATTCGTGCCGCACTCATTCCAGCTAACTGACGCGAAACTTTGCTATACAACACGAATTTGATTGTATTAACAAGCTGAACTATGACTTATTTTACAGGCAGTAAGTGGTCTATGGTAGCTACTCTTGTTTTTATTTTGGACATAGATAGTTGTTTCATTGCCACTGTTTTTTATTAAATAAACTGACCAACTGATTAAGTGGAATCAACATATACGGTACCATGTCAAATGACACAGGGAACAGGTTAATATTCCAAATGAATTTAAAACCCAATTTTAAATGATATTTTATTATAATATAAGATTATAAAGTTGTTTTTAGACATCTTAAGTGTTATTAAATAAAATTTAATTATTTAATTTCTGCCTTAGGTTCATTGATGCTGTATTTTTTTCCATAGATTGAGTCCAGGATAAATCATGTAATAATAGTTTCAAAGTAATAGCAAATCGTTTTTACAAGTTGTAACATATGCCGATCATCATAATGGGAGGTGATCGGATTTGATCAACATATGTTGCCACCAAAGTAATTTATATCTCTGTTTATAAAATGAGGAATGCCTCCCGTAAAAAATAAAAAAATTGTATTCACTGGGTTGTTTTTTAATCGTATTCTAAAACTACCAATTTAAATTAATTTGGTTTGAAGTGCTGACTACAAAGTCTACTTGAATCTGACGGAAAAAGTGTTTTATTTTCGTATAAATTGATCCATTTTTCTTTATGGCCCGGGTCTGAAGGTAGACTGGAAATAAACCAAGGGAAATAATGAGTAAGACATTTTAGTGAGTTTGATTTAATTATTAGTTAAGCTTATTCCTTGTACCGGGTTTCCCATAAATTATCTTTACAAATTGAATCGTGTTTAGAACGTAATATAGTAGTATTTTAGTGGGGATAGATTTGTTTCTAACACATGTTCTTAAGTTTGTTAATTTTTGCATAGTCTTTACTTATTTACTTCATCAAAACTATCTATTTTAAAAATTTTAATTGAAATGAAGGTGAGGTGTTTTTTAGGTTAGTTAGTACAAATTCTGATATTCGAGTTCGAAATAATGTTGAAAACTTAATTTCAACAAAAAATCATAGAACAGGAGGTGTACTCCACCCAATAAAATAGTAGGGCCTACTTGTTAAACCAAGTCACACAGCTTGCCCTTCGTTCAGAATAAAAAGTATTTTTTATTATAAGATAGTTACAAAATTAAGAAAAATAGGATATCATGGAATAAAGGTTGTTTCCGGCGCGGGACAGCAACGCGACGCGACGGTGGCCCGGCGGTGGCTATATCAAAAGCGCAAGTTTGCCCTTTAAATGTGAGAAAATTGAAGACTGTACAAACAAGTGTTTCAGATAAAAGTGTTTATTCAACTCATTTCCAACATTTTTCTCGCTTGAAGTTTGTTTCTACCCCAAAAATAAAAAGTTGACGCTTACTAATTTGTTTATATTCCAATTTGTTTAGCTTTTTATGTTTTGTATTTTTATAATTCTGTTAACTGACTTATCTGTAAGTTGTTTACTCCGTTAGAATCCTCAGTTCTTCCAGATAATAAATATATAAGTTTCATTAGAATCGGATGATCCCTGTGCGATGGAGGAGCGTGTTAATGAGTGCCCGCATTAAAATATTTTCCGGCAGAAATCTCTCAGTTGACGAAGTTGCCCATTATGTGGAGGGGGAAGAACCGTTTTTCGCTTCAAAAACTCCACTGCGCTAGCATTCTAGGTGTATTAATATAGTTCTATATGTATAACTACAACGTAGGAGGTGTTATAAAGACACTTCAAGTGGACGAATTTAATATAGGATAGTTTAATTATACTCTGCTTTAACTCTTGGAGGGTGGTCTTATCTTCAAGGTACAACCGAGCGACAAAGTGTTAAGTGTGTTATAAGTCACACTTTCTAGGGTGAGGAAACGATCGGCCGCGATTCGTTCCGAGCTGTTAACAGACGTAGGGCGTAGGGCCATTCCGTTCCAGAAATCACCGGGTACAAACAAACAGGTCGCGGGGGGTGCAAGGGGCGTGAGGTGGGTGGTAGCGGCTACAGATATATTATCCTCTTTTGTGTCTCTGACAAAGGTACGGAAATGGGCTAAATAAAGACGTAGCTCGCGCGGTAACTGGCCACTTCAGTTATGACGGGCAGGTGCTGGGGCGCTTTTGTAGCTGTTTTAACACCCCGCTGTATATTGAGGGTGCGGCGGCGTGTCCAATGGCAAGGTGACAACGGTACCCCCTACCCCTCCCCCTCCCCACCCTCTACCTGCGCCATTCATGAAGTGCTGCTCGATACGCTTTCGGTGACTTCAACGCGCGGTAGCTGCGAGGTGCCGGCGCACGGCGCCTAGCTGCTCGCTCAATTGATCGCACACCAGCAGCTGCGGTGAAAAAAAACTTAAATAGACTTTCGATACCTGTATATGTAAATATGCGATTGTTTATAAAATAAAACTCATCTTAAACTCATTGTTGACCAGGAGTGCTTCTATGGTTCGTGTTGTTATAGCAATCAGAGCAATTCCACTTCTATGAGGAAAAGGTGTTTAAATTGAACATCTTTATACATGTATACAATTCTGTATCATTATTTATAATTCTGTAAGCGAAATTTTTAAGCCAAAATTGTGAGAGTTTGGCAAATCGCTGGATGATGGGGGACGGCTCAAATTAAAGGTCTCGATCCCAGGGACTCGGGAAAAATTGCATCATTTCCAAATGTTACCAGCAAATGAGAAATAACGTAATACATCCCCCATAAGAAAAGCATAGGAATTTAAAAACTTCTGCTTTGTTTACATTAAACATGTAATTAAGTGTCTACTGTACTTTGTGAATCAGATGACGCGTAGTCTCGGAGCAAGGTCCTATGGCCCCTTCAAGCCACTAGTCGTATATTTAATTTCGTAAGGCGATTCTTTGCGTCAAAATTGTCGGCGTCTGGCAAGTCGTAGAAAGATGTTGAAATCAATTATTTAACGGTGCAAGGCGAATTTTTTTGTAAATTCGTGAAGCGTATGACAAGTAGTAGAATGATGTACTAAAACGGTTTTCTGAGTCAACTGATAATACAGTATGGCTCAAATTAAAGGTCTTGAACCTGTGACGGCGAAAAAATTATGGGGTTTCCAAAATGCTAACAGAAAATGAAATATAAAATAAAATATTTTCTATAATGAAAGCATAAAGATTGAAAAACGTCTGCTTTGTTTACATTTTAAAACATATGTTCAAGCTTTATTCTAAATTATTTTGTTTTGTTTAAATTTATTCACATTTGAAGGTTATTTTAGTGTATAATGAATATGCTTACTAAACCAACATGGAATAACCACATTGGCTATTCTACTAGAATTGATTGAAGATGAAATAAGTGCTGGCAATATTTTTGTTTCTTTACGTAATTACTATGAACGCCAGGGGAAGACCGCAAAGGCGTCGTTCACAGGAATGACTGTGTACGAAGACGTGCAAGAGTAGTTAATGTCGAACTAAGTGGAGATATATTACAACCACCATTCAGAAGACCGATAACAGACGAGAGGAATATAAATACCCATAATGCAGATTTAATGGACCAAGAGTGCATGCAATGTAGTGCTCTGCATTTTAGAGAAGAAATTAATAATAACCATTTTACGACATGTTGTCATAACGGACTTATTTACCTACCTCAGTCACAAACTAATCAAGAACTAAAACATTTGTTTGAAGGGAGCCCACAACTATTTAAATACATACGTCAATACAACAGTTCAATGGCTTTTGCTTCTTTTTCAGCCACTAAGAAATACATTCCAGGAAATGGACCCTATAGTTTTAAAATTCAAGAGCAGATATATCGTTCAATCTCTGATTTGCTGCCGCCACATAATGAAGACCCCCTCTTATGGCCAACTATAAATTATTGACACTTCAACAGCAACCGAAATTTGTCAAATGCGCAAAGAAAACAGTGACTTGAAACGTGAGGTATTGTTAAGATTAGCCGATATTTTATCTGAAAATCCATATGCACAAATTTACAAAAGAGCTTCAGAAGAAATGGTTGTGCAAGAAGGAAATAATAAATTGGAACTTAGATTTGTAGATAACATAACTATGGATTTTCGTAGATATAATAAACCGACCGCAGATGAAATCGCCGGTGTCTTCAATTCAACCAAAGACGAACCTCCAGCACATCGACATATAGTTATTTACCACAGACAAGGCGGTCCAAAACTACTTTCCATATTGAGTCCGTTAAATACCAACCGGTATTTACTCACGAGCAATTATATGCTTTAGCAGAGTTAAATCTCAGGAAGGGATCAAATTATTTATTGAAAATAACAACAACCAAAGCAACCAAAAAGACTGTTCCAACACAAAAAATGTACAGTGAAATTCTGATACATAGATAATTTATTTATTAGTTCGTTTGATTTATAATAATACAATAATTTGTTTTACATTTGGGTTTTTTTAGGGGATTTTTCCCCTACAAGCCTCTAGTCTTTATATATAATTCTGTAAGCGAAATCTTTAAGTCAAAATTGTTGGAGTTTGGCAAATCGCAGGATAATGGGAGGGGGCTCAAATTAAAAGTCTCAATCCCAGGGACTCGGGAAAAGTAACAGTATTTTCAAAATGTTACCAGCACGCGAGAAATAACGTAAACCATTCCCCACAAGAAAGCATGGGGATTTAGAAACGTCTGCTTTGTTTACAGTAAAACATGTGATTAAGAGTATATTTTGTTTACGAACTGACATGTGTTCCTACTTGGAGCAAGGTTACGGGCTATTGCCCGCTTAAAGCCACTAGTATAATTATATAATTATGTATTTATCTTTTTATTTATCGTGGATTACCAATGCATAAATAAAATAAAATGCCTGTGCAAAATAAATTAACGAAACGAATGATTTAAAGTTGTATAAGAATAATCAACTTTACCTAATTTAGAGAATATTCTACGATAATTTAGTAGTTTTAAATTTGTTTGACTCTTTAATATTGTACTGATAGGCCCAATACTTTGCAGTCAATATACCTACATTACACTTCGTGTAGTCATATGACCTTCATAACGTTTAGTTTATTAATATGTTTTAACCACGTGATATAGATTTAATTCAGCTTTGGTGCTACAACTTTTTACCGTTATCTTTTCAAGGGAAACCCCTTTCTGGAGTCTAGGCGAGCGAAGAGTATTATATACTATAAACAGGCATAATGATTTCCATTTTTATCCTTTGCCCATTACTATTCACAGTTCCATTAAAGAAAAAGAAAAAGTTGGTTCCTCAAAAATTAAAATTCGGATTCCCATATATTTAAGTTAATAAAATCAATTATTCATGTTTTTAGTCAGAGTTTTTCTTTGTTTTTTATATACATTTTTTACTGGGCAAATGGTGTTAATGCAGTTGAAGTACTTTACTTATAAACTTAAACAAATTCACAGATAAACGTAAATATTATAGGCCAAAAGTATTAAATAAACACAAACAAATGCTTTGAATTGCTATGTAATTTAATAAACTAAAACATTTGTAGGTGAAGTAGAACTCTATTTTTAAAAACTTATTAATCTATCCCCAAGACTTAAATCATGTTTTCCACCTTGTGTGGTTGATAGTAAAACTTGAACCACATAAGTCTTTTAATGAGTAGACTTGTAACAATTAAAATTCAAGAATGCTCTACTGCGGTTTTGGTGATGGGCTCTTTTGTATTTTAGATTTTATGAAAAGTAATTCTGCATGCCTTTAAATGTCTTAACTTACATATCCTTAGTAAGGCCCTCCACCCTCTATGAAAAAGATTCCCTTGCCTTAATAAGAGATAATTTAAGTTTGAAACGCTTCTTATCAGGCTTCCAAACAATATTAAAAATTAGCACTTTAAAAAATACATCCTCTTTCATTAAAAAATACATCTCAAAACTACTCAAAGTATCTCATTTATCAGCTTTTGCATTTTTCAGCTATATTCCTAGATTATACACAAATAAGCATCATCGTCCTTCGACTATCTGAGTCTAATGGTTAAATTCATGGTGCTCATACGTGAAAGGGAATCAAAATAAACTTTCATGGTTTTCATGTAGATTTGAGAATATGGCAGCAATTTGTCTTAGTGAAAATAACTTTCACAATAACGGTGTAATTAACTTCATCATTACCAGGAGATCGCATTGGTCACACCGTGGGCTCTTCTGAGCTGTAGAACCAAGGCCGCACTAGATATACAGTGCGGCCTTGGTAGAACACGACTGGATTAGCCGCACCGTTCCCAACTCTTCATTGAGGCTGGTGTTTACGTGATCGGATTCCTCGCTGTTTTGTGGGTCCCCGGAGGAAGTGGCTGACAGGCGAGACTGTTATCAGGATTAGCACCCGAGGACCGCTGTTTCACCCTGCAGATACCATCAGCCGACCATTAGCGCCACAAATCCCCAACCTCCTTCTCACCCCGCCATTCACGGCGCGGCCGCACAATGCACGCGAAACAACAATGTTTGGTCTGTTGATGTTGCCAGTCCTGTTCCAGTTTTAGGCATCTTCATCTCAACAATAACAGAAAGCTCTTCTGCCGAATGCTGGAATCTATTTGGGGATTTGAAATTTTACATTTAACAGTATTCATTTGTGGCTATAATTTGCGATTTGACTAAATATTATTGACAATCTACATCTACATTACCTACTTCTGACTGTCCAGTGTATGCCTTTCGGACACGTTCCTTACTGACTTTAAGTACCTAAATATGTATTTCTAATGGCTTTGCAATAATTTATATACAGGGTGTATACAAATTCCCTGGACACACTTTGTGTATTTTTTCTTTAGGTCGAGACAATCATAAAACACCGTACAAATATCGGTCTAAAATAGTTTTTTGTCTGTCGGTCTGTTTGTGATTTTTAAAGGTTTTCATATAACTCAGCTTTTATTTAAGATAGAATGTTTAAATTCGGCTCCAATGTGCATTTTAAGACTAACAAAAAGTATGTAAAATGTTATTAATGTAAATGCATCCGTTTAAAGATGGCGGCCAGTTAAATTTTTTGATGTTGAATGTCATGAAAACCGTTAGTTTTATCAACTTTGTTTTCAGTAGTAATAAATGTAGAATTGTAAAACGAACAAAACGACACATTGTTTGCTACAATCAGATGAGAAATAAATGAGTTATTAGCGATTTACTTAGTTATTTGTTAATTTCATACGGCAAAATGTTAAGTCACAGTTTATAAATTGTAAATACCATTACAAAATGTGAGATTTATTTCAGTAAATAACTAATAACTCAGTTCTTTCTCATCCGATCGCAGCAAACAACGTGTCATTTTGTTTGTTTTACAATTTTACATATTTTACTTATGGAAACAAATTGATCAAACTTCGGTTTTCATGAAATTTTACATAAAAATCTTGAAATGGCCGCCATTTTGAAACTGATGCGTTTACATTAACAAAATTGTATAAACTTGTTATTATTCTTAAGATGCATATTCCAGCCGATTTCAAACTTTCTATCTTAAATAGAACCTGAATTATATGAAAACTTTTTTAAAATCACAAGCAGACCAACCATCAGAAAACTAGGCAATTTAGACCCATGCTTGTACAGCGTTTTATGATTATCTCAACCCAAGGAACAAAAAAACAAAGTGTGTCCAAGGAGTTTGTATACACCCTGTAAATATGGCTTATAGGTCACAAAAATGAATAAAATTGACGATAAACAAATTATAACATTATAAAGAGAGGTTGTGCATTATTTATTAACTGACCAGTTAATGAGGAACGAATAGGACCATATATAAACAATGTTTTATGTTAATCTAAAGAGTAAAATATTACTATCTAAATAACTAATAATTAACTCAAATCATTTTGTATTTTACAATTATAAAAAATATATAATACTTACATTGCTTCATTAAGTTATTGATGTAAGTGGATATCAATAAGAATGGGGAAAGAATATTAAATGACAAAATAAATGAAACAGCAAACACCTTCAATACATTTTTAATTACATTTGAAATTCTTGCATTGTTCTAGGTTCTTTCGTTGATTAATGAAAGTAAAAGTAAAACGTCCTGTAACATTGTTGGTTTATGATTGATTTCGTGACTTACAAGGCTGTGACTGTGACTGTACACCCCATAGAAGGGCGTGCTATAAATCATATTATGTGCCTATAGAAGATACTTCCAGATAAATAGGGTCCAGACTGTGACTGTACACCACATAGAAGGGCGTGCTATATATCATATTATGTGCCTATAGAAGATACTTCCAGATAAATAGGGTCCAGACTGTGACTGTACACCACATAGAAGGGCGTGCTATAAATCATATTATGTGCCTATAGAAGATACTTCCAGATAAATAGGGTCCAGACTGTGACTGTACACAACATAGAAGGGCGTGCTGTAAATCATATTATGTGCCTATAGAAGATACTTCCAGATAAATAGGGTCCAGACTGTGACCGTGCACCACATAGAAGGGCGTGCTGTAAATCATATTATGTGCCTATAGAAGATACTTCCAGATAAATAGGGTCCAGACTGTGACTGTACGCCACATAGAAGAGCGTGCTGTAAATCATATTATGTGCCTATAGAAGATACTTCCAGATAAATAGGGTCCAGACTGTGACTGTACACAACATAGAAGGGCGTGCTGTAAATCATATTATGTGCCTATTGAAGATACTTCCAGATAAATAGGGTCCAGACTGTGACTGTACACCACATAGAAGGGCGTGCTGTAAATCATATTATGTGCCTATAGAAGATACTTCCAGATAAATAGGGTCCAGACTGTGACTGTACACCACATAGAAAGGCGTGCTGTAAATCACATTATGTGCCTATAGAAGATACTTCCAGATAAATAGGGTCCAGACTGTGACTGTACACCACATAGAAGGGCGTGTTGTAAATCATATTATGTGCCTATAGAAGATACTTCCAGATAAATAGGGTCCAGACTGAGACTGTACACCACATAGAAGGGCGTGCTATAAATCATATTATGTGCCTATAGAATATACTTCCAGATAAATAGGGTCCAGACTGTGACTGTACACCACATAGACGGGCATGCTGTAAATCATATTATGTGCCTATAGAAGATACTTCCAGATAAATAGGGTCCAGACTGTGACTGTACACCACATAGAAGGGCGTGCTATATATCATATTATGTGCCTATAGAAGATACTTCCAGATAAATAGGGTCCAAACTGTGACTGTACACCACATAGAAGGGCGTGCTATAAATCATATTATGTGCCTATAGAAGATACTTCCAGATAAATAGGGTCCAGACTGTGACTGTACACAACATAGAAGGGCGTGCTGTAAATCATATTATGTGCCTATAGAAGATACTTCCAGATAAATAGGGTCCAGACTGTGACCGTGCACCACATAGAAGGGCGTGCTGTAAATCATATTATGTGCCTATAGAAGATACTTCCAGATAAATAGGGTCCAGACTGTGACTGTACGCCACATAGAAGAGCGTGCTGTAAATCATATTATGTGCCTATAGAAGATACTTCCAGATAAATAGGGTCCAGACTGTGACTGTACACAACATAGAAGGGCGTGCTGTAAATCATATTATGTGCCTATTGAAGATACTTCCAGATAAATAGGGTCCAGACTGTGACTGTACACCACATAGAAGGGCGTGTTGTAAATCATATTATGTGCCTATAGAAGATACTTCCAGATAAATAGGGTCCAGACTGAGACTGTACACCACATAGAAGGGCGTGCTATAAATCATATTATGTGCCTATAGAATATACTTCCAGATAAATAGGGTCCAGACTGTGACTGTACACCACATAGACGGGCATGCTGTAAATCATATTATGTGCCTATAGAAGATACTTCCAGATAAATAGGGTCCAGACTGTGACTGTACACCACATAGACGGGCGTGCTGTAAATCATATTATGTGCCTATAGAAGATACTTCCAGATAAATAGGGTCCAGACTGTGCATTATAGATCAACTTAGTACGTGCACTCTTGATTCCCAAATATTAAACATAATTAAAATTTGTCGAAATTTCAAGCTGTAACGCACATTAGGCGGTAATCTAAACGAATAAAATTGTTATCCATATGAATGTAGGTTAAAATACATTTCTCAGACATTTCCTGGTCATAGGCTGACAGCCCGGTTGACCTTTCACAACCCTGGTGCGTCTAAAACGTATTAAAAAACTAAGTTTCTACTTAATGCCGTTGTATACGGTAAAAAGTAATCCTTATTATAATTTTTCCACTATTAAAGAGTAAAGAATGCTGCTGATCTCATGTCTTGTTTGAAATACGACAGATCTTAATGCTGAAAAATTTCCTAAACCCAACCAAAAAAATGAATCCACATTTGGAATTAAAGCGACAGTGAATTATTTACGATCACGTCGAATTAATAATATCATCACGCTTTCTTTTAGCTTTGACCTTTTTGGCTTTTTATTTTTTTTAGTTCCACAATACGCCCGTTTGTTTGGGCCACAAACTTAGGAAGAGAACTAATACGGTTTGGTAAATTGTTTTGTGTAAAAACTGGAAACGTAACATTCAGATAGTTTTGAGCTCCCTTATTTAGGTTAACTTTAGATTTGAGGTATTGAGAACATTCCAGTTACTTTCGATTGGTCAAATTAAATATTGTATGAAAGTATTGTTACCTTTTAATAAAATATGTAAAATCAAATTAAAACTATATATACCACGTATTGTGACATGTTACGATCACAAAATTCATCCCAAATTCATAAGACAAGAACAAATTATTTTCTTATTATTGTATTATTATTTTAATAGAGTGCCTTGAAATGGAAAAAATAATTTGTTTCCCTTCGTATAAAAATGCTAAATTTTATAAAATCAATCTGAAAACAAAACAATTGTTGATTCACGTATCAAATCTATCTATATCTTAACTGATTAATAAGATATTTATTTAAAAAGAAAACTAATAGACGGGAAATTAAGGGAGACAAACCAAAGTTTATGTGGCATTTTTTATTATTCTCTAACGAGCTACATATCTCCCGTAATCTCCAAGAAAAAATAAACCTAAATGGTGGCCACCATATTCCTTCTGCAGCCTCCGTGACCATGGCAACCCAACTAACCACAGACTATAAAATGATTTAATCTGCAATTTATGTACAACATTTATACATACAGAATTCAATCAGAGGTTGTACTGAAAGTGTTTTAAGATCAAGTAATTTATATCGTTCTTGAATATGTAACACAAGGGAGAAAAAAATAAATGTCTTCTTTTAGAGGAAATTTTTATGTCAATCATATTTTCAGGAGAGTTCGGCCACTCTCTTTATATTCAACAGAAACTGTTTTTGTTGCTATTAAACTCGTGTCTAAACAGTATGAATTAGATGATCATGTTGTTTGAAACTAAACGAGAAATTGTGAGTGAAATGAAAAATATAATATCTCCCATTTATTTATCCCATGTCTATTTCGCTCAGTAAGCAGCAATTTTATCAATCTCTCAGCATGTAATAGAAAATGGATGGCTCCTAGATGCAGCTATATTTAACATATAAACCTATACTTCATAAAGACACACACGTAAAGAAAACAGTTCCATTTTATGCTGCATCATTCTGTGGCGAACAACATCACCTCTATCGGTTGAAGAATATGTTAGATTACCTTCTGATTTTCTTTCTCCATAAGATTAACATGGAAACTTAAAATATCGATAATGGTGAAGTCCTTTGAAGAAATGTGATCATTTGAATGCTTCATGAGCACATAAATTCATAATTTACTTTTAATGTAAAAAAATTGTCATTCAAGTTGGACGGATAGAGCACCCTGCCAGCCTGTTCCAGCTTTCCATAAACAATCTTTCAATTCATAAATATTTCTAAGGTTACGTTTAAAAAAATAAATTAACATTAATCATGGATGTTAAATAATTAGGCCTACAAATAAATAGTTCCAGAAACCCAAAAAATACCCTGAATTAAGTCCTGTTTGAAAATATGTTTATCATCAAGTAAATGTGTGTTATTTATAATTTTTATTTCATTGAATGCTTGGTTTTGTTAAGGTATAACAAAATTCGTGGGTGAACAAGTTTTTATATGCAATATTATGTATTTACCATGCACCCATTACCCCACCCCAGATAAAACAAATACTGCAATACAAAATATTACCATCTATCAAATAATAAGACTATCAAATTACACAGCAATCTGCGGCGGTTTGGTTAGGTTAGGATACTGTAACTTTAATAAACTCTTCCATTTTCAGACGAATCTCTACATAGACCTCGCTGCAGCTTTTGCAAAATCGAATGCGGTTCCATTGAATTTACATGCAGCTTTATAGAAGCTTACCTAACAGTTTCTATACTTTTTTTTACTTGAGATACCATAATTGTGATATGACAACTATCATGTTAAATTGTCCAAAAGACTATGTCGGCTTCGAACTTCTTGCAAGTTCGTCTAACTGGCCATATTTTTTTTGTTTAACATAAAGACTATTGAAAACCAATTTACAGCTCTGGATCTCAAGTTGTAAGGTGCCTGGCTGTGAGTTTTAACCCCCAACAAAAGTAATCTGCATCGAATGGCAACAAAGTAATCAACTGATACTAAGTAATTCAGAATTTCCACACCAGTTCATGTTTAAGCCAAGTTTGCTTCCGAATGAAATGTTAGGTAATTTTAAAAAATTACCCATATTAGCTGCCTAGTGCAGCTATTCCTTTAATTCTTTATTCCTTTAATTCTGAACAACCAAACGTATAATGTTATTTTGTTAATTTACTTTTATAGATATACTAACTTTAAGATTTTTTATTAACTTTGCTAAAAAATATCATATTAGTAAAGATCCAAATAATTAAAACACAATGTTTTTTTCAAATATTATTCAATCTGAAGCGTTTTCCAAGTAAAATCATTCGGCATTTCTAAAACTAATAAAATATTTTATACAAAGGTTTTATTATAACCTTGTGGGCTGATATACGTGGTCGCGAAAATATTTTCACAACCCTTGGAGGATCACCAAACGACTCAGAAAGGTTTGGGAACCACTGTTGCTACGTAATGGTTTTTAGTACAAATAACTTACACATTTGCTACGGCAGATTTCCCATATTTGATCGCAACGCGTTTCCATCAAATTTTACGTTCTAAATGAAGAATTGTAATCATAATTTTATTTAACATAAATATGGTTATAAATATTTGTATTTTCGTTTAAAACCATAAACAAATGGTTTAATTTAAATTTCTCCAAGGGCAAAGAATAGTTAAAGGGTATGTTATGCAAGAGCGTTGTGTTGTAGATTTATACTTTACAGAAAGAGGAATAATATAATGTGCATTCTGCTCGCTACTCCCATCCCCCTCACGCAGCTGCTGCCGTACTTGTCTCCCATTCCGCGCAGCGTGAAAAGTTCCCTCTGATCATCTAAAACGTGAATTACCCTACAAAAACATCTGGACAAAAATTTGAACGTGTTTTGAATTCTAAGTTGAAATACTGCGATAAAAGTTAGGTATTTTCGAATGCGTCGTTGAAAAATAAAGCTATACAATAAGTATGATAAAGTGTGTTTTTGTACTATAAAGTTGTAAAATTTCCAAAATAATAAAGCGTTATTTCATTATTATAATACAATTTATAAATAGTTTTAAACCTAAATCAGTTTTGATGACATCAAAAATTAATATTCACCACACTTGATTGGTATACTTAAAATGTTATTGCTAGAATAACATACATTCTTGGGTATATTTCACTTGATAATGCCGATCAACCCAACCCTCAGGGGTGGTGCTCCACCTCCTTCCGACAACCAGAGACGCAGAACCCAGAAGGCAGACTGCGATAGCGCCAGCGGTGGTTATGTTTTGCAAACCAATACGTGCAAACTTAAATCCACCACGCTTGTCTCCACAGGGGCCTAAACACTTCAAAAGTGACAGGAATACAAAAAAATTCCAGCGTTTTGTCCGTGTCCTAAATAGGGGCTGTCAAATTTCCTCAGGCCGGCGCGGCGTCTTTGTAACGGTACGCAGTTGACTTCGACCTTAAGTAACCCTTACAGGCCTGATCGCGGGCGCAAGTAATCCCCCGGCGCATTGTCGGCTATGGGGAGATTTATGACTTCTATGGGGGATGGGGCAGACCTCCCCCCGGGGTCGTAAATCCTCCAGTAGCTGCTGGACACTCGGACAATACTTGGCCAGCTTTGACTCACCGCCCCGTCCCTTCAGTCAGCGAGGTAAATAGCCTAAATTCAGTTTAGGGACATTCATCCCCTGCACCTCTCACCGTGTAACGGCACTCTTCTAAACAAACAACTTTCCGACTTTTATTTTCAGTTTGGGAAAACATCCAGGCTTAGTGTGCGGCCGGCCTAAGAGAACGATACGACGCGACGGCGACGTAAAAAAAAACTACTGCCAGATGTCTGTTCTGGTCTTTTCACTATTGGTATATTAAACTTTAAAACACTGCTTCGATTTAAAACGTAAATAAAAACTCCCCCTGCCCCCAGTTATTGTTCGTTTATACTCCTCGGTATTCAAGACGTGTGTAGCTCTCTTGAGTGAACACACTGATGCATATTGAAAGATGATATAATTTTAACTACTTATTTAATGTAAGATACCTTAAACTTATCCGCCGTTACGTTTAGAGGATGAACTCGCATTGGTTTTCAGATTTAATATCTTGTTATTAAAGTGATTCGTTCCATGCACTTCAGCTGAGAGTAAAGTTTAATTGAAAAGTTAATAAAGGGCGAGACTCGATTGTTTCGCCCTTTTTCCATTTATTTGGAACAAAATTGCTGAAGTAATCGTTATGCATATATTTAAAACTAACGCCCTTTATAGTAGTTTTCTTCAACGTTTGGAATCCGCTTCGTTCACATATTCAATAAAAACTGCGGTGTACGGTAGTAGGTATTGGTGGTATTGCCTATCAGAGCAGGATTAGGCCTACTTACTTTGCAAAAGGTGGACCAACTAAAACACGTTATACATATTAAATGAGAAACTCATATCCTGTTGTTTATTTTGATTACTTAAACAATTAATATCTAATTAATTCATAAAGTCAAAATAAAGTAACATTATTTACACACACGTTTTTTTCATATGTCAAAATATATTAGGGGATCTGATTTTCAATTTTAGGTTTTGAATACAGACAGAAGTTAGAAAACAAATTAAAACTAAATTTATTTGGTGACATAAGTCACATGCAAGTTTATCAAGACAAATGCAGTTCCTATTAGCAGGAGAAATCAGGCAAGTTTTAATAATTTTAATTTCAAACGTTTATACTAATATTTGTTTAATATAAATCTTTATACATTAGTAAATGCTCGAATTTTCAATTAGTTACAAGAACGAATATTACATTACGTCACTGAAGATATTTTAGGCCAGATAAAAGTTTTATATAATTTAGACTAAATGTAATCCTATATAATAATAGCGTGTAGTGCCAATGTGTAACCACCTATTCAGAGTAAACTACTGAACGTAGAGCGGTCAGGTTGATATCAATAGATTTCCCTTAGCCCAAGGATGATGGAAAAAATGCAATATCATAAATTGAATCAGTTACAAGTTTGCAATTGGCAAAAAACACTGTTTTTTACATTTTTCGCCATCCCCAGGAATAAGGAACGTGTATCCACCTGTATGGTTGAGTGATATCATAGATGGAGGACCAAGTACAGAGCTAACAAATTAAATTAAATTATGTCAATATTAAATATATTAATAGAAATAAATTAAAAGGAATGTTGAGGTGAATACAACTTTGCATAATTGTATAAGAATAATGAATGAACATAAACAATAATATTGACATAAGTTATTGATTGGCCACAGTTAAGTAAATATGTCTATCTATGTAAAGTGAGTTCACTGAACATTACCTATTCAGAGTAAACTATACTGAACGTAGAGAGGCCAGGTTAGTGTCGCTAGATGTCCCTTGGGCCAAGAATGTTAACAAATACGATCCTAAATTCACTCAGTTATAAGTTTACAATTGGCCAAAAATACTGTTTTATTTTGGCCATTTTTTTATCATTTTGTTTATTGAGCCATGTGTTCAATACTTTGCATCCAAATTCAATGCGACAGCTGAGTAAAGTTAAGGCTGTTTTTGTAACCAAAGCAGAAAACTATTTCTTAGTTAAATTTAGGATTTTTGGTTAAAATTTACAGCAGTAAGGAAAAGAATTATATGCTGAATGGGAATAGAGTTTATAATACTGTATAAAAGTGTCAGCAAAGTTCAATTCTGATTTATGTATTCTACATCTTCAGGTTTTTTTACGTTTACTCTTCTACAAAATTGTATTTTATCATTTATAGTTGAGCCACAAATAGATGATTTTCTTTGATAAATCCTGGGTCTCAGAAAATATGACAGCAGGGCGGCAATTCTAGTGGTTCACAGCTGGACTTGTAGTTTCTTAGGTAGTTTTACAGTTTTGTGAACAACTGAATCAAAAGCTATTTGCAAACAAGTCTTTATGCTCTCCAAAGTGTGATTTTTATATGAGTATATAAAAGAACATCATTAAAGACAGAAATACAATAGAAAATAGGAAGGGTGATGGTAAAAATGCGAAGGTAAAATTAACCACACAAGTTTGACATAATCCAGAAAACTATATTTCAGTTACATATTTTAACTCAAAAATTCCAATTAAAGTTTTTATCTGAAAATTTAGTTTTATTCAAATTGTATGTGCTATACTGGATGAATTTGGTGAAACTGGATGCAACTTTGGTAAGAAATTGTAATACAAGGGCTAAGAAAACTAAGGACTACGTACCTAAACTATAGTACGTATTCATATTAGCATTGAATACATACTTATATTTCCATACAGATTAGTTAATTATGACTTTTTGTTGGACTGTTGGATAGTTTGTATGTTAGCAGACGAAATACAATGAAATGTTGGTAAATATGTAGACTGTATTTATCTTTTAGTCATAAAAACAGTGAAAGTAGTTAGGTTAATTTGTATTCAACATTTGAGCGCGAAGAAAAACCTTTAAACATTTAATAGCATATAACTTTGGTTTATAAGATACAAAGTTCGGCTTAAGTAACACCAAAATGGATCTGATTCAATATCCAAAACTATACTAACAACAAATTTTAAACTAAACCATTGATCATCGTTTTTGGGCTATTTTGCTAGCAGGCGTAACAAGTCTTTTGTAAAAAGGCACTTTTGAATTTTGACACGTTCTAATAAATATTTGAATATGCAATATGTTTGAGTACAATAACACATTCAAATTTTGCACGGCAGAAAACTCCCATTTGATTACATGCAATTCAAAATTAGCGTTTTAAATATATATTTTTAAGCCACTAAATTGATTTTGAAATTAATGAACAATATTTCCTTAGTTTTCAACCCCGTCATTTTTGACGGGCTGATAACAGCTAGTATGCACATAAAACAAAGTTGCATCTTTTTATTTAATAAGTTTAGGTACTATGAGGCAAACAAGACGATTTATCATATATTTATATCAAGTTATGATAAGTATGTTTTTTATGAATAAAACAAAATTAGAGATCAGAAAACAATAAAAAACAAGATTAGAGATTAGAGAACAAGAGAAAACAAGATTAGAGATTAGGGAGAGAAGTTTGTGACTTGTGCTTGTAATACCCTGCATAACACAATAATAATATGATCGGGAATTGTAATGAATCAGTTTACAGTCATCCAATTGAATGTAATGGTAATCCAAAAATAGAAAGCCGAAAGTTCATAATAACTGAGAGACTGACTCACAGCTTATGTTACTAATCTGCTGTCACCAAAATAAAGACAAGGAGAACTATTAGCCGACACTTTATTTATCGGCAATATACAAGCTTGAACCTCCTAACAGTGAAATAATGACGATGCTTTACAAGCTTGTTGTTTGTGTTAAGCTTTGCCAGTATAACATTTATATATGTTATTTTCTATAAGAAACAACAATTAAATTTTAATCACTTTCCCGTGCAAAATTATTTTTTTTAAATCAAGTTCCATACGATTTCTCAAACTGTATTTCTGTACTAAAACATTAGAATAAATTTATGGCAATGTCGTATACATAACTAGGTTTTATTAAAGTAAATTTTATAAATCTCTTCATATTATATATTCTAGATATAGTGTCTCAAAACAAAAGAGTTTTATCTCAGCGCGAGACAATTGCTATAGTAAGTATACCATAAACAACTACGTAACCTTCATTGCCAGCTCATAAACATAGAGAGAACAAGAAGGCGTTAGGATTATGCTAAGCGAACAATGACCAAATATTACACTATTTTGTCATAAAATGTTTACAACCTTTTTGAAATGCAAATTACTCTTACGATCCCTCAATTCATTTAACTTGTCTTCCAGGCTGCGGTGATGACGCTTTATTTTTCAAACAATGCATCAGTAAATAAATTCGTATATGTGTCATTTTGAACGGGTAACTTTCCTAGCTTGATATAAATGTGAGTCACCTCTACACAAAAACACAAATACATCAAAACGCAAATAAAGTTCAAACCTGTTCAAGGTTATCATCGAGATGTTCACCTGTCACCTGTCTCCCCTATAGCTGCGGGTGATCGTATCAAGACCTACCCTAGACACTGTGACTCATTCGATTTGCCTGCTTCACAATACTTGTTATGATTGCCAGGTAAAAAAATATAAACAATTATAAAACTATACTAGTCACTTTAGTATAACACAGTTAAGGTGTTTCCTTCACTTGTATTCAATGAATCAGAGTTTATCTTTCAAACGCCCAAGATGCATCACAAAATGTTATCGATTCGTTTTATGTACTGTCACATTTAAGCACTTGAAAAGTGTTCTTAATAATACCTGCTATAAAAGAAGGGCTTAATGTAAACCTGCTTGAAAAAATTGACCTTCAATAAAGGTAATTTTGACGTCTCGAACTGGTTAGGTAGCGTAATGGTTAGTCTCGCCTCGCAATCCGAAGTTCGCCCGACCGAACCTGAGCATTCAATTGCTGTGGATTTAATTGTGGTTCTGGACCCTGCTGCTATTTGTCACTGGACGTTAGGCAGGAACAAGACCAGGGTTTGGGCCGCTCCCAGTCAAAACGTAAAATAATGCCATTGGAGTTAATGCACACGCACACGATGTAAAGCCGCGCTATGACTAGCTCGCGATTGAGAATGCTCTTGCAGTTTTGTTAAATCGTCATTATTTTACTGCATTTCTATCTCATTTACCTTTAGGCGGCCTGGTGGGACCCTGCAAAACTGCTCTTAAACCTAAAAACTCTAAGAAATCGTGGCACACTTTAGGTTTCCTTTGTAAAGGGCGCATAAGTCTATTATCCAGCTGATCATAAAAAATTATTTTAGACAAAACAGTGCTAGCTGTTTTGAATTTCAATTGCTCTTTTTGTAACACATAAAATGCGATATTTTGTTTATCATTTTTTTAAATAGGTTAAGTAAAATGTGGTTGGTATTTGTATAGCACAGTTGAAACATTAAACTCACTCCTGACGGAGCCATACAAGTGACGTTGAGCTGCACGCATCTTCTTTATATATAACTTTGTAAGCGAATTTTTTCAGTCAAAATTGTGGGGGTTTGGCAAAACACAGGATGATGGGGGACGGCTCAAATTAAAGGTCTCGATCCCAGGAACTCGGTAAAAGTAGCAGTATCTTCATAAAGTTACAAGCAAACGATAAATAACGTAAAACATCCCTCATAAGAAAAGCATAAGAAATTAAAAATGTCTGCTTTGTTTACATCAAAACATATGATTAAGAATCTATTTTATTTACGAACTGGCATGTGTTAAAATCAGATTAGGCAGAGTATTGGAGTAAGGTCAGGGGCTATGGCCCCTTCAAGCCACTAGTTATATATATTGTAGTATCCGGTAATCTTTAATTCGTTGTTCGGGTGCCCTTGGGAGGCCCAGCTCTGAAGGTTGTGCGCTGAATGTAAAATTAACAAACTGAAGTGTCATGTATTCTTACTCTACCTAGCAAACCAGGTCAAGACATTATTTTCAATCGCATTTTTAATCCAGCACACTTTCGCACATCGCCGACGCCGTCGCACCCGAGGACCCGGGGACCACGTCGGTCGCCAATGTTCCGCCGGTCCGTGCTGCACCGGCCAGTTTGCATGACAAAGGCCCGATGTCCTATAAGTCAACCAGTATATCAATAAAAACTGCACACATTATGGAAGTGTCGTGTCCAGGCATAATGACAAGCCGTTCCCACAGAGACCTCGCGGTCGCGGCCCGAGCACCTATACTCTACAGCCTACCTCACAGTACCATGCCTGCACCACGCAGTGACGCCGAGCAGTCTACTTCAATAAATGTGTCCGTTAGGACTGTGCGGAGATGACAAGTGAAGGGGCAGGGGTGCGGGGGAGATAACCCCCTCTTTGATGTTCATATTACTGCTCAATACTGTCACAACCAACGAAACAAACAAATAAACGTTAAGGTGTATCAATTTAATTTGACTAAATCAAATATCTGGCTGCCCCACGTAGTGTAATACAACTATACAGGATAGAGAGGTTGTTTTTACTATTAAGTGATGGAAAATGTACAATAATTTCTTAAATAACATAAACTCACTATCACCAAAAATAAATGTTAAACAAAGAATAGACAGTATAACTGTAGGAGGTCATGATACTGACTTGGATATTGGTATGTGTCTTCTTATTTCTTCTCTTCACCAGTGAACTTTGAAGTTCCGAGGTCATAAGTGAACAGTGATATTGGCACCCAAACAATATAACCACTAATCTTAATCAAATTAATTGGTATGGGAACATATGTATTTATCCTTCGTAAGAGTGGCAAGTTAAGTTAAAGTTATTGGTCCGACTCTCCTTTGATTAAAACGTTTTGGTATGTTTTTTATCAAGAAGCAGTTGTTCATTTAGTACACACATATTTTGAAGATTAACACGGTCGCTGAATCAATAATCAAGAAATTCATTCCAACAAATAACAAGTGTGTGCATCTTGTATAGTTGCCACGTCAGAGTACAACGTTGAGATGTTGACAGAATGGATGGAATAGTAGGATTTGTCAGGTCGCTGTAATTATATCACGCCAATAGCTCTATCAGAGTATTAGATACATCCACGTATTACACATTGGTCGTTCGTAATACAGGTCGTAACAACTGATCAAAATAGTGATTAAGCTTTTAACTATTTTTTTGTCACTCTATATTTTAAAATAGCCCATTAAGTGAGGTGAAGTGCTGACTCAAGAGTGTTCACTAACCAAGTCTAGTCTTTTCTAGTTAGGCACGTGAATAAACCCAAGAGTTGTCATACCAGAGTTGTCTTGTGTTACGGAGGGTTCCCTCTAAAGTGATCACTCGTATGAAAGAGAACACTGGGTAAACCTCAAGTTGGAAATCTTTTAGTGATTGAAGTTTTATTTAATTATTCATTTTCTAGCTGTTTTTAGAAAACCTGTAATTCCAGACAAGTAAACAACAATTTAAAATTATATTAATTTTAATTTAATAGGATCAAATATTTTCTTGAACACCTTATAAAAAAGAGTGACACGCTGTAATTTTAATTTATTGTTTCTTTGTCTTTGTATATTGTATACTTTAATAAGACATAAGAATACTGCATCAAATACGCTCTGTTTGGTAAATATATTCTACAAGACAATTACAGACAATTTTAAAAGTAGCAGAGACATTGTATAACCATGTTACGAACAATCAGAATGCAAAATAGGTTCAGAGCATCAGAGCAAATTTAAAATGCCTTTAAAAACCAGATTAAACCAGAAATTTGTTCGTAAAAAATGTTGAAAGGGCAATATTTTATATATTTGATAATTAGTTACTTGTTACATTTACTTGTTAACTTACAAAATTAAAAATAAGAATAAACTTGATCTATTATACTAATTCCCTAAGGAATTTCTTGTGTACAGCAACTCTTTTATTTATGAACCGATTTTGATGATTGAGGTGTCAAATTAAAGGGATTTCTCTCTAGAAGTCATGGAATAACTTTTGTCCCCCTCAGTTCAATGTGCTTCACCCATTGGACTTTAAAGTTTCCATGTTATTCTTATGAACAATATGTTTAATATATCAGAAACAGATCTATGCATCTTGATCGCATAGTATCGTTGTCACAAAATTCGGGGCTTGATAGCATTTTACGCGCGAGGCGAAGCCCCAAAATAGGTCACTTTCGTGACTATTAGTGAAATATACTATTTCGAAACAATGCATGAATCTAAAATGGTAAATTTAATATTTGAAACGATTTTTTAAAATCTTTATATACAATTCTGTAAGTATTTTAAGTCAAAATTGTGGAAGTTTGGTAAATAGCAGAATGGTGGGAGACGGTTCAAATTAAAAGTCCTGATCCCAGGGACTCGGGAAAAATAGCAGTATTTCTAAAAAGTTAGCAGCAAAGGAGAAATAACGTAAAACATCCCCCATAAGAAAAGCATGGGAATTATAAACGTCTGCTTTGTTTACATTATAACATGTGATTAAGTATCTACTTTGTTTACAAACTGACATATTTTCCTACTTGGAGCTAAGGCTATCAACCCTTCAAGCCACTAGTTATTTTATAATTACGTTTATTTCCCGATGGTTGTTTTAAGATTTATCACAGGTTAAATAACACATTTGCAACGGAGCTGCATCACGATTCTTTGTACAATTTCAATTATTATGTAAAAACTGAACTTTATGTAAAAAATTAATTTTTTCATCAGGTTTCCAATTATGTAATGAAAATTTCGTATGAAATTATGTTCAAAAGGACAACGCTTATTTTTCGTCGTCAAGAAGATCAGTAACTTTGGAGCAGAAGTTAAGTAAACCCCATCATAGATGCAAATGACTATAGCTCTTCGTGTTGCTAAGCCTACGAAATAGTCTACCCACATATAGGTCTTATAAGAAATTTTGCCAGATATGTTCAACATTATCACTGACAATCAGATTGTTCATGTGACTCCTTGTCGGCGCGTCGCGGTCCTTGTCGGGAATTCGCTAATGACGCAAGGTCGTTCCTCCTAGGAATGCTTTGCCGGCCTTCAACTTGTGTCGAGAACAATGGAAACTTTAGATCGAGGAGTTCCCACCGCAATTCATGGGATCCTCATTGATCCATTCACCTATTCATCTCTATCCTGTCAAGAACGGTAGTTTTCCATAAATCGGATCACGAAACCAAATTTTTTTGGGCCAACTGTACTATATGTAGTGGTCAACGGATACATCAAAACTATCAGAAAACGTCTACTATTTGAAACCAACAATAATTTTTTTTTATTAATAACTTTTCATCGTAACGGAGGATGAAAGACTTAACCATTTTCAATGCTTAATCATAATTCTCTCTGCGCTTTGAAGTTGGAACTAGCTTGGCTATCAAAACATGATCATGGCGGTTTGGAAACCTCAGACTGGCCCAACAACGTGTAACAGTTTGGTTCTTTACGTGTTTGCTCTTGAAGAATAAAAATAATCCAGAATTTTAAGCCTTGTAATTGTTTTTTTTTGTTAATGGTGTACCCCACCAGTCAGCTTTTCAGTTTTCGACGGATGCATCATTTTTCCCTGCTAAACTTTCGGTGAGTGGAAGACGACTTGTCCTCGATTTTTTGTTCTTTTGCCAATCTTTCGGAATTAAAAGATAATATCATTGCAATAAAAGTGTTTATATGTCTGTCTACCAAGTTCCGCCCTATACTATTGAAGTCTGTATGGACAGGCGGTGATGGTCAACGACTTTCATAAGGCAATATAAGAAGTTAAGTGGGTAAGAAGTTAAACAAATGTATAAAGAATTTTCTTTCAGGATGTTCTTACTCAAACATCTAATTGTTTTGATTGCATTCAAAGTATTTGTTCAATTTAAAAATGGTTCATATACAAGCATATATTGATTATATCACATAATGTGATCAACGGTAACTTGTACTGTTTTTAATGCTGAATCTAATGTGTTATACGTTTTTGGAATGAAAGAGCTATGTCCATGATAAAATAGCGGGGGGAAAACCCTGTCCTGGGAATGAAGGGGTCAAGTCCACGGATTCATGGAAAGAACTGTATCGGCCGGAAGTTTTCATGTACTGACATGAATTTTTCGATGTTAAATTGTCAATATTTGCCAGTTTGTTGGTAGATACAGTAGTATACGGTCGTCAATAGGTCTAGCTTAGCTAGTGTATTGTTTTCTGTGCAATATTATAAAAGTTAGTAGTTTTGTTATAAGTTTAATGTGCGTGTAAGTTTTTTTTTTTTTATTCGCAAGTGGTTTAGTGCTGGTGTAATCATGGAAGAAGGCGAAAATGTGCAAGAAAATAACATTGAATCAGGGGGTTCTAAAAAAAGGAAAAGGTTGGGAAGAATGTCGAGGTAAGAAAGAAAATCAATTTAATGAGCCATATTACAGGGCCTGCTTGTAATTGCAGACTGAAATGTTTTGACAGGGTGTACGAAATTACCAGGAAACAAATTATTCAGAATTTCAATCTTATGCACACATCAGATGAACAAGATAGATATCTTTGTGGCTTGATTACACTCATCCTAATTTCAAGACGTAGACCACGAACTGTCGATGGTCCTAAAAACAGGCAAACTTGTTGTAAATATAGAGTGAGGGGTAAGGTTGATGGGAATGTCACCAGTGATATAGAACTATGTAGAACAGCTTTCTTATCTATTCATGGAATTGGTAAAAAAAGGGTAGAGCGGCTTGTAAGAAGCTTACAAGAAAGTGGCAAAAGTCCAAAAAATAAAAAAGGAAAACATGACCATCGACCTTGGAAATTACCAGAAACAACTCCAGAAACCTGATGAGGGACCATATCTCATCATTTAGCTCCCGAAATAGTCACTATGGTTTAAAAGACTCCAAGAAAAAGTATTTGGATGAATGTCTTCCTTTAATAGTACGTAAACTGTACTATTTATTTCAAATTCAGACAGTTTTTTTTTATTTGTACCCGGAAACACGTGGCAAAAAGGGGAGCAATGACGTCTGCTCTTTGTTTCATGATTTGTGCATAACAGTCTCTCACAAGAAGTAAGAGAAATTGAAATATACAGTGACTCATGCAGTGGACAAAATAAAAACTACTCAGTTTTTAGATTTATGCATTACCTTATCCACACAGAAAAAAGATTCAACAAGATAACAATGATATTTCCAGTCCGAGGATATAGTTACATGGAAGTGGATAAAAATGTCGGACTCATCCCAAAACAAGCAAGATGTGAAACACCTGAAGACTGGTTGGAAACATTTCAAGGTGCTAGATCAAAACCAACCCCATTTCATGTGAAACTGTTACACAATATTCCTGACACATGTGGATTGGAGGAAAATGTTTTCCTCAACTGAAATGATCATCTCGACAAGCTGTACAAGAAAAAGAATGTTCTTACCAGACCAATAAAGGAGTTTGTGGTATGCAAAGGCTTTTCTGAAGTCAAGTTTCGATCGTCGTACAGTGGAGGATTTGAGAAGGCTTCAATTTTGAAAACACCCGAGGTTACTGGTGATTTACAAGGACAATTCATGCTCCCCTCAATCAGCTACTTGCGTAAGTAATCATACTACTGTATTCTAATATTAAAATAATAAATACAAATTGTAACTATGATTTGTTTCTATACTATCTTTAAAAAACATTTATATGGCAAGTATGTTAACCAATAGAAATATTGCCCTGTTCGACATAAACCCTGAACATAACTAAACATAACTAAACGTCTGAATTTATTTATTTTCTTACTAATTATGGAATGTCATATTCAACGTGATTTTATTGTTACTGAGATAGGTGTTTTATTTACAGGACCATTACCAATTTCAAAAGAGAAGTACAACGATCTACAAAACCTGAAACGTTTTGCAGTGAGAAGGCACAACGATTGTTTGATAACTTACCTCACATGCAGTATAGGTACCAAACAAATCAGCAAAGGGAAGAAATTATGTTTAGCTATTGATTAATTTTACTTTTTAAAAACATTTATAACGTATTCCTTTATTATTAAAGACAAATGTTTGTGAGAAATTTTCATATTGTGTGTGTTATTAAAACATTGGTATATACATTATTTTGGGAATAAACGGGCTAAGTCAAGGGTCTTTAGCCCCTTTATTCCCTGTATTAAGTGTAGTTTTACCTAAAAACATTATTTTAATTATTCTTCAACTGTAATATTCAATGTTGTATTCCTAATAACAATTTTAGAGGATATAACTACAATGTTAACATATCAAAACACATTTTAAACTTTTATAATAGATGTGATAGGGTTTTGAATCTAAAATTCAAAATTCTTCAAATTTATGAAAATGTGATTAAGCCCTTTTATTCCCTGTACTCTTCCTCTGTCATTACTAAAAAGCTTCCCTGCTATTATTATTATTTGTTTAACTGCCAAACTGGCCCTCTAAACAGTGTGTTCGTTTGTTTTCCCCATTCTAATGCATTAAAACATATTTTGAAGGGGATGAGTAATTTTAAAACGGGAAATACGTTTGACGATCGACGCTAAAACGTTGATAAGAGGATGTGAGTGGCCATCAGGTTGTTCTGGACTGGAGAGGTAAAGTGTTGTCTAATTCCGTCTTTATCTAATTATCGCAGTGACGTCATTGGATAAATTTCTTAATGCTCATGATGTTATAAACCTTCAGCGTGAGAAAGTTTTAAGTTTTACTGTTATCAAGTAATTTACATTCACACTTGCGGCTTTTGTCGCATTTATTTAAATTCAAACAGAATAAAATGTTCACCATATAAATTGCCTAGAGCAGCGAATGTGCCCCTTCTATTCATGACAGCTAATCCCCTTCTCTTTCCTTGTTCCATGGCTATGTTGTATCACGTTATTCGCCTAAAAGTTCAACAGGTAATATAAAAAAAAACTGAAAAATACAAATGTTTAATCCTTAACAGAGCAGGAAGGCAGTTAGTCAGTGTGAGACGGCTGAGAGAAGAGCAGTGCGTACTATGAGCAAAGCTACTTTCTCCGTTTTTGTTTTTTTTTTTTTTTACTTTTAATTAAACAAAATTCGTGCCAAAATGTTTTAACTACTCTATAGCTTGAAATTATATTTATTACTTTCTTGTCAAGATTTACTTTGATGAACATTGTACAACATGAAAACAAGCACAATGTATATATATAATTAACAATTCATCCGTCCCACTGAGTTACAACGGTAACCAAAATGGTTGAGGTTTTTATCTTGAAATCATCGCTGAATCTGAACGGAGTCCAGGGGACGGAGTCGACCCAGTTGTCAACTATCGCCAGCTGTTGACCCCAGACGTATACAACAGCCTGTTATCAGTATGTTTACGCCGGGTGAAGGCAGGCTTTGTCACTGTACTCTACTGGTGCCTGGTGCTGACATGGTCTTCAACCGTGGAGAGGCGATACACCTCATCGCAAAGACACTACGTCGCGTCGAACGTTCCTTTTAAAAATTAAAATGTTTGTTAATTGCGAAAGCCTTTAATCCTTTAATCTTGGACAGCTAGTTTATAATCCTCCGTCGCTAATAGTTGACTCCACCTCAAATAACTCCATTATCAAAGTGTGAGTCTCTCTAGAAAACTACTACGAAAGCTACATAATCAGCTGATAGCATTTTCATCAGCTCAAACCAAAGTGAATGCCCATAAGAATAACACAGGGTTGTAAATTTGAAGCCCCGTAGGACATGGCCCTATGGGAATTTCTTAAAATCCCTTCTTAGTGGGTGCTTATGCTATAAGAGGAGCTTACATGCAAAATTTCGTGCTTATAGATGCAATGGTTTGGCCTGGGCGTTGATTGGGATTTCGTATTTATAGATAGAGATAATTCAGGATATCATTATTAATGCTACAAATAATGAATAGGTCCCTATAAAGTTGCGTTGAGGATACGAAGTGTAAACTTTGCAAATTTTATTCTTGTTAAAACGGTATTCAAGTAGAAAAAAATAAACCTAGATGTGGCCATCTGCAGCTTGCACATTGAAACACCGGTTTTGCGTTAGTTGAGCTTGTGCCTGAAAGATGTACGTTGTTTGTACGTTAACAAATAAATGAGACTCGCCCTTTAAACTATCATTTGTATGGTTTGGAATTTTATGTAATTTAAATTTTAATATTTTTAACGTCCGCCATTCTGAAACGAGTTAAGGGGACATACACATATTGCGTAGCGTAGCGTTTTGCTCCGATATATGTGGGAGGGGAGTTTCAATCAACGTTAGGTAACTAAAATTAAAAGGATGATAAAAATTGAGATATTAACCATGATTGAGATATAAATCATGGTTACAGTTAGTTATATACAAAATAATTTCGTCATTTTAGTTTAATAGCAGTAAAACTAAAAATAAATACATAACGTGTTTTGAATAAGTTCTGTATGCATTACAGCTAATGTTTTGTGTGGTCTTAGAGTGTAAATGTATCATGACATAATACTGCAGTACTGCTCAGTACCTGTAGTACTGCAGTATGTGTAGAGGTTCCACCATGACATGATACTACAGTACCGCTCAGTACCTGCAGTACTGCAGTATGTGTAGAGGTTCCAACATGATATGACATTACAGTACCTGTAGTACTGCAGTATGTGTAGAGGTTCCACCATGACATGACATTACAGTACTGCTCAGTACCTGCAGTACTGCAGTATGTGTAGAGGTTCCAACATGACATGACATTACAGTACCTGTAGTACTGCAGTATGTGTAGAGGTTCCACCATGACATGACATTACAGTACCTGTTGTACTGCAGTATGTGTAGAGGTTCCACCATGACATGATACTACAGTACTGCTCAGTACCTGTAGTACTGCAGTATGTGTAGAGATTCCACCATGACATGATACTATAGTACTGCTCAGTACCTGTAGTACTGCAGTATGCGTGATGGTTCCGCCATGATATGATACTACAGTACTGCTCAGTACCTGTACTACTGCAGTATGTGTAGAGGTTCCACTATGATATGATACTACAGTACTGCTCAGTACCTGTAGTACTGCAGTATGTTTAGAGGTTCCACCATGACATGATACTACAGTACTGCTCAGTACCTGTACTACTGCAATATGTGTAGAGGTTCCACCATGATATGATACTACAGTACCGCTCAGTACCTGTAGTACTGCAGTATGTGTAGAGGTTCCACCATGACAAGACACTACAGTACTGCTCAGTACCTGCAGTACTGCAGTATGTGTAGAGGTTCCACCATGACATGATACTACAGTACCGCTCAGTACCTGTAGTACTGCAGTATGTGTAGAGGTTCCACCATGACAAGACACTACAGTACTGCTCAGTACCTGTAGTAATGCAGTATGTGTAGAGGTTCCAACATGATATGATACTACAGTACTGATCAGTACCTGTAGTACTGAAGTATGTGTAGAGGTTCCACCATGACATGATACTACAGTGCTGCTCAGTACCTGTAGTACTGCAGTATGCGTGATGGTTCCGCCATGATATGATAATACAGTACTACTCAGTACCTGTAGTACTGCAGTATGTGTAGAGGTTCCACCATGACATGATACTACAGTACTGCTCAGTACCTGTAGTACTGCAGTATGTGTAGAGGTTCTACCATGACATGATACTATAGTACTGCTCAGTACCTGTAGTACTGCAGTATGCGTGATGGTTCCGCCATGATATGATACTACAGTACTGCTCAGTACCTGTACTACTGCAGTATGTCTAGAGGTTCCACCATGATATGATACTACAGTACTGCTCAGTACCTGTAGTACTGCAGTATGTGTAGAGTTTCCACCATGACATGATACTACAGTACTGCTCAGTACCTGTAGTACTGCAGTATGTGTAGAGGTTCCACTATGATATGATACTACAGTACTGCTCAGTACCTGTACTACTGCAATATGTGTAGAGGTTCCACCATGATATGATACTACAGTACTGCTCAGTACCTGTAGTACTGCAGTATGTGTAGAGGTTCCACCATGATATGATACTACAGTACTGCAGTATGTGTAGAGGTTCCACCATGACATGACACTACAGTACTGCTCAGTACCTGCAGTACTGCAGTATGTGTAGAGGTTCCACCATGATATGATACTACAGTACTGCTCAGTACCTGTAGTACTGCAGTATGTGTAGAGGTTCCACCATGACATGACATTACAGTACTGCTCAGTACCTGTAGTACTGCAGTATGTGTAGAGGTTCCACATGTGTAGTCTCAGAGTTTGTCGCCTATAGGCTGATCTATTTAAATCCATATTCCAAATCTTTTTATTAATAGGGAAGCACAAAACTGTCCTTCCTCTTTCCCCAGCTTATGTGCATCGTAGGAGAAATTCACGCATACCGTTAGAAAGGTCCTGTAGATGAGCATAAGCCCATTATAATTTACATCGGTCTTTAGGGCTACGCCCCACAGGTTTTCAAAGTTTCTATGATAATCTTATGGAAGATCAGTAATAAATTGAACGGTAGGTCCATATTTCACAGCTGATATAATAATAAATGCAGCATACGAACATTTTATTTTTTGAGAAATATTTATGTTAAAAAACTTCCAAAAATACTTTATTTTACTCATATAAACTAAAAACTGCAATACATAATTACTGTTGGGGAGGAACTTTAAAAATGTAACTAAAAAAATAAGGACAGTGCAAAATTATTTTATAATAATTATATTCTACAGGAACAGAAGGGAATCATCTTTTATTCTATTTAAACAACTCAATATTCTACCATTACAGTACTTATATATTTTCAAAGTTTTACAAATCTTCTTTATTCGTAGTGGTAATAATGCAACCGAGATTATAATGCACAGTCATGGCACGCGCAATAGGTACGAAAGCCAAAAATATTTAAATTGCTAATGACAAGATATTTTATATTTTTAGGTGCCAAAATGTTTAATGAAATTCTAGCTAACTTCAAATCATTGAATATGTTCAAAACTAAAAAAAAAACAATGGCTATTTAATTTTGAAGACCCTACCCAATTGATGGAGATTCTGAGATAGTTTTAAATTACTACAAAATATACATTGTTTTGCCATTGGATTTTTGACTAATCGCCTTAGATACTATTAGAACTGTAATAGTCCGGTATTATTAGAATTACCTAGCCTATATGAATATGCATTTTTATTTTATTAAATAATAAGTTACCAATTTATTTACTGTTCATGTATGTAGTTTTTTTTATGTTGTTTGTTTGCACACAGATAGTTTGGAAACTAAGCATTTCAGGACATATCTTTACAGGGACATTTTTACATGAATAATTATATTTTAAATTAAGGGAGGGGTTTCCGTACACCCAACATATATAATAATAATAATTAACCGGCATATTCTTACTAATATGAGCGTCAGTGTTTCTGAGAGCTTTAACCGAGGTTCAAACTAAAAGCTTGGTGAAATTTGATAATAGATGGATTTCCCGTTTACCGCGCGTTTTAATTTAAAATGTAGGTATTGGGTTATTTTAACAGAAGCCACGCCCTTAAGGGCGTAACAGTAAGAAATATATAATTTAAGGTAATGTGCATCTTTACGAAATAGTTTGAAGATCAGTGACGTTATCCCGCATGATGATCGACAGTGTTCCACTACCTGCGTTTTTCGATCTAACTCGACGCTGGGGAACAGAAAATAGTTTTATCATATATTATTACTTTTTGTCTCCTTTTTTGAATAAGATATGGAAATTATTTTTGATTTACATCAGGAAAATAAGTAGACAAATGATTGATTCCTGAGGGAATCCGAAATCTAGCCTAGGCCTACTTCTCTTTGAGGGATATTCGGATCCGCTGACGCACGACTGTTTGTTAAGCGGTATAGGGCGATAGTAGAGTAGGTAGTGGTCGAGGGTCGAGGCAGTAATTCACAGTGTACAGCGGAGAATGTACGGTGGACAGTGGTCCATCGTGCGGACTGTGTGAGGTCCTGTATTAGCATAGGGAGGCATCAGATAGCGCCGCGCCGTCGCCACCTCCCCGGGCCGCGCAAGCTCCTCACTACTCACTCCTCACTCATTGGCGCACTCGCTATATGCTTACTATGATCGGGTATCTGACTCTTCCGGCGCTGCGGCCGTTGCAAAGTTCATTTTTCCGTCGTAAGGCATCAAAATTCGAGCAAAAAAGAAATCACTATTTTTGTTATTTTACTCATAGTTGACTAAAATGTGTTTGTAAGTACTTATCCGCACAGAGGCCGATTCATAACGCTTCAGCGTACACAGAACTACAATAAGGATACAATGGATTTATTTCCAGAATTTATCCCACGCACAGTGGCTTTATTATTCACCAACATGGCGCAACATGAAAAGATACCTCTGTTACCTTTCTGTGGTACCCGGTATTTTGACAGATTCTCATCACCTAACAAGCTACGCAGATAATTATCATTTTTTGGGCTAGTAGAAGCATGTCAGAATACAAAGCCTTATCAGAATCACAGATACATTACTGTATCTGAAAAGTGGACAGTACAATAAACCGTTCATCTTTGACCTAGCTTTCAGAAGTAATATTAGTGTGTTAACAATTCAAAATTCAATATTCTTAAATTAACGTGTTATTTACAAGTAATTAAAAAAAGTCGTGAAGGAAAGCTCAATTTATCATTTTTTGATAAATATGAAGGACTCACACAAATATATTTTTGCTATATTTTTATGTTATTGCATACATAAACTATTCTTTCCAAATAAAAATAGTAAACTTGATTACCTATGCTTCGACATTATTTTTCAACTGCGGATGTAAATATTCATAATCAACACTTCCATTTTTATAAGTTTGTTAGTAAAATAAAAAAGAATGCCAATGGTGCATTTCAGAACGACTCCTTTGATTCAGAATCGAACGAAAACGCGAGTCTTCTCTTCTTATACTTGCAAGTTATTGATACTTTAAAAAATTAAAAAGCTTTTTCAATACAGCTTTACTATAGTAAAAATATTACCATTGTATATTACTGTATAGACAGTACAGTTGTTTATTACAGGACACAAAGGCAAACAAACAAAAAACCCACATATTAAATTAGTTCAATATATGGATGTGTAAAGTTCACGCATATAAAAAACTTCGTATTAAAATTTTTCCTTTTTTCTCTTGTCTACGATAGGCATTTTTTGAGGACAATAATCTAACCACTTCAAAGAAAAAGGGCTGTGGGAGCCCTATAATAGAAACCCGTGACGTCTTGCACCTAAATACCATTAGGCTAGCGAGGCATTGAGGCATCTATGGGTCATTCAACCAATTTTCATTCAGTTTACTATACCTAGAAATTACAAAACAACGTCAAGTTGTTATTGATTTTGATAAAATGCACTAGTAATAATTGGTGATTCAAAAGAAAGGAATGGCATTTACAACCCATCGTGAACTTATTTACTGCCTTGTTAGATTTACTACTGTGTACTTAACCACTGAGGAACGCCGTCAGGTACTGTAAGTGTATTTGTTTTTGTTAAGAGAATTCCATTTTATCTTGGTTATGAATGCTATTCCAGAAATATATCGAATGTATTCAAAACCCTGTCTCTTGGAGTATGAACAATTTAATTATTTTTGCATAATGATTACTATAGATTGTTACTAATTTTATATATTTTAAAGGCATTAGCATTAGCATAGATTTTTAATATGTCCAAGATGCTTTATATGTGTTTAGAGACGCAGTAGGATTGTTAAAACCATGCAGACTTGCTTAAATATCAAGATACAAGAAATTGTGTAAATAACTAACTGTTTTACGAGGGAAGTGACTGAAAGAACATTTTCAAATCGTGGTTTGTCGCTTAGCATATTCTATACAATGATTCGTTTAAACTAATTTGGTTTAGTAATGGAATAATATTTTCCCATTAACAATTTGGATAAGAGGGGGCTCTATGCGCCGGCTTCTACCGGCTTATCCCATAAAGCTAATTGTCAACTTTTAAAGCTTGATCCTCCTCAACAGATTTACTGAAATCGTTGATTCATGGTTCATTTAATAGAACGAAAAAATTATGTAGAGGTAAATCCCTAGCGATTACAGTGAGATGAAAGTATCGCAAGTAGTTCGTCGTAAAAAGCGAAAATATTTAATATTTTTGAATTTTGTTGAACAATTATTATTTATAAAATCTAAATTTTGGTCACTAAAATCCCTGGGTATTTTATATTCTTTAATACCCCCGTCGCAGCAAACCTGCAGACTAAGAGAATTTCCAATGCATATATATATATGTTTTTCACTACCCCATAAAGCCATTTACCAAGTATCATAAAAATACATTTATAAATAAGTGATACATAGCAATTTATTTATTCTCCATAGGAATAACATTAGGGCTGAGTATGCAGGTTTGCTGCTATGGACACAATCAACAAAAAATAATTTTGTTGTGCAAATATCATTATACCAGTTGAAGCCACATACCAAGTTTCATCAATATACATTCATAAACAATCGAGATATCAATTTTCAATTATTCTCCATAAGGATAACATTGGACAGCGTACTGTGTTTAGCACTTTGAATATCTCTGCAACGAATGGACATAGAATCACAATTAAACACCAAAATGATTGTTTTGAAGAGCTGAACCAATTGGTATTAGCAAATGTGAAGTTTACAGTATAATTAACTGTGGAAAAGCTAAAAACCTTTTCCTATAAGATAAACATGGGAGATTTTATGATCACTTTTTTTGGATTTTATCAGCAACCACTTAACCTAGGTTAATAATTCAAAATACCATATTATTTGTTTTTTATTCTCTATAAAATGGTCAAAACTAAAATTGACTGTTTTAAAAATGTTAGGGTAAAAAATTAAAAAATTGAATTTTAGAAAATTGTAAACCCCCATAAACCCCCTCTTCTCATGGTCCGATCTTTCTGGTTTTCGAACCAGAATGTCATTAATGTCGCTTTACACGTTTGTGACCAATTTCATCGTAATCGGATTTTTTTTCCAAAAGTTATCGAGCTAACCGACACACACACACACACACATATATATATAAAAAATTGCATTTTTTATATATATGCATATAACATTGTAATTTTCTAATGTTATATGCATATATGTGTATATATATGCATTATGCATATATGCATATATTATATGCATATATGACATACATACATACATACTACGATACCCGGATATGGATATATATATATCCATACATACATTTATATGAATTTGAACGAATAGTGTTTTTGGCATCTGGGGACCTCAAAACAAAAAGTTATCATGGTCTTGGGCTTAAGTCTTACCATGAGACCTACGGTAATAGCGTAATAGCTTCTTCCCTATAAGGGAAATTCGCTAAAATGAGTCATAAATCAACGATATTAGATAATCCGTTGAGGAGGGACGGGCTTTGAAAGTTAACATTGGCCTTATGAGGAAAGCAGGTAGAAACACTAAACTGGAGCGACTGGAGCCCTCTCTGCACGCCTGGGTAGCGCCAGCGTCAGCGTGAGCGACTGGAGCCCTCTCTGCACGCCTGGGTAGCGCCAGCGTCAGCTAAGTTTTCAACTCGTAAAGAAAATCTACGTAACTACCTATAACTTAAGTCAGGCCTCATTTTCCCTTTCGCATCTCTACTTTTAAAATGTTTTGTTTTCTAACCAACTTCACTCAACGGTAACCATGAGGACCCCCCAGGCAATGTAATTGTTCTCTGTCCAGCATCGCAGCATCGTCCTACAAGCCGCCAACCTGTGGTGTCCAGGATATGGGGAAGTCCCTGGTAATGGTGGTCAAGCCTTGCACGGCATCAGCGTAACAATGCTCCCGGTATTCCCGTCCACAATGTTCCCCACGCTTGTCAAACCGTAGGTGGTTTTTATTTTGACTATGAGGATAACCTTTTATTGATGGAACATTAGTAGAAGTACTCATAACGTTTCAAACGACTAATTAGGTTTATGTGGTAAATCTTCCGTCAATAAGAGAAACAAAACCTAAAAACATTTTGTTGTAAGGCTTCTAAAAAACTAAATAAATTTGCAAACAACAACATTCGGAAAGACATTGAGATATAATCGAAATGCAGGTTGGAATAAAGAAACTGTTCGAGTCTTAATTAGTTCTGCTTTATGGTTTACAAATCATTTAAATCAGAGGGAAGTTTGTAATATGCTACACCGACCGTACAAACTATAGTTACAGTTAGTAATTTTTTGTATAAAACCTAGCAATTCATTATTTATACTGTTACAAACTCTCTAACGACACTCGGTCTTTTCAGAAGTAAAACATCTTTTAGCTAAATTAACATCTACAGTACAATGTTTTTAAGATATTTCCATAAGCAATCGACAGTAATACTATACAAACTTAAGGAAATGTTTAACACTGATTTTTTATCATCATTATGAGCTGTTATACCACGTTTGACTATGCCCATTGACTGCTAAGCCGAAGCATAAAAATGTCGCGGATAAAAATACCGGTACGGGTGATGTTTTAAATACTGTATTTTCCTTATGCATGACTTTATTTTAGAATAGTCTCTTGCACACGCGGCCTATTTGCACTCGAGAGCTCCAGACTTATACATCTGCACTTCTCTTGCCCCCCAAAAAAGAAATAAGCCTGTCAAGTTGTAAATTAACATAATAACTTTTTCTAATCCTTATAAGGGGACTATTATTTATCCGGAACTGTATACAGCACAACTGTGCAAAAACAAATCCCCACAACATGTTGCGGCCATCTCAAAATAAGTAGCAAATACAGTAGGGTCAGAATAGGCTGCTGTTTATCCGAACCAACCAATCATGTTGCATTGCCACTAACTAATCTCACATCCATCTATTATGCTGTTATAGTTTGTCATTGACAGTAGTGTCACCGCCACGCTTAAAGCTGCTCCGGTGACTCCTGTTAACCTATAGGCCAATCAAACTCGTAACTGACAGTAACTACTGACTCGTCCGCCTACCAAACAGGTAACTGACAGTTGTCACAGCTAAGCGGCTGCGGCGATTCCTGTTTACCTCGGCCAACTAAACACGCAACTGTCCAGTGTTTACTGGAAAATCCCCGATTAAACTTTTAACTGACAGCAATTGTTGCCGACAAACGAGGATGCTGGAATGACTTATGGGTCATTCAAACACGTAACTGTTAGTATTTACTGTTACATCCACCTACCAAACTTGTAACTGATGGTAGTCGTCGCCGTCTCACTAGGCCGTTGTTGTGTTTATAGTTATATGGGCGACTCTTAATTATCTGTGCCAACCATCGATATGTATACGCCAACCACACAACAGGTATTTAAATTTAAAGCATGGATTGTGCATGAACTTTTTACATTTTGCTGCATGGTGTGAATTGATCGGTAGGCTATTTCATTGACGTAGCCTATTGTACTGTTTGTATTGAACGGCCAAATGAAGACTTTTTGACCAAACACAAACTGGCAGTATCTACTGTCACATCCGCCAAACAATCTGGCAACTGACAGAAGTCGTCGCCGTCACGCTAGCCCGCAAAAGTGTCTCCTGATAACCTGTGCCAACCAAACGCAAACTGGCAGTATCTACTGTCACATCTACCAACCAATCTGGCAACGCTAGGCCGCTGCGGTGACTTCTGTTTATCTGTGCCAACCAAACATGTAACTGTTAGTATTTACTGTCACATTCGCCTACCAAACTGACAACTGACTGTAGTCGTCACCGTCACGCTAGGCCGCGGTGGTGACTCCTGTTTATCTGTGCCAACCAAACATGTAACTGTTAGTATTTACTGTCACATTCGCCTACCAAACTGACAACTGACTAGTCGTCACCGTCACGCTAGGCCGCGGTGGTGACTCCTGTTTATCTGTGCCAACCAAACATGTAAATATTAAAATTTACTGTCACATTCGCCTACCAAACTGACAACTGACTGTAGTCGTCGCCGTCACGCTAGGCCGCGGTGGTGACTCCTGGTTATCTGTGCCAACCAAACATGTAACTGTTAGTATTTACTGTCACATTCGCCTACCAAACTGACAACTGACTGTAGTCGTCGCCGTCACGCTAGGCCGCGGTGGTGACTCCTGGTTATCTGTGCCAACCAAACATGTAACTGTTAGTATTTACTGTCACATTCGCCTACCAAACTGACAACTGACTGTAGTCGTCGCCGTCACGCTAGGCCGCGGTGGTGAATCCTGTTTATCTGTGCCAACCAAACATGTAACTGTTAAAATTTACTGTCACATTCGCCTACCAAACTGACAACTGACTGTAGTCGTCGCCGTCACGCTAGGCCGCGGTGGTGACTCCTGGTTATCTGTGCCAACCAAACATGTAACTGTTAGTATTTACTGTCACATTCGCCTACCAAACTGACAACTGACTGTAGTCGTCGCCGTCACGCTAGGCCGCGGTGGTGACTCCTGTTTATCTGTGCCAACCAAACATGTAACTGTTAGTATTTACTGTCACATTCGCCTACCAAACTGACAACTGACTGTAGTCGTCGCCGTCACGCTAGGCCGCGGTGGTGACTCCTGGTTATCTGTGCCAACCAAACATGTAACTGTTAGTATTTACTGTCACATTCGCCTACCAAACTGACAACTGACTGTAGTCGTCACCGTCACGCTAGGCCGCGGTGGTGACTCCTGGTTATCTGTGCCAACCAAACATGTAACTGTTAGTATTTACTGTCACATTCGCCTACCAAACTGACAACTGACTGTAGTCGTCACCGTCACGCTAGGCCGCGGTGGTGACTCCTGTTTATCTGTGCCAACCAAACATGTAACTGTTAGTATTTACTGTCACATTCGCCTACCAAACTGACAACTGACTGTAGTCGTCGCCGTCACGCTAGGCCGCGGTGGTGACTCCTGGTTATCTGTGCCAACCAAACATGTAACTGTTAGTATTTACTGTCACATTCGCCTACCAAACTGACAACTGACTGTAGTCGTCGCCGTCACGCTAGGCCGCGGTGGTGACTCCTGGTTATCTGTGCCAACCAAACATGTAACTGTTAGTATTTACAGTCACATTCGCCTACCAAACTGACAACTGACTGTAGTCGTCGCCGTCACGCTAGGCCGCGGTGGTGACTCCTGGTTATCTGTGCCAACCAAACATGTAACTGTTAGTATTTACTGTCACATTCGCCTACCAAACTGACAACTGACTGTAGTCGTCGCCGTCACGCTAGGCCGCGGTGGTGACTCCTGGTTATCTGTGCCAACCAAACATGTAACTGTTAGTATTTACAGTCACATTCGCCTACCAAACTGACAACTGACTGTAGTCGTCACCGTCACGCTAGGCCGCGGTGGTGACTCCTGTTTATCTGTGCCAACCAAACATGTAACTGTTAGTATTTACTGTCACATTCGCCTACCAAACTGACAACTGACTAGTCGTCGCCGTCACGCTAGGCCGCGGTGGTGACTCCTGTTTATCTGTGCCAACCAAACATGTAACTGTTAAAATTTACTGTCACATTCGCCTACCAAACTGACAACTGACTGTAGTCGTCGCCGTCACGCTAGGCCGCGGTGGTGACTCCTGGTTATCTGTGCCAACCAAACATGTAACTGTTAGTATTTACTGTCACATTCGCCTACCAAACTGACAACTGACTGTAGTCGTCGCCGTCACGCTAGGCCGCGGTGGTGACTCCTGGTTATCTGTGCCAACCAAACATGTAACTGTTAGTATTTACTGTCACATTCGCCTACCAAACTGACAACTGACTGTAGTCGTCGCCGTCACGCTAGGCCGCGGTGGTGACTCCTGGTTATCTGTGCCAACCAAACATGTAACTGTTCGTATTTACTGTCACATTCGCCTACCAAACTGACAACTGACTGTAGTCGTCGCCGTCACGCTAGGCCGCGGTGGTGACTCCTGTTTACCTGCGCCCTGACTCACAGTGGACTGACTCACTTCCCGCGCTCCCGTCAGAGCATCTGATGAGTGCTGGAATATCAACTTGCCACTGTCTCTTGTATCTCTCAGTGTCTGAGGATGAATGTTTGCATCATCAATACAACTTTTCAAGTTTTTAGGGTTCTTGCCAATTGTTTTCTTAAGACAATAAGGATATAATATGTGTTCTTTTTACTAATATTTGGTTGACAAAATATAAAAAGAGCTTCCTTCATAGGAATGAAAAGTCTGATTGTATGTTTGTTTGGTTGAAAATACAAATCAGTAATTTGTTGGAAAGTGGTGATTATTCACTATTAATTAACAGTATAACTATAACAAAATAAACTAATTTATTTTAAATATTAAATTCGGTTTCATTGGTTTGATCTTTTACTCATAAGTGAGTGGTATTTTACTGCACAACTGTTTTATGTCAACTGAGGCCTACACGTGTAGTTTACATTAAATAGACCCGAGTAAAGACTTATGGAGGGTCTTGCTTGTGTACCATGTACCATATGGTGATGCATTCAATATGTCTCATGAAACAATCTCAGTAATAAAAGGCTTATTATATAATGAAATTACATTTGTTCTAATTATTAATTTTAATACTGGGCTTAAAGCATTTCACTGTAGCGGAGCAGTTTTTTACAGCTACACATTTTATTTCACAGCAGTACATGCATATTTGTTTTTCAAAGGGAGGAAGAAAGAAAACACAAATAGTTTTGCATTATAAATTATAATATGTATCAATAAATATTCCTACAAATATATCACAGTCAAAAAATAAAAGGATGACAATAAATATTTAGAATACATAAATTAACTTGTATTGCAATTATATTAAATCTAATACTTTACAAACATACTTGCAGTTCTGGGCTAAATAGCTATCAAAAAATAAATTACTAAATTAAACCATAGTCAATAAATTACTATATCTAGATACAACATAGGTAGACTACCGTTATAAACAAACTACTTTGGTAATCTTTACAATAGAAAACCTAATGAAAATAATAGACATCAAAAGCAATAAGGAACATATGTATAAGTCTTGAACAGTTCAAAGCGAGTTTAACAGAGATAAAGCCTAATGCAAACATGAACTATAACATGAACATAAATATGAACATGAACCTTATTGTTAACACGAACCTGAACATTAACATCTTACATGATCAATTTTCGACCCTTAACATTCATAAACTTTTAACCATCATAACATTTAAACATGAAACCTTTTAGTTTGCACAAATAATTTGGAAGAACGCTCATAAAAACGTGTTTTGTTTAGCTCCGTACACCACTGACAATGCCAATTGGAAGTACAGTAGTGCTGTAGGCCTGCTTTAAAAATAAAAAAATTACAACTAAACAAATATTGTACAAAATTCTCAAAAACCTTTTAGAACATAAAATAATAACTATTCAGGTAATCTGTTTGATATAACTCAACAACCAATGTATTCCTTATATAATACTAGCCACAAAGAACCCTAACAATTAATACATTTTTTATATTTAAATTTAGAGAATCATATATATTTTAGCCTAATTTTATCTATGACACAGATACAAATATTCAAGAGAGTGTATCAATAAATTAAAAAAAAAAACACTAAATACTGAATGCAAAATTTTGCATACAGGGATAAATTACAAACAATATAACATTAAGTACAACAGATATGTTACTTAATGAGAATAATATAACAAAGAGTTCATTCACTAAGAACGTGTTTCATATTCAGTTATATTTTATAAAAAATTTAAGCTCTTACTGAAATGTTTAACATAGTAAAACAAATTCACAAGTAAAACATTAAAAAACTCTTAAAAAAAGGATTATACACAAATATAATATATTTCACAAGAAAAAAATACTTTAGAAGTTTTATAATTTACATTGCTGTGTAAACTGTACAGTATGATTTTAAATCTATACTATAATTTGTCAATGAATGAAAAAGTGTAATCGTCCAAATCTTGTCATCTTGCCAAGAGTCCTAGTATCACATTTTTAAACGTGAGGGCTTATATTATGTTTTTAAATTCAGAGATATCCAATTAAAATTAAAATAAATTTGAGTAAATACCATATTTAGAAAACTTAATGATTGGAAATGGACTAAATGAAAATACACTTTGAAAAACAAATGGAGAGGAAAAGAAGACAATAAAAGCAATAAATAACTCTTTGCAGTAACAACTTAAAACAAGACTAATGTACAGCAAGTAGGTTTAGGCTTAACGCGCAATAACAATTAAACAGCAACAATATGTACAGGGAACATAACATCGACTACAGTTGTACTTCAGCAGGGACTGTACAAGGGCTGTACAAGATCGGACACCTTCTTGGTGCGCGACGGCGACGGGGCTGGGAGATCAGGAGGGCGCGACGACCGGGAGCCCGTGGGCGGCCTTCCTGAGGGCGTACAGGGCCCGCCAGGTTCCGGCGCGGGCACCAAGAAGGGACGGACTTCAAGACGAAGGCGGGATCCGGTTGGGGTTGTCGACGAAGTGCTTGGACACCTCCATCAGATACTCCAGCACGATCATGTAGTCGCGGAAGATGATCCAGTCGCGGAGGTTCCTCTTGGTGTCGCTGTCGATGTCGCGGAACTCGTCCCTCATGATGTTGCGGTCGACGTCGGGGTGCGGGTCCACCTTGCGCTCGATCATGGCCGTCAGGATCTCGCACAGCACCTGCACACACAAGGGCCACATTAGCAACTACAGAGGGGGCGCAACCCTAATGACGAAATAGTAGTATTTTAAACGATCATGGTTTTTACCAAAATGATTATTATTAAAGCCAACGTGAATCAATCGACATACGCACTGATATAAATATCGTTAATAGTCTTTTTACGAACACAGCTGCGATTTTATATTTGTTGCATTCTAAGTTGCACAGCAATATGGAAACATTCAAATAAACGCAAGTGCGAACATACAACGTCCGGTCGGGCGGGTGGTCGTAAATGGCGCACTCGCGGATCTACTATAATGGATGTTGAGCAATTCGTTATGAAGACGGATCCGACGCCGTCGCCGCCCCGTTTCGACCCTTCACCACTATTCGACATTGGGAGTATAGCACAGTAATATATCATTTGAACTTCCTCAGAATAAACTATTTATATTTTACTCTGAGCGCTCGAGCAATTTTATGTTGAAAATAAATAAAATGTCCTTTCTAAAGCTAACAAAAAAAAACTACGATACAATGCTTACAATTAACTCGAAAGCATGCCAGGAACTTTTGAGAGGTTAGTCAACCACCACCACAATGAAAAAGCTTTGCAAAAAAGAATGACAAAACCTTGGCTATTTAATAGAGTAGAGGCTGTGGCTTTTGATCAAGGAGTTTGTTGTTAAACAAGTTTGCAAAGCTTTACCAATACATTCGGGGTAATGAGAAATGTTATGAATAAACTACTGGACTGATTGAAGGGATAGATCAAGCACCGGGCACCAGGCTTGGTCACATGTTGCAGTGGGAGGCCTGTAAAGCGGATGTTGATGAGTAAGGGGATTGATTATACATCCTATGGAATTCCGTAGGATGTATGATAATGGTAAGGGTGAATCTCCGTGGTTATACTACGCAATTACTGAACGGCTGCTCGGCCGATAACACTAGTATCTACACGGAAGTTACATACAGGATAGATACGTACTAAGCGGAGTCTCTGCATGACCTTCCTGAAGCTCTCCTGATAGGCGGGGTTGCCGCCGTCCCCCTGGTCCCACTCCACCTGCTCCAGAGCCACGGCCATGATCTGCAGGTAGCGGTACGCGTCTTTCAGGAAGTCGTCCAGCTGCAACCACAACTTTTGTAAAAAAAGAGTAGGACTTGACAGAAGTGAAATTATATCTACAAGCACTCAGTCGGATCACAACGTATTTCCTAATGGGTTTTAACGAACAGACTAAACATGACGCTCGATGTTAATAAGAGGGAATGCCAGAAGTGTGCCATAAGTTTGCAGAGAAGGGAATGAGACAGCACTTAACTAACTTTGTTGATCTGTGTTCTACGAAGCGGTGGGGGCGGGCAAGCGATACGTCATCACCCATTAAATGGATCAGTAACAAACTAACTGGAGACAGGCGAGATATTTTTAAAACAGTATCTTGATCAAGGTTTTTATGTGGGTATCAGCCAATTATCTTAATATCGACAACCATAAGCGAATGGATTTTCACAACTGATTACATAAACATCCTCTGAAACTAAATTGGTTTCAAAAGTAGAATATCATTTGTATTAAATTTAATATTATCGTACAGCGCACACATTCATGTCATCACGTCATTATCTTAGTTTAAAACTTGTTAAAAATATTTCCGAATATAATTAATTCAAATCATTTTCTAAATATTTCAACCTGATTAAAATCAAAACAAAACAAAACCGCCAAGTGATATAAATCTCATTGATAATATGTAGTGAAATAGTAGGTTTAAAAAATTTAAAAATAATCAAATATTAAGAGTTGAATACCTGAATGTTCTGCATATGAGAGGGATCAATCGTGATGCCCAAAGACTTGGGAACGTGGAACTTGGGCAGCCAGTCGTAGCTGTGGTCTTTCCACTCGTTGTGGTGCTTCATGAACTCTTGTTGGAACGTCTCCATGACCTGCAACAGAAAATAACATGACTTATAGACCAGAGCCAACAGTGGACCTGACCAATTGTGAGATGCAAAACAATCCTATAATATTCCTTGAAGGGTCAGAGGGATACAAACTTAACATGCATCAGAAAAGGGAATAGCTCACGTATTTAGTTCGACGACCACATTATCACAAAACAAACTTATCAGCCATGTATTCAATTAAATAAATGTACGACTTTTCCAAATGGTAATTATCGCCAGATCCCTGAGGGTGGGGTGATCGTGCGCCATTCGGCGACGACAGCAACAGCCACAGGCGTATCAAGAATGTGTGGAGGTTGTATGAATGGTTCCCATCATTGTTGGCCGGTGATTTCATATCTGGGTGTCAAGTTGTGCTGCGGTGGCCGTCCCGCACCCGCTCACAGCTGGTGTAAACAACCACGTGTTGGGTCTGCAATCTACACCGCGCCCACGCAACTCCACTGGACGCGATACAAACGAGTCTCTCATTTATTGTTTTACACATTTTAAGTAATAAGTGGTGATGAAAATGAGTGTTGTGAACTGGTCATGTAATTTCTGTGCTTTGGATTTGTAATTACTCCCCGTCTTTTTAGAACCTTGTGTTGTAGGCATGGGTCTATTAAAATAAAAGTGTGACGTAGAAAAGTAGTTTTTTTATAAAAATAAAGCTTTTGCTCATATGTTCGACCGTTTGTTTACTGGTTCCTGTTTCAAAACATTTATACCCAAGACTATAGAGTAGTTATATCTTAATTTTACAATACAGCCCTCTAAATCTAGTTACTATGGACATTGAAAACATTTTTTTTACCAAATTACCATACACACAGCCGGTTCAAAATCTAAACTAGGCAAACAAATTAGTTTCACGAGTTGATACGACATTCCTACATGCGAGTCCGAACCGAAACGTCAATGGACGCGAGTTTCTCCAAGCTCATTAAAAATCGAACCCAAAGTGAAACATCGGTTAGCGCGGGAGACGATTGTAATAATATAGCGTGACACCGGGCGTTGCGTGAGCCGTGACCTACTGACTGGTCGGAAAACATCGCCTTGTAGGCGCCACACCCGACACCGCCGCGGACCACCCGATATCGCCGGCTCGGGTAGTATGTTTTCTCATCTGTCGGACGATTACAGGCATTGCGTGCGCCGCTGACACTAATTTGTAAACGATTAGTCGATAATTGAATCTGTTGGTCGGTGAGCGGCCAAGCCCATCTCGTTATTTGGACATCTCAATAGCCCCGCATGACATGTCACGTCATACCGGCCGGAAATTGACATCCACACACCGTGGGACAGCGACGGATCGACTCGTTACACTCGCGTTATACTGTGGTGACAGTTGTCAGTGGTGTTCTAGCGCTACTGTATAACTTATTTGAGTTTGAGGTATGCGCTTCCTCCTGCCAATGATAAGAGAGAATCATGCACAGTGATTGTAAAGTGACGTCTGCTGTGGGATGTGGGATCAAGTGCGTCACACTTGATAACAGACGGGGTTTATCATGGTGGTGACGTCACCACGTTCGCGGTCTGGCCACCTCTTCCCATTAATTGGCTTTCGTCATGCAGAGTCCAAACTATTAATTTGGTTTTGTTGCAAATGGTGTAAACAACATGTTTGCGATATTTTGTAACTGACAACTATACGTCTTACTTTTAATCATGGGGGACTTTTGGAATCCTTTAGCAGCTGGTTTTGGTTTTACTTCTGATCGACTGTTAACAGATGTTTTTAATTCATTATGTAGCCTACGTAAAGAATATAGAAGATATTTTAAATTTGAGTTTTTGAAAAGAAAGCAATTTTCAATTCAAAAATAATTATATGGGACTCCCATTAAGAATTTTAAGAATTTTAACTACATTTTCAAGTGTTCTTGAATGGCATGCCTTTAAGCAAAAGGCCATATCGACAATACCTTTAGTGGCAATGTCATGCTTAGAGGCCCAAAACAGATTCATAGGGGCGCCCCGCGACAGTGTCAATCGCGGGCGGCACGTCAGCGTAGTCATGGTGACCGTCGTAGTATCCGGTCGCGGCGCGGCGGAAGGGCGCGTCTGTATGCCCAAACTCTTAGAAGGCGACAAGACAGACACAAAGACAGACGATAACAGAGTCAACTCTTTGACGCCGGCGACAAATTCTCACGCTCTCTTCTACATGTACACGGCCACTGAGCAATGTGACGTCTCGGTAGACATGCAGGGATGAAGGTTTAGGGGAAGAAGTTCTACCTAACTGATGATGGCATTAGCGTGTACAGTTAATTCTGATTTTAGGGGGTGGATTCACATGGTAGCCGATTTTTAGGGGGCCTATATTTCGATCTTTGGTGCTCAAAAGGTTTAAATGGTCAAAATAAAATTAAACAAATTAGCAAGCATTCAACAAAACTCAGAATAGGGCCTAGCATTGAAATGAATCATGGATGTTACACATTTGTTCGACAAAGATATATAAAAGATTGCCTGGGAATAGAAGTTGATTTAAACGACACCTATGGTTGTCAACATAGAAAGAAGCACATGACGTATCTACGATCCAGCCGTCGAAAATCACTTTCCGCGAAAGCGAGGTTCTTACCATATGCGCTAAACGTTTCTACAAGTAGCCACAAGTGTAGAACAATAATGTTATCAGTCGGTGGGAACGGGATATCACGTGTTGTGGGGTACGAGGGAAAATGCGGTGGTGTGACTGTGTTCCGGGAAGCGGCTTGGGAGCAGACAGAGTGTCGCCACCTGCGGGGTGATGGCTCAGCAGAACGAGCGCCGACTCCCGCACACCGCACACCGCACACCACACGAGACCGCGCGCCGCCAGCGCCTCGGGGTGACTGTGGGAGGAGCAGTGGGGTCCGTGTAGGTGCAGTGTGTGTACATCCGTAGGTACTGCGTGATAACTGAGACTTGGGCAATACACTAGCAAAGTCCGGCGATTATACATTCATTCATACATCGGATTATACATTCATACATTAAAGTCTCGTCGGATTTTAACATTCTTTGGATAGTTAATTAAAGGTTTTAGTGGTTAAAAACCTGGTCGTACTTAGAACGGTGCTCGTCATTGTTAATTGTTTATTTCCCTACAAATTAAATTCTTGCCATGTGACAAGTTAATTCTACTAATATTTCCAATTGTTTAAAATTGAAAATCCTATAACAATCATTTTTAAGATCCTCACCATTACATCCAAACGATACGCAATACTGTTAGGAAATAGAATGTTATTTATTACTTATTTGTTTTAACAATGACCTAAATAAGTATTGGAAGTGAAAGAAAACATCGAAGCAACTACAGCTTCGTTAAGGAGCGAAAAATAACAAGCTCACTTCGTTGACGCATGTGCCGAACAACAACTCCAACTCCTTTAATAGCTGCCATTTGTCATTGGTCATTGGGCTATTAATTAATGATGCTTTCTAACAAAAGATCGACATTAAACCCAGGTTTGGACCTTTAAAACACTACTAAAAAGATACGTTAAAAGTGCAATTGGTGTTTATTCGCACCGAAAATATAAAAAACATCGATGATAAAACTGCATTATTAAACTTCTATATGAATTTTTAAAGTGCAAAGTCTATATCATGACAAAATAATGCGTTTGGTTAAATTAAAAAATAAAAACCCTTTTTACAGCAGATTCATAATGCAACTTGCTTGATAGGGAGAGTCTGAATGGCCAAGGAGAAGGCGTGCAAGCACAGGGGGCTACTTATCATGCGCCGCCATCACCGGTTTATGGTTTGGGACGAATCAAGTTCATTATGCAAGCACTGCGCCGGACACCGACCAGACTACGGAAATGTTTGGAGGAGGAAGCGGGGGATATTGTTCTAATACGATTGACATCTCGCGAATTATAACTACCATCGTTGCACACTTGGAATATCCCAATAAAGGAAATTGAATTACCACACACCATGTGTCACTTCTTAAGGATAATCAGTTGCGGCAAATAACAAATAACTAGTTAATTTTAACGAGTTTCATTGAAGTAAGACAGTCAAAATCACCAGTCTATACTGGTTGCCCTAAAGCTATTGTATTCAATTTCTCTGTCTAATTTGTAGCTGATTCTTTTGCCTTGTAGAAAACGGGAAGACACTTACTTTATCAGTAAAATCTTAAAAATCATATTTTTAAGATTGAGAATTCTTAAAAACATACAGCAATACACCATACAATCCAATCTTCTGAAGTAGGTACAGTACCTACGACGTATAGTTATTTGTCTATCAAATTGTTAATAACAAAAAATTTTAATCGAATAAAGCAGATAATGTCTTGTATGAGTTCAACGATTCCTATTCCAAGTCACACTGAACTAAAATTGTACGTTTGCTCCGAAAATGTTTAAGTGAACCTTACTAGGATGAAAAGGATTTCTAATGGGAATTTCAAGCATACACAAGTTGTACTCACGTATTGATGTTTGAAGCCTTCGACGGAGAGGAGTGCGTTGTGGGCCTCTAATATGACGTTCTGCAGCATCTGCTTGTCGGTGAGCAATTCCAGCTGATGGTAGTCCGTGCCGTCGTGGTCCTGGGGCTGGCCGACGCCGCAGGGGTTGACCCACATCTTGGGCTTGCCGGGGGGGATGGGGCGGCGTCGCGGCGTGGGGGCGGCCATGGCGCTGGGCCACCGGACTAGGAACAGCAGGCAAGCACTGAGCGTTAGGACTTCGCCTAACCCTGGAACAGAGAGATGGGCGTCGAATTACAGGTCAGAAAGTGAAACTGAAAGTTTTAGGCAGATAGTGAAACTGAAAGTTTAACAATATCTGCCTAAAACGAAAAATTAACAAAGAAATATGTTGCATCTTCAGCATAATCCTAAAAACAAATATAAAATCCTGCATCGGGTAAAGCGTTCAAGCTTCTTGCTCTGTAGATCGGGAACAGACTAGATAAGGATGTCAAAGTTATAAGATTTGCTCTCATATAAATGGTGATTTGCAACTAAGAGTTACAAACAGATTAAATCAGAAAAGCTACGAGATTACGACTTTTCTTTTACGCGGCAATGAAAATACCGTGCAAGGGGCGTTGAAAGAAAGGACTGTAAGATTTAAAGTGCGGCGGTGTCGGTAATTGTCTAGTGGATGAATGAGGAACACTTAGCGTCCGTTAGCGCGGTCGATTCAATAAAGCAAACACGAGAATGCCAATAAACACGCGGGGAAATAGGAAAAAAGATGAGAATTTTGTGACGTATTCGAGTGCAGAGAGGAGGAATGTAAATTGAAGGAATAGCGTAATGGCGCTCGCCGGAGACTTCAAACACCGGTGTAATCGTAAAGTAACATTGAAAAAACATAAGTCCGTACTACTTCTTTTTAACGGTCGATTTCTTGGCGTTTTTTCCCGCAATAAATGAAACTGCATGTGACGACCTACCGCAATAATGGCGACTAATTACGTACTAATGTCGACTAGTTCATCATTCCTCCTAGATTCCAGCCGAACGCACGTTTTTATCTTAGCGGTGAACCTCTTTACCGATCATACCTCCCAGGTCTGGTCGATCGCTCATCCGACCTCGTGTGAGTAGCTACTCACTCACTCACTTGCAGTCAAATCGAACTAACTATGGTTGATTTGTAAGACATTCATATGAACCACACACGCTGCGGATTTATTTAAACATTCTTTCGCGGTCATTATTTTAAACAATATCCGAATCATAAAACTGAGGCCAGGTGATTTCGGGACATGACGTGAACGGGTAAAAATTCATCAATGCATGATCACGGAACGGCCAGATAATAGTTAAGTGTATTGTGGTTACTTGACTGCCATTGCATTATAACTTTTAACATTATTCATATGTATCAGTTATAAAAAAGCACTCAATTCTAGTAGGGGTTCAATACGTACAATAGAGATTCAATTTTAAAACATATTCGCTTTCCGATAAGGAATTTAAGAATAATAGCACGCATAAATTAGTCTATGAACAAATTTAATTGTTACAAACTAAACGATCATGACCTATTGCACTTAAAACAAATGTATATACTGATCAACAAGAAGTCGCTAGGAAATGTGTTTTAAATACATAGACCCTATCATTAAATAATACAATCTTTGGGCGAATGGCAGAACATAGTACCTATCCAGATTTCGTTCAATTATTCTTAAACCATACCGACACACATGAGTAAAATTGCAGAATACGGTACATATAAGATTTTATCCAGGAATTATGGCTTGTTATTTATACAAATTTGATCCTACCCAATTCTTGATTGAAAGGGTATCCCGCCATAAATGCCAAGACCATTTGCCTGAGAAATATAAGTAAATGGATTAATGATCGTAAATGAAAGAGGAAGTGGAAGAGTTAGCTATGAACGGATATAGGTTTATTGCAGTATCAGACTGGGGATGATGCTAGTGTCAGTGCCGGCCGTCGCTGTCTTGTCGTGTCGCAGCCAACAATCGCCGTCGGTCGCCGCGCCGCCTTGTCATCGCAGCCGTTCTACCGTACCATTCGATCAGCCACTTAACGACCGGACCCTTTTGTCCGATCTTTTTATGGTGATTATTTCTTTGTTTTAAATTATATAATGTCGCACTAAAGTATGGGTTTTAGAAATGGGACAGAAATAAAAGTAAAGTAACCGTCGGCGGCGAGCGGGAGGGACAATAGCGGCGGCCATTGCGCCTGCGTACACTACTGTGGTCACTAGGCACTATGCAGCCATTCCTGGGTACAACTGTTCCTGACCACTAACTACGCAGGCAGAGCGGATCAAGTTCGGTTGAGTATGTACTGAGCCCGGGAAGCAATGTAGTATGTCGCATTCACACGCCAGACCATGAGAGCTCAGATAGCGGCATTTTGAAATCAACGTTTTGCAGGTCAGGAATTTTGCAGTGTGAGAGAATCAAATTTATGTTCCGAGTCGAGATGACTCTTCGACTTGGTGAAAAACGTCTGGCGCTTTTAAACAATAAACGCACTCAAAGTACGGTACATACTTCTCCGATAAACAGAACTATTTTGTTTACAATTCATTGATGGAGATGGTGAGTTAAGGTTATTTAAGAACAAAGTTTCACGGCGCTTCGGGATCTGGAATCGAATCTTAAAAGCCAGATCCCAAAACTTGGTGAAATATTTTTACAAATCAGTTTTGGGAAATGTCCACAATAATGTCTTAAATAACAAAATTGTTAGAACATAACTTATGGTTTGTAAATAGGCTAAATCCCACAATAAAAATGCCACTGTAAGTTTTTGATCACTTTTACAATGGACTCTCAATATGTCAATGCAAAAATTAATCAACCGCCAAAAATGTATCGTCTATTACAACAGGCAGCTACTACGTTTTATAGTGAATCTAAATTAAGGAAATAATTAAAAGAACGTGATAAAAAAATCGTAAACATTATCTAAATAGTTGTAACACAAACAGAACTAAAATATGTTTATCAAAATGGAATCAGAGAAAGGTCGACAAGCTAATCCAGCAATTAACCCCACAAAACCAATCGATTTAACTTATTGTCGATCGGTCGACTCATTGTTGATATTTACTGAGTTAACCGGTGCGACAAGAAATCGATTAGTTTAACGACTGGCTTGTCTTTGTTGTCATCTGGGGGCTAATGTGAGCTACATGGATGTTACCAAACATGACACCCTTTCCCGAGGTGCGGTGGCGCAAACATCACCGAGGTGATCGACCAACGCTAACGACATTAACCGAGATAAGGTAGCGGTTGCAAATAAATATAAATAATAAACAGCGGGAGTAAAAACTGCGTTTACTATACATTTTATTTTTGGGTCCAAGGTTTGACTCACTGATGCCTATCTACTTCCGAGGGTAAGGAAACCCCAAAATAGTATCGTTTGGATACAGCCACCTTTTGACAGTTCGGATTCAAAACCGTAAGAGCACAAGGTTCGCGAAAAAGATCAAGGAAAAATTAAACTTATCAGCTGAGTAAAATAAACTAATTGCATTTGCCAATAAACTGTCCATCCAGTAAATTTTGCAGCTCTGACAAAATAGGCGATGCAATATGGATTGCTCACAGATCGAGGGACAACCAACATGAACCCAGCAATGAGCAGAGTAAATTTAATCTGCAACGGATAAGCTAAATATTTTATGTGAACAATCGAGTTCCAATAAATATCAGAATATTATTGTCTGGCGCGTTTAGTAGCAGATGATTTGGCGTACTGGTAGCGGTAGCAAAACAGAATCTAGTTTAAAATTAAAAACTACCCGTTGTTCATCAATAATGGAATATTGCATCATAAGATAGTAACAAACTTGTGCACAGTAAAATAAAAACGTCACTATTCTTGTTACGTATATAAAAATAACCAGTGCCTTATGATTTGCAAGAGTGGATTACTTATATTTATAGCCTTTGCGATGTATATCAATTGTTCGGGATTCACTCTTCAAATAAAGGGTGCATCTAAAGAACTTTCTTGAGGGTTTTCTCTTTATAAGTACAGTACACTGCTTCGATTGTATAGCCAATACGGTAAGATCTAGTCCAAATTTCATACGATAACTTTTATCTTGTTGCCCTCATGGTAAAAATACCACCCATTGATTTAGAATTCGTACGTTCTCAGATTCTTGACAATTATTCTAAGAAATAAAATAGCACATTTTTGATATAGACTACTATGACAAAACTCGATAAGTGGCAATATTATAGGCCTACTTTGATTTATTGATATGTGCCCGAAATATCCATACTGAAGAAAACCGCCATATCAGCTAAATGTTATTTTTTTAAAGATACATTATACAATTTATATCTCACCTTAAATCACTTATTTGAAAAAAGTTGAACATTCAAGAGATTTCGTTCTATTTCATTAATCAGACACTTAGGATACCCGCTGACCGCAACAGGATTACCGCAACGGGCATACATACCCCATCATGACCGATTGGGCCACACGACCGTCCGTCGGTCACAATTTACAGGTGGAGATACGCTATCATCTAACGACTGTTGACAGAATACGTGCCGACTATCGCCTCGCCTGCCTGTTATTAGTGAATTTCCTTTGTAAAGTGAACTATTAGCACGGTGAAACTTAAGCCCGGGACCACCATAGAAGTTCATAAAGTGACCCCCTGAACACGTTTTGGGGGGTCTTTCAAAATTTTATATATATAGACATATAAGTATATAAGAAGTATATATGTGTTTGCACTCTAGCGGTCGCATTTTTTGTCCGATTAACTTCAAATTTGGTAGGGACGTTCCTTTCTGTAATCAGTTGGACAAGTTCGTTGGGCAACACAATCGTAAAACTCCACCCCTTTTTTGGGGATTAATCTTTCAAATTTCGAGTTTTGGGCCCAAAAAGGGTCAGAAAAGCCCCAAATGTAAAATCAATGCATGTAAAAAGATGGGAATTAGTAAAACGAAAGTTTTAAGCCCTCTCTCATCATTCTAGCATAAATATTTACCGAGTTATTAAAGAAAATGTGTTTAGACTAAACACAGTACGTTGTCTTATGGGGGTTTTACACCAGAAAAGCCTGCTACTCCTTTGTAAGAGTACTTTTATCATCCCCAGCAACCTCACGCCTACTTTCAAGCCTGACTGGACCTTCTCCTAACATTATAATGCGCAAAATTGTATTAATTGTATTTAGCTTTGCAGGTAAATTAAACCAGGAGCATCAGAACAGCCAAAAAATCAATGTTTTCTGATTTCAGTAAAAATTGCAATACAAGTATGTTTTGAGTGACGGTGTGACAATTTACAATAACAGTTCCAAAACAGCTGTATTGACCCCTTCGTTATCGAAATAAAACGTTTGGTAACAAAAGTAAAAGCCAAGCCTATGGTTCTCCAAAATCAAACTTTATACTCAGGCATTACGTTGCTTAATTAACTCCTACCCTACCTAAAAACAGTTACAGACATAGATAGACATATTTAGGAAGGAATTAAGAAACCTTTGGTTATAAAATGTGTACTGTGTTTACGGTTAAGTAATGTAAGAGTACTTTTTAGTTCCTTGGTACTGATTTGAATTTATTAGCGAATTTCCCCTATGGGGAAGAAGCTATTACCATAGGTCTCATGGTTAGACTTAAGCCCGAGTTTTCATTTTGAGGTCCTCAGATGCCAAAAACACCATTCGTTCAAATTTATATATATATATATATATATATATATATATATATATATATATATATCCGTAAGCACGATAACTCTCGTAAAAAAGGTTCGATTTTAATGAAATTTGGTACAAATGTGTAAAGTAACATTTATTTGAACGAGTCCGAAAACTAGACGAATCGCACCATCCGAAGGGGGGTTTTGTACCCAAAAATTTTTTTGGGGTTTCCACATGTAATTTTATTTAAATAAGATTTTAATTTTTACCATGGATCCAGCATAAAAAACAAACAATTAGGTATTTTGATCATTGATCTCCGTCAATTGGTTATTGAGATATTGAAAGTGCTACACACAGTACGTTGTATGTTATTCTTATGGAGAAATAGACAAATGGTATATCTCGCTTATTTATGAACATAAACTGACGAAATTTGGTACAAGGCTTCTTCTGGTTGTGGTTTATTGTTGTTTGAACAAAAACATTTTCGCCTATGGTTCCCGTTGCAGCAAACCTAGGTACTTGGTCCCCATGTTATTCTTATGGAAAATAATTAAAATGTTATATATATATCGCTTATTTATGAATGTATATGGATGAAACTTGGTATATGACTTCAATAAGATGAGTTCTATTGATATTTGCATAAAAACCCATAATTTTTTGTTCCTTGTTGCAGCAAACTTGCGTACTCATGCCCAATGTTATCCTTATGGGGAATAATTAATTAATATTTTAAATATCAGTTGTTTGTGAATATATTTTTTATGAATCCTGTTAAGTGTTTTAATGAGTTATGTTATATATTCATTGTAAATTCGCTGAGTATGCAGGTTTGCTGCGACGGGGGTATTTTTTTTGTATTATTATTTTTTTACTCATGCTACTGTGTATCATTTCGGACCTTTTGTCAATAATGCTTGTAGTCGAATGACAATAAAGAACTGACTTCTGATTATCCAACCACATTGCAGTAGGCTAATGCAATAGGCCTACCATTTTACTGGGAAAGTATAAGCTCGGGCACAGCCACAGCAACCAAGGATGACAGCCCGCCGTGGTGCAAGTTTGTTTACCCGCGAGCAGCGGTACCCACCACCACCCCATCAAACCTGTCCGGGGGTCGGACTGTTTGTTTCTTCGAATTCCTGAGCCTTGAAAAGGTCGTTCCACCCGCCACCCGCATTTTTGCCACTCTTAGTCATCTTTTTGTTGTTTACCAAACAGTTGCGTGTCTTATGAAACTTTCTGGATAATATTTCTACATAAACCCTAATCCAAACCCCTTTGACCACCTTATTGCAGATTCGATATACTGACCGTAAACATGAGTCGGAAACTAGTATAATTTGACATGTTGTAAATACTCTAAAAAACTAACCAAATATAATTGTACGGGAGTTAAGTTGATCATTTCAAACTAAATCGCGCTACGAAGTTAAATACTCATTATTCCGTGGCTGCCAAAGAACTGCACGCCGCTTCATTTACTCACCGCACTATTTTAATTTGTTTAGAGTTGAATGTAGGGTCAGGGTTTTAGGGTTAAAAATATTTAAATTTGCCGGAGAAACAATACAGGTAAACACTAAAGAATAGCTACCGACAATTATCAAAACCTTTTCCAGAAACGACAGCGACCAAAGTTAAACTTCACTAATACCGATCCGACTCTACGGGTCCGACCTTGACTTCACCACCAAGAGCGAATTCGCGGAAGCCCAAGGGTTAAAGCCCTGTCACCCCTTGTGGCCACGGTGGTGTTATTGGGCCTCGCCCTTTGGACCCGAGCCACCACGCAACAATGTGGCGGGGACTGCCTCCTCAGGGGGATTGTGGCTTTGACTGGGTCGGCCGCTGGTGACTCGGCACACGACACTAACCTTCTCACAAATAACGGTGAAAGATAACATGTTGTTTAGAATCGTGTAAAATATAATTACGACTTGCATGATACGTCGGCTTACTTAAGGATATAGATTTGGTCCAAGAAAAGAAGTCTGATCGATTTATTTTAATTTAGCAAAAACATGCATGAAGTAAACAGTGTAGTTTACTGTACTACGCTCAATTTATGAACACCTCGTAAACATTTGGAAGGGTAATAGTAATTGAAATATATTATTTCACCCCTAAAATGGCAAACTATATAGCTGAAACAACATTCCTTCGCATAAAATATAGATTTAAAGCAAATAATTAGTTACAATACAAAGAAAAATAAAGTCAAGATAAAAATAACTTAAAAATACACGTGTTAAAACCACAAACTAACCCATTTATTAGTATAAATAATTTCAATTTATTCAATTAGGAAGAAGAACATGACCAGATGAGAAATGGAACAGTTTCTTAGCCAAACCGACATTAACAGGCTAAATCCGTTATTTTTTTAAGAAACAAACTTGATATTCAAAAGAAGACATTTTTACTCTCACGTTTGTTATCAACAAGAGCATTGGCTGCACAATCCCTCGCATGAAACCGCAAAGATAACAAGATTTAACCGTTTGAGGCTTAACGAAACTGCGGGACAGTTAAAACACGACAAATACCAGATAAGCTAAGGAGATGTATGTGACTTTTACAGAAGTTTTAGTTTAGAGGCAATAAAATGTACATTAGGGCTGATGTAACCGAGCGAGTGATGTTAGTGAATCTTTATGAAGCTAAAACGGGTACTGTAGCTACACAAAATATTATATTCAAGATTATGGCAAAAATCCATATTTAATATTTATAGTCATAAATCCATTCCAACAGAGGCAGCCAAATGGCGGGGAATAACGACGGACAGCCTCAATAAAACAGTTGCCAAACAAAAAGTACGTTGAGTCAGCTCTTCAACAGGTGGCCAGCCGATCGATCTTGACTGATAACAAGATCAGCTGACTAACAGCTAGGGGTGATGTTTGGCCACACTTGCCGCGGATCTTACCGATATGACCGATATTTATTTACTAATAACAACGTCTGAATTTGACACATATGTACGATCCGATTATTAACTTCCCCAGTTAAACTTACCTTTCATAGGCTTACTTGCGTTATACACTTGATTGGGCAATTATTTATAAAAATTGAAAACTTTGTCAGTTGTAAGGATCTGACTTACTTCAAGGTCTATTATTAATGTTTAGATATTTGCACTGGTTTGCAGTTAATCGAACTAGGCTACAATTTGTTCGTGCATATTATTTGCAGTCATTAGGTTCCAAAAGCATCGAATGTCCTTGGGCTGAAAGTTACACCAACTAAATTGTTGTACTATCAAACTAATGATTGGTAAAATGACCAATTAACAAGTACAAATCCAAAATACAAGTTGATTTGATATTTATTAATTATCCAAATAAACTAACCCTCCAATTATGTCAACAACATGAAAATATAAAAAAGACTGATCCAATGAAAATAAAATAAAATGTCAAAATTATAGGAATCATTTTACAAATTTCAGTGTCATTATTAAAATATTATCTTCCCCATCAATCATTCATTATCCTATAATTTGCATTTGCAATTGCTACAGAATTGTTGAGACAATGTTGATGACACGACTAAAATTGGCCACTTGGCAAATCTGCGTTCTCATCACTCTTCTATGGAACTCTTAGGACTGGTAATTCCATACTAAAACATGATCTACTTTTAAGATTAGGTTTTCACTAAACAAAGCGACTCACTGTGTGTAAAGGATCTTCGGTGGTGTGCTCGGTGTGTCGTGGCGGCAGCGGTGTGCGGCTTTTGCGTGGGTGTGGGCGAGCAACAGATGCGACAAGGACTATTCGCGGCACAGCACATATCAGACTCGGACACCCTGACTCTCACAGTTCTACTATCTCGGTCCAGCATATCCATCACGTCAAGTATCCAGACACCGACTGACGCTCCCGAGACCGCACAGCATATATGAAACACCTCACACCCCCTCCTCGCACGTGCGGTGTGACGAGCTAGCCGGGCTTTTCCCGCGGCGGCCAATAGGGTGCCGGCCCGCGCCGAGCCTCGCGCTTCCATTGGTCGACGGGAGGAGCTCCTCGGTCCCCCGCCCTCGGTCACACCCCCGGCACCCTCGTACCTCGGACGGTTCATTCATGTGTCTTTATCTCGTACGCTATCGTGATTCACGCGGCCTTGTGCAATATCGCCCACGCCGCGACACACCTCCCTCTTAGGGCAGGGAATTTCGCGCGTTTTCTTCGTGGAAAATGCTAACTGAGACCTACTCCGTTGTTCCGGTATCTATCTCCACATTTTAAAACTGCTGAAGAGTTAGTTTGTGTAAAGTTCATATGCCGAATAGTTGGTGTAGGTATCGAGTTATGTGATTTTGTTTTCCTATCAGAAACAAACAGGAACACCTTTGATCTTACTTTTTCTTACTTTTATTAGTTAAAAAGTAAAATGTAGCACAAATAAAGAATTAAAGGAACAGGTCTTCACAGCATGATCAAAAACAGCAGAACGTTTTGATTATGAGTTTATTATGAAACAATGATAACATTACTCAGTTTGTGGAATCAAAGGGATAAACTAAATAAATAAAAGAAGTATAGTTGATTATTAATAAAATAAAAGATAAAACAAGTTGATTTGCAGGAAAGAGAAACATGACGAGTTGATAATTTTAATTTTAGATAGGTACAGAAGTAATTTTATAACTTTCAAGAAATATAACAAAATACAAATAGAATACTTTCAGAACATTGAAAATGTGACAAAACAATTACAATTAAATGTACTAAGTACTTTAATTATTCATTTTACATATATACGACACTGCAATATGTTACTAAAGTTCCAGAGTGGTATTTAAATTCAATTGAAGGCTTGTTTGTCATTTATTAGAATTTTGTTGTATTTTTCCCATGAACAAATGAAGTACCCTGTAAATTAAACTAAACTTCATTTTACACTCACAAATTTTATATTTAAATACTGAATACACAGAAAGTATATATTCTACGTATTTTTAACCGGACATTTTAAGCAACATAAAAAAAGTAAAACACAAGCAATCAAGTTATCATAAAATATACATAACTTCAAGATTAAAGATTTATTTGCCATTAAATATTTACAATAAATACAATAGGCTTGGTCTTGCATATATAGGGCCTGAACTATCTGTGTTAAGATAAATGATGAATATATATATATATATATATATATATATATATATATATATATATATATATATATATATATATAAATGTAGTGGTAAATAAAATACATCTTCAAAATTAAAAGGGTACTCAGTTTTATAGTGTTAGTTAAAATACTTATCATAGTAGCCCTAATTTACCTATTGCCAACTTTTCGTTTGGCCAAAACCGGACGCGAGCCCCACTGGGGGAAGACCCCCCAGTAGAGTGGGGGAAGGCCTCCCCCTCCCCGGAAAATTGCGTAGAATTTTATCCTAAAAGTAAAACCAATTTAAGCTTCTTTGGCTGCTAACAACAACACCTTTCTATCCAAAAAATAAAGTAGATTTTCTGATGAGCTGTTGTTAAAATTGGTACAGTAGAGTCTCACAAACTCGACTCCCGATAACTCGACACTCTGGGAAACTCGACACCTCATTTACTATACAGTACATGTATTACAAGACTATATATTTTGGAAACGAGGACAATTAGTTATTAATTCTCAATTTTTAAGTATTTATCTAATTTTTATATTTTTCTTAAGTTTGTAATACAGTATCATTATACATTTATACTATAATGTGTTTAAGTAAAATCTAATATAGTATACAATTTACAGCTAAATAATGTGTTTTCCTCCCCTCCCAATGTAATTCTGGATAACTCGACATTCCACAAACTCGACAGGGTCTTAGTCCACATTGTGTCGAGTTTGTGAGACTCCACTGTATTGTGTAATAGATTAATTGTATATTAAATTAAATTTGTGATTTATAATAACAATTAATTATAAACGACTAGTGTTAAAAACATTGGCCTTAAATTTAAACGTAAACGGCAGATGTTTAATAGCTATAAATAGTAATTTTTTAAATTTAAATTTTAAGCTTTATAAACTAACGTAAAATAGCAGGTAAATAAAAAGAATAAACATCATCGGTGGTTTTATGTTTACACGAAATTACCCTACATATTAATCTAAACTCCGTCTGAATCGACTGGCCTAATTAGTGATTTCAATTCCGTTAAAAAATACGGGCATTTTATGGGCAGTTTAATGTGTTTTAAATCATGGAGATCTGATTAAATGAAGTGCGAGGAAGGAGAAGTCGGTTTTAATACTTGTTTACTAGAAGCTTAATTTAATTTCATGCACGGGTGCACTTCCCTGTTGGCGTTATTCAGACTTTAGCTATAAGCAACAACAGAGGTCTGTAGAGGAGCTAGGGGAGTGACCTTAAATTAGTGAATTTAAATTAAATGTCACATACCTTTGATAGTAGAATAAGCGATATGATCTAGATAATCAATGATTGATACAGAGATTTTAATTTGAATGGCATTCAAAATTCATTACAATTACAAAAGTTAATTCAAACTATTAGTTTGGATATATAAGTTTTACAAGTATAATATAAAAATAAATGGTATCAAAAAACTGACACAGACATTCTCCCTTTAAGAGCAACTTCAATAAATAAATAGCTTTTTATTTACTAAATATAGAATATAAAGTACGGTTGGATGTTCAGAAAATCTTCTAAATAAGTTGTTTTCAAAAATCTCCACCCAAATCCCTTTGATGGAGGTATCCTTTGCTACACACAGTGGTTAAAATAGGGGAAATGCCCCCTCACCCCCCCCAGGGTTAAGTGGCAACATAATTCGAACATCCTCTGTTTGTCAATGCTAACTTGACCTGCATATCAAGTTTTAATGACATTGATCAGTAAATAAGAGAGAAATAGTAATTCTTGTATTCCCCAAGAATAAGAATAACATTGGACAACGTACTGCGTTTACCGAAAAATTCAAATTTTAATTTTCTCCGCAACCAGCAAGCGTAGAATAGTAATTCAAAATACTAATTCATTTATTTTTTTAGCTCTTTTTAATGGTGAATAGGAATCTTGTTTAAAATTTATGTTTTTTTTATGAAAATTCCAAAAATTGAATTTTTGATGTTTTAAGTTATGTAATTTCTGAACCCGAATTTTCCCAGAAATGCGGGTGGTGTCACTGCATTGGAAACATTAAGTTCTACAAACCACTAATGTTTAATAAAAATTGTTAGAGCCGTTTTTGAGAAATTTGGATTTTTTATGATTTGTGGCGATTTTGGGGGGATAAATACCCTTAAAAATAAAAAATTCAAAAAATTAAAAAAACACCCGGAGATATCGTAGATTAGTACCTACATACCAAATTTCATAAATATCGGCCCATTGGTTAGGGCTCTAGATCCGTACACATCCATACAGACAGACAGACACACAGACATCACGTAAAAATAAACTTTTTTTGGATTCAGGGAGCACCAAAAAAATTTCCACTAACAACTCAAATTCGAAAATTTTGACGAAAACAATACTTTCTCCATATACCATGTATAAGGGAGATAAAGTAAAATGTAGGCATGGGATCAGTTTATATTTATTTTTCAAATTTATTTCACCGTTATAAACGTAAAATGATAAGAAAAGTTTGTTTTTGGCTAATTTATTGTGAACCCTATAACATACGTTTATAGGCTACCTGGTGTTTGATTCAAAATATACCGTCGTTGTAAAATTGTAGTTGAAGGTAGTTAAAGTTAATTTGTTGTTGCTTTGTAATAACAAATTTGTTTTGTTTTAAATTAACTTTTCTCTTATTTATTCTTATACTAGTTAACTAGTTTTAACTACTTTAAACTATTTTGTTGTAACTTCCTCTCTAAGTAAAAAAAATAGAGTAAGGAAAGGCACAACTATAATTGAAGAGCGGTGATCACATTAGTACAGGTTCAGTTAGCAACATAGTAACACATTAGTCCTACTGTGAAGCAATGTTTAATATAATTAGATGAGATTTTCTACACAGTCACCAAGCTGCAGCCCACTTTATAATGTTAACGACGTGTTGATCATGTCAAGTTCAAGGTAACTAAATATCCTAAGCAAGTAATTTAAATTTAGACTATTTATAATCAAGTAACAAATTCATAGACCAAATTTCCAACCTAAACTATTAGTCCAGTAAAAAAAAACACCCGTGCATGCAAAAGGTTAAGTAGTTATAATTTTGTAGTATGTTGTTAGGACCTACACCACAAGTAAGAAACCACGTTTGCAGTTTCAAAAGACCTGTTCTACTGGTGTAGTAGCCAAAAAACAGTCAATTTGTTAACTTTTTTCAGTATTTGCTAAATATCTCCGAAAGTATGCCTCGGACAGAATATGTTGCCCTAGCCCAATCCTTTCTTAAACTGGGTAAAATTCACTAAAGACGATAACGACTTCAGTACGTCCACTTTTATTTACTACGGTATAATACTTTAAAAACTCAACCCCTATTAATTATTCTCAATAAGAATAACATTGGGGCTGAGTACGCAGGTTAGTAGTACAGTTAATAGAAAATATTAATAGAGCTCAACTAGGTGAAGCCACCCACATACCAAGTTTTATTAATTTGTCTTCATAATGAAGGGAGACATAACATGGTAATTATTCACCATAAGAATAACCTTGGGATTGAGTTCCCAGGTTTCCTGCTACAAGAACTAACGGCAAACATTTGTTTTTTTTTCGGAAAAAACGATAAACTACAACCAGATGAAGCCATATACCAAGTTTCGTCAGTTTATGTTTGTAAATAAGTGACATATACAACTTTTCTTTATTTTACAATATGTCACAAAACATAGAGCATAGCGAAAATGTTTAATTTTGTTGGGGTTTTTTGAAGTTGTTAAAGTATTGTATCTTAGTAAATAACGGATGTACTGAAGTCGTTATAGTCTCAAACTTTAGCAAATGTTATCCAGTTTAAGAAAGGATGGGGCAACACATTGTGTCAGAGGCATACATTCGGGAATATTTAGCAAAAACTAAAAAAGTTCAAATTACTGGTTTTTGGCTACTACGCCAGTAGCACAGGTCTTTCGAAGCTGCAAACTTTGTTTCTTACTTGTGGTATAGGTCCTAACAACATACTAACAAATTAAAACAACAAGACCTTTTGCATACAAGGGCCATTTTTAGTGTCTAACTTGATTGGACTGTATACGTTTTCTGTCTTTTATATACTCTTAACTTTTTAGTCCAAAGTATTTTACCGAATGACAAATGTTTACAAGAAGTCATTAGAGGTTTATATAAGGATGCGATTTATAAACTATGCAATGTGTATGCAAAACGTACACAAGTGAAGATGTATTTTAGAATAATGCACATATGCCATCGATAGAAAAAGCCGAATAAGAAAAAGCCAATAGCTATAAATAATTGGTTGAGGGTAATTCTGTACTTGGGTAAAGAAGAGCTGTCGAAGTCCCTCCTCACAATTAAACCCTAACCCTGCTATAATACATTATTGGTTCAGTCTGGGTGTGAAGGGCTATTTTTGAGGTCCATTCTAAAATTTGTAGGAAAGTATAACGGCATTTTTGGTGTTGTTGGGCAAGTCAAAAAGTTTAAATTACTGCAACGTCACGTGGTTGTAATTGAAGCCATCCGGTATATCGACGAGGTTTAAGACGCTGACCACGATCAAGTAAATCTGATAAACTGATCAGCGGCGCGCGGCAAATATACAGAAAACAGACTTATGAGAATGAGAGATAGCAGTAATTTCATCAAATAACTTAATCAGAATGCAGGAGAAGAGATTTCCCGACGGAAGGAAGTTGGCGGGAAGCCAGCGATACAGGAAGCTCTCTCCGTCTCACTCTCTCGTATGCAAATCACTCCCCCTCTCTGTCGGACATTCCGCACATTCCAATGAAGGTCGGAGATGACGTAACGATAGCGGGTCAAGATTGTCCTGTGGTCCAGATTCCGACTCCCACTCTTTTTCAGGCACTGGCGCCTTACTGGAGTCTGGAGTGCCGCAGGGCTGACACATAGCGCCGCTAATATTCTTGTTCTTGGGACGCGTGATGATGCACTGGAGAAATCTTGCGATATGCTTACATCATAAGTGAAATGTCATACTAATACTTGTTCCCTTCTAGCATAGCAGAGTTTAGTCGATAATTTGTTATTTAAATGAGGAATGAAACTCAAGGGAGTAAGGATAATACTCCAAATGAACAAAGATAACACTCAGTTTGCAATGTGAACCATCCACTAAAAAGACTAAGAAACGACTATTCTTATTCGTCACTCTTGATTACCGTCAGATATATTATTCGATGCATCTTTATTTCTTTCTTTTTAACGTATCACCAGAAAATAACCGCTACAGAATCAAAGAAAACATTTCGACCATTAAGAAGAGAGTAACTGATTCTGTATTACTTCGGAATGTCCAACAAGGAGCTCTGATTTAAGGCATAATTGTTGCAATCTAGGTTGTTGAGACGCAACATTGTTGAACGGCATTGCTGACCGTTCCAACTCCGTCTCCAATATAGGCATCTCTATCTCCACCGGTACTGACCGCGGTGAGTAGGCTGGGGCAACCAGACAAGCAGCTGGTGGCGTGGTTGTGCTTTCTGGCTGTGGCGAGTTATTGGTCCCTCACGGGAGTTTTCAGCCAACGGTAACCGAAGTATTCGACTCCATATAAAAAACTCCTAAATTACTTAAAATTGTATATAGGCATGGATTCTTAAAACAACAACAATAACCCTTGATTTTATGCAAGACTGATCTTAACTATAGTCAACCTTCACACTACAGCAATGTCAAAAGCCTATATGACGCTCAATGCTCTCATACCTATATATAATTGTTAGTTTTATAAAACTGTTTTATTTTATAAAGTATGTGTGCGCATTTAAATAGGCAACGTTACACTCTCTAAATAATTATTTTTAAGATTAAAGATTTTCTTTTGATTTATTTCCATTATTACATCATATCACACTAATAGAAGTGGCCCTACAAAGACTGTTCGTCTTTGCGCGGGAAAAGTATCTTCACTGTCATTATTTATTTTATCAATTTTCATCACGTTCACTATTCTTATTAACTAATCGAACTTTGTTAAAACATAAAAACAAACAAAACTCAGGAACAACTGCAATATACCTAATATTATTACTTTTAGTGTTATTTATTTATTAGTATTATTTATATATAATATGCGGCCTGAGAGAATGCCAAAAACTGGAAGATATCTAAAAGTTAAATTGTGTACTAAGTTTTGTACTGTGATTAAGTAAGGGCATTCGCAGCCCCATCCCCGGTCCTGCGGTTACTTCATAGTTCTTTTACTGCAACACTGTCCTGATCTACCTCTCTGATTTCATTGGGTAATTTGAGTATACGTATAGGATAAATACAATTGTATATTTAATACTTTTTAATTTAGTTTGGGAATAAATCAAAATATGTATTTTATTCAGAGCGTGATTTCCCATAACATATTACTTTTATTAGCTTTAATGTTTATAAAATTAGTTTATTTTCAACAAAAATATCTTAGTAACACTTTAACTGAAGTTATGGGTTGGGTATCTTTGTTATTTTATGAGGACTTCCGTAATTACGGATCTTGGACCACGATGGGTTCGAGTATCGGCGTGGGCACACCATATTGTTATACTTGGTTTTTGTAAAGGTTTAAGTTACTACAATCACTATATTTAATTAACCTTTCACTCATCAATTTCAGCATAGTGTAAGCTACCTTTAGGCCTAAGAGGGCTTGGAATAATATTTGATCTTACGACGCTAATATTGCGCAATGTTAAACCTCACCACTTAATCAAATAACCAATAATTTGGTTTGATTTTAAGTATCTAATAGTTACGTCTTCAATCTCTCGCCTTATCTATGTGTACACAGCACAGCGCCAGGCACTCGTTTCACCACGGTGTGTTCTAATGGCAGGTGAAGTGGGAGTAGGACTGTTGCGCGTTCTGGTGCAATATTTGGGCCAATTTCTCCGAGACCCTGACACTTGCATAACGCCACTTTCACACAAGGATCTCCGGCCGCTGCGGAAATCCGTGATCCAGAAGACTTGCTTCACCTACAGGAATCATAGTGTGCATAATGTGTGGTGGTCACGGACATTTGTTTACAATAACAAATTCCTTTGGTATTTATAGACACCAGAGCGTAGGCTTACCTGACACGGATCTGCCAGTTAAGTTCTAAGATTTGAGTGAAGATGTTTAGGGGAGGGTTATTATAAGAGTCGAATCAATTACTCAGATAATTTTGCACCTCTATTTCAAGGACTGCGCTCTTGGGTTTTCAAAACACCATGAAACCACTGGCGAAGGCAGGATTGGGGTCAAGAAGTCATCTAGCCAATAATAACAATTAGTTCAAGTGAAACTTGCATACATCGTATTGAAACAAATAATTATTTATATTGCACAGGTTTCTTTAACCACGTCGTGTTGGAATCTATTACTTAAGATTGTTGTTGATTTGATATTAACATTTTCCATTTTAAAATAGCTGATTCTAAAATTACTAGATAAGTTTTTACGCAGCACTATTTTAATGCATTTTCGAAAAAATGTGTTTAAAAGAAAATCAAGTTTAATCTGTGAAACGTTTGATAGACCCTAAAGTTGATTAAACATGGGGATTACGTTCAACGTGTCCACAGAGAAGTAATATTACTTACTTTCTGTGACGTGTCTTAAATAATGTTGTTCTTCTTCGCGATGGCGGCAACCAATCTTGTGTATGAAAATGTCATTCTGTACTACTATTGCTCTGATGTCCACATATTTTAGCAAGTAGTTTGTAAACATACTTACGAGATCAACAATGTTTAGTTTTGATGGCAAAGGTGAAGTGATCAGATTACGTACATTAGTAGTCAAGAGCGAGATGAGTGGACAACAACCAACTGAGGTCAAGTGGGGGGATTTGTTTCAAAGAAGGAGAGAGGTCAGACTGATAACTTTATATGTTATATTGATTTAACACTTATTACAGAAACAAAACTCATGTAAGATCACACTCATGTAAGAATGTAAAGCTTTTATCCTGAGCAGGATAACATTTTCAATAATTGGTTTTTAAAAGAACAACAATCATTCTTTGTAATTCATCTGGAAAAACTCCCACTCCCATGTGATGGAACAGCTACATCACATGAGTTTTCCTCATTAAAAACTTGGAATAAAAATTAGTAGCTTGATAAGTTTTCTTTCTATTTAATATCATAATAGTATACTTCCTACAATTCCAAATTTCTATCCCAATTTATAATTTAAGATTTTATACTTGTGGTATCTATATACATTTCTATAAAGTTGCCCTTTGTGGACAATTTACAAGAATGTCAAATGCTGTAGGGAGTTTGTTTTAATACGTTGATCGTCCTAATGGATTTTGAATTATTGAACTGCCAATAAAATGTTTATACCAGCAATATTTTACAAAAGGAACGGAATTCATTACTGGGGTTTCGATGTTTTATTTTAAAGACACAATTTGAGCTTCACCAACGTCTCGGCCATGAGATCCATCGCTCTTAATAGAATGTATTGCAAATTTAGTCAATAACTAATATCACTTAAAAAACGTTTATATAATGAACAAATATCTTGAACGATCATGCTTTAAAATTAGGCAGATCCTGAACGAGTGACTTGTTACCAGTAAACGAACTTCTCACAGAGGTACTGCGGTTCTCTGGAGTGCCAACATTGTGTAAATGAAGTCTCAAGCAATTATGTAACTGTCCTCTTTTTTCATCAATTAAAAAGCTACCTGCACTTGAAATGTAATGATTTAAAAAAATAAGGAAATAACATTTAAAAATCAATGCAATAATTCAAAAAAGCTGATTGATAATGAAGTAAAGGAAGTGAGGAGTCCAACTTACCAATTTGTATTGATCTTAAACAGGGACCTTTGGTACTTTTAAATTGGGCTGCGTTAAAAAAATACCTTCTGTATAAGTTTTTGGTCAGGTATTCGACGTCCTCTATGCTATGATGTAGAGTTCCGGAGTGCTAATGATATCTAAAACCCGTTACTGTCGACCTCGGCCTACCGATCCTCTATGATGTGGTCTCATGTTCAAACGAGCGACCTTCAGACACTTATCCTCTGATATAACCCCACATACAAGTAAAATAATACTTTATTATATGTATATTAATAAAAATATTACAACTTTGATAATTATTACAATATAAATAAAAGTCTTAATTAACCCAACATGTTAAAAGGGGAAAAGAGCAATAAAATCAGAATACTGGTTAAATAAGTATAAATTACAAAGCAGCAATGCGATAAGAGGAGGCAACGCAGGCAATATTTACAAGTGTGTGAATTCGAGTAGAGGAGTAGTGCAATCAAGAGCTGAGCCGCGACCTTGCGTGAATCACTATGGAGGAATGTAGGTGGGCTTAGTAGAGACCCTAGCGGGCCACCGCCACCCGGCGCCAACGCCACCGTTCCACTACGATGGGCGGCATTTATCGTACCACAGCATTTGGCAGAATATAAATCAATGGCGGGGCAGATAAGTGAAGTAATTGTGCACTGAGCGATAGATGCCTTTGCCCCAGCGGTGCCTTTTTTATTCTTAAAATATACAGATTTTGGGACCCTTGATTTGATTCTCCAAAGGAAAGGAACACGGAAAACTCAGAGTTTAACCGAGTCTGGGTTAAAATATATTGGGTCAGCAGTAACCAATTAATTGTTGGTTACTAGTAACCAGTGCCGCACGGTCATTAGTAACTAACTTAGTTAGTCAAAGTATATACGGTTATTTGTAACCAAGTGGTTTGTTACTGCTAACTAATTGATTATTTGACTTACTATTGCCGGTTAAACATAACATTACAGCATGATAAACACTAACCTAGTGTCCTCTGGGTTAATTTTTACTGAGTAAAAGTAGTTTCCAATAACCCATGGATTTTTAATATTTGACCCTGTACTCGGTGAGAATTTAACTAACACATCGGTGGAAACTAATTTGTGGTAGTGTGATGGGTTGTTCATAACCGTCTTAGTTAGGTTAGCGTTGACAGCATGGTTAAATTAGTTTTATCTAACTTTGTGATGTTGGCAAAAACTGTTTCTCTGCAGAGAGATCAGATCAGAGCAAAAGTGAGCGGCGATTGCGTCGTAGAATACACGCTGGTCATAGGTTACAAGTTAAAACACCTCATGTCTCGAGGTGGTTTTAACTTTTACTATGTTCTTCTTCAATCATTATGAAGATGTGAGGAACATTCTGACCAACTGGGGTCTGGGCTCATATATTTCATCATTTGAAGGTAGGTAGATTATGACCTTCTTAATTCTGTTGTTTTAGGTTAGGAATTCAACGTTTAATGATCTACTGAATATGGTTTCAGTTTAGATTTATTAATTATTTGAAAATTAACTAAAATGCAGTTATTAAAATAAATATCAATGAAGTTGTTAAGAATGGTTTATCTTAGGTAGGTAGGCGGATTCCCCTTTAGGGCTAAGGTAGGGCATACAATATCCCACCTTAGAGGCATTCTTAAAAACCTCATTAATATTTGCTTTAAAAACTGTTTTTTAGCTAAATTTTAAATAGAGTTGGATTGATGAAACCAGATTGAAACCATAATCAGCAGACCAACATAAAATGTTGAAGTCCTAACCTGAGACATCACAATTAAGAAAGTCTTTATGAACATAAATTAAAATTATGAATTATATGAGCCAAGGTCGCAGAGTTGGTTAGAAGATTCCACATATCTCCATGATCATCGAAGTCGAACATGGTAAAAGATAAAACCACGAGGCGTGAGGTGTTCTAACTTTTAATCCAGCTGCTCGCTTAAAATTACCTACTTGCTGGGTTAAAGTGAACCTGCTGCTCGGTTGGAGTAACCCATTAACTTGGTTAGAGTAACCCATTAGCTCAGTTAAAGTAACCCAGAAGATTAGTCAAAGTAACCAAGCTGCTAGGTTAAATCAACTAAAAATCTACTCGGTCATTTATGACCTACAGTACTTGGTCAATGATTTTACCTATATAGTCGGTCATTACTAACCCATAACCACTGACCCATTTCAAACGGTTACTGGCAACCAACCAACTCGGTCGGTGCTATATTAATCCTACAACTCAGTAAACATCGACCTTTTTCTCAGTTAAGACTAACCTTTTGGGTTTTTCAGTAAAGGTTTTGAGGAAACTTTTACTCCAAAAATTAGATTTTTTAAAGTTATCTCAGTATTTAATGTGATTATAACAAAGATTTTTGCGTAAACGTTTCCTCGAAACACAGTAAGTGAGCTGGTTACAACCCTCACAATTACATTTGTTTGCATTTCTGTTTATAAACTACCCACAGGTTTTTATAAATCAGTGTCATTCTGTTTTTAAAATAATTATATTATTAGCACATATAATCATATATGGACATAAGTTCAAATTGCTAATTTGTTTGTTTTCCTAATATTGATCTAATTTAGTTTTTGATTCAACAAATATATTTTTTATATTCATCCAAATTTAATATTACATAATCAAAACGTGTATTTAATGACTTATATAAAATTAAAATTAGATTAGAAAACCAACAATTTAGCAATTTGAAATTGTTCATGTATCACTGGTTTTACATTTATTTTATAATTTCTTTAATAGCATGTTTCTTTAGTAGAATGATTCTCTGATTGGGCATGATGATGGCCGGTGTAACTGGTTGAAATCGATCACCTTGTACCATCTTTAGTGTATATTTTACCGTCTTGTATATGTAATACAGTATAACTTTATAGTGTTGTAAGACTATTTTATTTATCCTGTTTATTTATTTTATTGATTTTGAAAAACCTTCGGGTAGTCTAAAAACTAAATGTAAACATTTTACTACAAAGTTTGTAACCAGTTCATTTATAATAGAAAAACTGGTTAGTTAGGAGTTTTCTTCATGCTAGAGGTATTTTGTTGAGGCATTCTGACATTTATATAATACGCTACACATGCAAAAACAGTATGCTGTAGGAAGGAAGAATATATATCGTATACAAGAGAAAAACACGTCTTTATATGATGGTTTGATAGATTTTAGTATAACTTGAATAACCTAGCATTCAAACAGTTTCTGATAAATATATGAAACATTTAAAATGTAACTAAACACATTCTTATAAATGTATACAACAATCTTCTTATATAATGTTTATAAGTTTAGGATTTCATGAAAAAATGAAATCCTAAAGCTACATCTCTAAAGCTTTGATTGTTTTGAGTTCTCTAAATTTAAGCACTTACTGCAATAACTCAAAATCATTTACTCTAGGCTATAACGTGAAGATAGGCCATATGGCTTGTGCTGAACGTGTGCTGTTATCGATTGTTTTGGGATAGCGAAATGTCCCTCCAATAATATATCAAACTCTGTGTTCCCACGTTGAACCAAAACATTCACAAGTAAATTAAGATTTGTTAAGAACAATTTTTCTATGTTGTAATTAAAAGCACAAGCTATTCATTCATAAACTGGTAGGCGTTTATCGTTTAGTCATATTATACATCATCTTGCCGTTGAAAGCCTTTGACAAAATGTTGCTTAAAAGTTATATAGACCAAACCATTGTAGACGAAACCATTTATACAAACACAACAACAAACATGAAATTACATTTGTTCCAAAACACACGAGCACACAACATGCGATGTTCAGCCGCGGTAATGATTGTGTTATGATTACGTAAGATGTTACACAAGAGGTGCTCAATGAGTACAAATACGTCTATGGTGAACCTACGGATTAAATTTTTCGCCTTGAGACTTATTTTGTACATTGTATTTTGACATTATCTACTTTTGGATTACTTTACGTTATTCTGGTAATATAAACCTGCACATTCAATAAGGAACCGTAATACTGGTTATAAACTAATTTTTAATAAAAAAATTCACCAATATTTTAACAATTTGATATTGTTCATGAGACTTTTCGTTAGAATCGCTGACCAATCGCCAGACGAACTCACAAACTGAAATGGTATTTTTCCCTTTACCTGTTTACTTTTTGGTTCTTCAAGATGACCACTACATCTGGTAGTTTATTGGTATAACTAGCGATTAAATTCAACCTGCTTCAAACAACGAAGATGAGAAAGGCAGTAGGCTATATTTTGATAGAATATTCTACAGAAGTATTTGTAGGATCGTTCTGGTTGAAAACAGTCTTTTGATTATATTGTAGAATTTCAGCTTTGCATGTTTACAGATCCTCTAGAGCTTCAGATAACACTTGTACATCTCCACGCCGCCGTGCCGCACCGCCACACCCGGCCACACATCAGCCTCCTCGCCACTCAAAAGAAGATATGGAACATCGGGAGATTCGGCGACCGAGCGGAGCAGAGTGTGCGAGGGCCGATTTTGTTTACCAACGAGCTACATCCGGTTTACAGCGGCATTTCCATATCCAGTGGGAAGCGGGGGAAACAGTGTCAAGAGGCAGAAGTTGACGGGTGTTGCAGTTTCAACACAGGCTGAACGCGGGGGCGACCGCCAACAGGTGCTGGGTGGAGGAATTGGGTGAAGGTGTAGGACAGCAGATCAATCATTCAGAAGCTTATTTGGAAAAGGTATGATCTAACTGCCCCAATTCCCCGCCAGGATCCCTACGCCCCGCGACCCACGACCTTTGATCACTCAATACAGTGGTGACATAAACAGTGGTGACCTGAATGGAACGAATCCGGTAGCGTTGGAGGATTCACAGTGTCCATTTTTGTCACTTTACAGCTTTATTGTAACTTATTAATACGTGTTTCTGAATTGTTATCTATAGTATATTTGAGTACCTAAACAAATATTCCATACTCTTTTCCTACCCACTTACAAGTTTAATAAACAATTAGTTTTACTTGCAACCATATTCTATGATTGGTTCAATGTATGTGCGTTTTATTACTTTATGATAAACATTTATAGTTTATATTGTTCACAGAAGGTTTTGATTCAGGCTGGGCTGGGGAGTCCTGCATCAATCAAGCAGTTAGCCACAAGTGACCGACTGGGACCCAGGGCAACAGCTGGTACACGCCTGCTTCTTATTGCAGTGGTAAGGCGGCATATAGGCTGGGCTGGGGAGTCCTGGATCAATCAAGCAGTTAGCCACAAGTGACCGACTGGGGCCCAGGGCAACAGCTGGTACACGCCTGCTTCTTATTGCAGTGGTAAGGCGGCATATAGGCTGGGCTGGGGAGTCCTGGATCAATCAAGCAGTTAGCCACAAGTGACCGACTGGGGCCCAGGGCAACAGCTGGTACACGCCTGCTTCTTATTGCAGTGGTAAGGCGGCATATAGGCTGGGCTGGGGAGTCCTGGATCAATCAAGCAGTTAGCCACAAGTGACCGACTGGGGCCCAGGGCAACAGCTGGTACACGCCTGCTTCTTATTGCAGTGGTAAGGCGGCATATAGGCTGGGCTGGGGAGTCCTGGATCAATCAAGCAGTTAGCCACAAGTGACCGACTGGGGCCCAGGGCAACAGCTGGTACACGCCTGCTTCTTATTGCAGTGGTAAGGCGGCATATAGGCTGGGCTGGGGAGTCCTGGATCAATCAAGCAGTTAGCCACAAGTGACCGACTGGGGCCCAGGGCAACAGCTGGTACACGCCTGCTTCTTATTGCAGTGGTAAGGCGGCATATAGGCTGGGCTGGGGAGTCCTGGATCAATCAAGCAGTTAGCCACAAGTGACCGACTGGGGCCCAGGGCAACAGCTGGTACACGCCTGCTTCTTATTGCAGTGGTAAGGCGGCATATAGGCTGGGCTGGGGAGTCCTGGATCAATCAAGCAGTTAGCCACAAGTGACCGACTGGGGCCCAGGGCAACAGCTGGTACACGCCTGCTTCTTATTGCAGTGGTAAGGCGGCATATAGGCTGGGCTGGGGAGTCCTGGATCAATCCAGCAGTTAGCCACAAGTGACCGACTGGGGCCTAGGGCAACAGCTGGTACACGCCTGCTTCTTATTGCAGTGGTAAGGCGGCATATAGGCTGGGCTGGGGAGTCCTGGGTCAATCAAGCAGTTAGCCACAAGTGACCGACTGGGGCCCAGGGCAACAGCTGGTACACGCCTGCTTCTTATTGCAGTGGTAAGGCGGCATATTTGCTTAACGTAATTTTTCTTATTTAATTTTTGTTATAAAGATTGTCCAGAGAAATGTTAATCAAATTGTTATTTTGATTGTTATAATTAAATAAATAGTTATAATTAAACAAAAAGTATAGTTCACAAATATTATGGTATTATTTATTAAGAATCGTTTTAGCGAATTTGCCCTATAGGGAAGAAGCTATTACCGTAGGTCTCATGGTAAGACTTAAGCCCGAGACCATGATAACTTTTTGTTTTGAGGTCCCCAGATGTCCAAAACACTATTCGTTCAAATTTATATATATGTATATATATATATCTATATATATATCTATATATATATCTATATATATATATCTATATATATATCTATATATATATATATATATATATATCTATATATATATATCTATATATGTGTCCGTGAATGCGATAACTTGAGTAAAAAACGTCCGATTTCGATGAAATTTGGCTCAAATGTGTAAACTGACATTTATGACTTTAAGTTCGAAAACCAGAAAAATCGGACTATGGGAAGGGGGGTTTATGGGGGTTTTAAATTTTCCAAAAATCAGTTTTTTGCATTTTTTACCCTAAAATTTTTAAAACACTTAATTTAGGTTTAAACCATGTTATAGAGCTTAAAAAACAAATAATATGGTATTTTGAATTATTAACCTAGGTTAAGTGGTTGCGGAAAAAATCAAAAAAACCTGCTCATAAAATCTCCCATGTTAATCTTACGGGAAAAAGGTTTTTGGCTTTTCCTCAGTTAATTTTACTTTAAACTTCACATTTTCTTTTACCAATCACTTCAGCTCCACAAAACAATCATTTTGGTGTTTAAATTGTGATTCTACGTCAAACCGTTGCAGAGATATTCAAAGTGCTAAACACAGTACGTTGTCCAATGTTATCCTTATGGAGAATAAATAAAATTTGATATCTTGATTATTTATGAATGTATATTGATGAAATTTGGTATGTGGCTTCATGTTGTACTGGTATATTGATAATTTCACAAAAAATAAATGTTTTGTTGATTGTCCCCGTAGCAGCTAACCTGCATACTCAGCCCTAATGTTATTCTTATGGAGAATAATAAGTAAAGTTTTATATCTCCCTTAATTATGAACATAAATTAATAAAACATGGTAAGTAGCTTCACCTGGTTCAGTTATATTGATAATTGCATAAAAACTTATTTCTTATCTTCCTCGTTGCAGCAAACCTGCGTACTCAGTCCTAATGTTATTCTTATAGGGAATAAATAAAATGTAATAAATCACTTATTTATGAATGTATTTTTGTCAAACTTGGTGAGTGGCTTTATGTACTAGTGAGAAACATATCAATGCATTGGAAATTCGCCGAGTACGCAGGTTTGCTGCGACGGGGGGTATTTTTTTAATAACTTTGAATATTGTTTTACCATTCTGATTAAAAATTAACTTGTGGAGAGGTGATTGTCTGTTGAAGTTATTCTGTCTGTCAAACATGGTTTTTGTGTAACGTATTTGAAATATTTACCTTATTAAATATTCTGTTATTGTAATGCCAATTCTCTTTCACTCTTTCACCCTCTCAAAAACTGGAAAAGCTAGTCTAACGCTCATGTTATAAATTCATATTTGAGATTATAGTTTAAGATGCCGTAGTGTAACCCCACGTGGAACGTGGTAAACGTGGCAATAATATGAATCTAATTCAGTAAATTTTAGCAATAAGCAGTTGTTTTGTATTTGTATTATAATTTTAAAATGTTGGTTTTGCTAAAGTTTTAAATATCCTACGAATATTTGTTCCACCATATCCTGTGAATTGTATGGATCTAACAAATAAGAGCAGTTTCGTAATTATTAAAAGCATAAATCCTTAAACGGTCGTGATTTGTTGACTGTAACAATAAATTAGTTTTGTTTGAATGTTTGACTAATTTTTAGTGTATTTTATACCAGTATCAGTATACTCATAATATTATTTTTCAAATTATCGGTGTGGTTGTATAAAACACCATAAAAACCAACAGTGAACCTGGGGAAGATGACTTGGTAACTATTAATCATTCAAGTTAATAATAAATAGTTTTGACCAAGAAATTCCACAAATTAATGGTATTCGTTAAACAAATTATATCCTGCAGGAAAAGACTGGCGATCGGTAAAGAACCTCTGATACACATTAGTTCGATTTGAGGTTTGTTTTCAACCAGAAAATTCAGAAGACACATGAAACCGGATCTACATTGTCATACTTGGGGCTTATATGTGATATTTTCACTTGATACAGTATACACATTATTTCTATCCGCTGCACTACTGGAGAGGCCACTGCACTGACGACCCGCTGCTCCGGTGCCAGCGAGTCTGGCGGAAAAGGCCGCGAAGCTCGGAAACCTCGCAATATGATGTCACTCGCACAATTGTCTTCTCACCGGGTTGCAAATTAATGGAAATGAACAGCTACAGGTCTGTGAACATCTGGTCACTAAGTCATACCACATCTCCATCTCCTCATTGTATTTATAGCGGTGAACAAACACCGAACGTTCGGCAGGAAGGCCCTCCCACAGGGTGAACCGCACGGAGGTGGCGGGTCCACACTTCCAGATGGGTCTCAGGTCTCAGGGAATAAGTAGGTCTAGTAGGATACGAAGGAGCAATACTACAACATACCGTGATAGATAGATGGCTACCTAGATAGGAATTCCACGTGTTTACTTCAAGAGTTAGTGGAGAACATTAATTAACATTAATGTTTATCCATACCAAAGAAGAAATGCCAAGGGATCATTTTTACATCAAGAATATAAAAAATCGAGGAGTACTTTCTTTGATATCAGTTTTACAAAAACCTCATTGCTTGTAAACTTAATAGGTTAACTAATTTAATCTTGATTTAAAAATTTCAAACTATGCTTTGAGGTTCTTGGAAAATGTAATATTTTAAGTCTGTAAAGGGTCAAAATGGACCTAAAAATTTATAGTTTGACATCCCGGGTTAAATCCACGCGGATTTGCTGGCAACATTATAATTTTCTTGACTCTCTCGATCGGTCAATCACACTTATTTCAAGTTTTAGATTAGTTCACTGTGGTCACAGGCACGATCTCCCCCACACAATTTTCTTGTTCCGTTTTTACCACTTGGTGAAATCGCACTGCTGTCTGAACCTGGAAGGCGAATTTAACTTTGCTCATTCGCCTTTCTTTACCAGATACTAAATGAAGAATATTTACTCCATCGAGTGAGATAAAATATTGACCCTACTGATTCTAACAATAACACACCGGAGATCAGAGCGGGTTTCTGTCAGCTGATGAAACCCCCCCCCCAGAACTACTCCGCTTACACGTGGGGGTCTACAGCACCCCAACAAGAGACAATTACCGCTTTCTGGTCCAGCGAGCATCGCCCGAGAGGCGAAAACAGCTGATTGATCATTACGGCGTCGTTATATGACATACCCGGCTACAAATACACCAGTCACGGAAAGGTAGACGGGTAAACTCCTTAAATAAAACATCCAAAATAAGCTGTTAACTAGTGCCCTCCACGCCGAATAAAGTTCGATCCGAAATACCATACGGAAATGGCGGATTCCTAGGGATTTTATAATAGAAGTAGAAATGGATTGACTTGCTTACTTTTAAAATTGCAAAATTTAGGGTAAATATTGAATATTTAGTGTAATATGTAGTACTAAGGAGCTTAATAAAATGGAAGTTTTACATAACCTGTGTGCACAAATTATATAAATGACGGCTTTATAAAAATAACAGCTTTATTTGTAAAAAATACCACTTTTAATTTGATTTCCGGTTTAAAATAATTACCAGATCGTTTACTAACGGGCTAACAAGAGATATTTTAGTGCCATAATAGTAATATTAAGGTTCAATTAACTGGTTTTACTCGTATTATACGCAAAGTATTGTACAGAGTATGCAAAATCTTAAAGACAGTTCTGATTTTTCTTTCAATCATAATTAAATGACTACTTATTTTTTTATTACTCGAACTATTTCAATGCAGCAATGATAAAAAGTAAACTTAATCAAATTTACTCATTTTAAAATGGCCTCGGTATACGCACGGAGGCTGCCTATGGTTCAACAATAGATTAAGCATACTCCGTAGAGTATGCTTAATCTATGGTTGAATTTTCAGTATCTATACGTTGTTTTCGGCTACGTTAAAAATATAATTCTTGAAACCTGCAAACGACACTAATTTATTTTAACGAATTTACCCGATAGGGAAGAAGTTATTATCGTATATATTTTGTGTAGCACGGGAAGACTTGAGGCCATGAAGTCTCCCAGGTCCCATAAACACCATTCGCTCAAACTATAATATGCTGTGTCCATTAACGGGATAGCTTTTGAAAGAAACGTCCGATTTCGATGACATTTTGAACAACTGTGTGAAATGGTTTTCATGAAGAGTAGGGTTTTAGTAGTTTTACACAAAAATTAACAATACGAATAAAACAACCGTGGTTCTGACCATTTTATGAAGCTTAAAAAACAAATAATTCAGCATTTTGAACCATTTATAACCTAGGTTAAGTGATTGCGGGGGAAAAACGCATTTAGCAAATTTCTCATGTTGGAATTAAGGGGAAAAAGGTTTTATCATATTTGCAGTTCATTTTAAAAACCACAGTTTTGTTTTTTCGAATGAATACAGCTCTAAAACAATCATTTATGTTGTTCTATGCCAATCCGTTTCAGAGATATTCACAGTGCTAAACAGGATACATCGTCGTCGGTACATTCTCATGGAGAATAAATTGGGAGAATCTTAACCCCCTTATTTATGATCATGATATAATGACACCTAGCTTCATGAGGTTTGGTCTATTGATATTTACATAAAAATGATTTTTTCGTGATTACTTCTGAAGCATACCAACGTACCCAGTCAAATATTATTCTGTATAGGTAAATTGCTCTATTTCGTGTATTTATGAAGGCTGTTAGGAGGATATATACTTAATTTAAAATTCACTAAGTACGCAGGTTTACCGCAAAGAGGGTATTTATAATTGTCAGAGGAGCCACTAGGGCAATTAAATAAGGAGAAAGGAGAGGGGGCAAAGGAAGGATTGAGCTTTACAGCAGCATATGAACAGCTCCAGATGTCGGCCCTAAGAGAGGGGAGGTGATGAATATAATTATAATTATACCTTCATAGAGAAGAAAGGGGTTGCTATTGCTATAAGGGATGGTATTGTCAATAAGGATATCAAAACCAGCCCCTAAACATTCCAAACGTTCTCCAGCCCTCAAATTACATGATATTCCTCTTTACGCTAACATTTATTGCATAAACTAAGACAACCGTAACAACATTTCGAGTCATCAGTGAAAAATAAAATGTATAAGAGGGACAGAATTAAATTACATGTCTATAGAAATGCCTCGTTTTCTAAGCACACTACTAGAGTTTCAACCGTTTTAGCTCACGTTTTAAAACCTCCATTCTTGAACGCACAGAAGTTTGTAGATTTTAGATGTGACACAAAACCACGAATTTATAGAATCGAATGACTAAAACAATTGATTAATTATTAATTGGATAATTGAACGAAGTGAAAGTATCCTTATACACAACTTTACTGCTTAGACTGGTAAGAGAATCAACTCAACTGGCGTGTCTGTGACCACAATAACTCGAGAATGCCTCCACAGTTAAACTTAAAATTTTCCAGAAAAACTTAACAGGTCAAAATCTCGGTCAAGTTCGTTATTCAGATAATTTCGTTCAGTATTAATCAAATTATCTTAAAACCAAATTTATTTTTTTCTCCATAAGAATAACATTGGAAGCCATTTTAGTGGTACTTGAATCGTTATAATTTAGCCGACGTTTATGTTTCAACAACAGAGTAACAATAGTTAGTTTACTAGAGTATACTTTGTTATACTAGATAACAACAGTTTTTTTTACCAACAAAAAACACACAAGAGAGATAAATCGAAGTATATATTTAAGTTGTGAGCATATTTATTATTTTATGAATTATTAAGTGTACGTTAAAAAAAATTATACAGTTAATATTCCCTTAGTACGCCTACTCTGTGTAAATATCGTCAGTCGTCAAAGGCGACGATTGTATCAGTGGCAGACGACAGACGACGCGTGTGGCAGGTCGAAAAACTCAAAATAACTTTTTGATGACTGTAGATACTAAGATATTAACTTATAAAATAGTTTGTTTTATTACATTTTCTTAGACAATTGGTAATATTGTGATTGTCATGTGTAAAAAGTATACAAAGCCTCAATTTGTCTAGAAAGCGTTGATGAAGTTAGTCACAGTAAGCGAACAACCTTAAAATTTATTTTTGTAAGACAATTATTTGCTAGGTTATATTTTCACTAAATGAATAATAAAAACTGTCTTGATTACCTAAAATACATTACCAGTAATGTAGTAGGTAACCACAATAAAAGCTATAGATTATTCGACCAAACAGCCTTTTTCGGAAGGTTATCTTGAATGATTTGACATAGCCTAGGGTTGGATTACAGTAAGAGTAAGCCGACATTAAACTGGTTATACAACAACTGTTGTAAAATACTTTAAACACATTACCAGGAATGTTGTAGTGAACCAAAATAAAAGCTTTAAACTATTCTAATCAAACTAAGCTTTTTATACAGTTTATCTGAAATGATTTGACAAATCCTAGGTTTGGATTATACTGAGCTGTTTTCATCATAATCTTGGACCTATGGTTATAAAATGTAGGTCTATACACTTAGGCTACTTGCCATTTTAGAAGTTTCATGTACGGTCTTGGACCAACCCATGTTTATAGAATTTAATTTCATGATAGCCTAGGCTACTGAAACAATATATTGAAATATCATTTTGTAAAATACAACTGTTGTAAAATACTTTAAACACATTACCAGGAAGGTTGTAGCGAACCAAAACGAAAGCTTTAAACTATTCTAACCAAACTAAGCCTTTTATACAGGTTATCTGAAATGATTTTACATGTCCTAGGTGGATTATACTGAGCTGTTTTCATCATAAACTTGGACCTATGGCTATAAGATGTAGGCCTATACACTTAGGCTACTTGCCATTTTAGAAGTTTCATGTACGGTTTTGGACCAACCCATGTTTATAGAATTTAATTTCATGATAGCCTAGGCTACTGAAACAATATATTGAAATATCATTTTGTAAAATACAACTGTTGTAAAATACTTTAAACACATTACCAGGAAGGTTGTAGCGAACCAAAACGAAAGCTTTAAACTATTCTAACCAAACTAAGCCTTTTATACAGGTTATCTGAAATGATTTGACATCTCCTAGGTTTGGATTATAGTGAGCTGTTTTCATCATAAACTTGGACCTATGACTATAAAATGTAGGCATATACACTTAGGCTACTTGTCATTTTAGAAGTTTCATGTTGTTTTTGTATATGTAAAATAAATAAATTTACGTATTTATACAACATTTAATTTGATAAAAACAAGTGATAAATGTATGTATGTTTTTCTACGGATAAAATGTTAGGTCGGTGGCGGGATCAGAACCTGCGATATTACGCTCCAAGAGCCAGTGCGATACCCCTCAGCTACCGCGATAATTGATTCTTAGAGAAGTGACTAAAACTATAGTTATACTGTATAAACATAAAATCCGGATTCTGGCGGCAGTTAAATGATAACGGAATGTATTCTGATGATGTTACTCAAATCAGATGTTGAATTTTTTATGAGACTCGATTTAAGTTTGATCATGTGTTTCAATTATCCTTATACGCGAGGAATGAGCGTACACCTAGTATTTAATTAATTAATTAAATTATTTATGTATATTAATTATTAAGACTCGGATCCGTCCACATGAGTGTAGTGGGACATATAGACAGTGACTTTGCAAACATGTTCCACTGTATGAAACCACAAGTAAAATGCATTACATCTAAACTATGCCTTGAGGAGGCAGTAAAGTCGGGTTGTAAAACATAAAACATTTGTATCTGAAAATCAAGTTTTTCGACATAAAATGACAAACTTATAATTAAATTAAGCTCAATGGTTTTAATTTATTATTTCAAAATTATTCAAGTTCCGTACCATGGTTTCATATAAAATTGCTTACCCTGGAGATACAATCTCTGGACCTGGTTGGTGTTGGTGGACTGATCTAGTGTCCTGGTTCAATGTTAAACAAAAATACCGTAACTCTACCACCAAGTCATTGATTTAGTGAAGAAGCCTAGCGATGGTGCTGTTCTGTGGTAGTGACTTTTTGAACGTTGATATCAAAACACAGTGGCCTAAAATAGTTTTGCAGAACGTTGTCTACATGAACGTTAGTATAGGTAGGAACGTTCCGATACTGGCTTGGACCCGATATTTGGCATCGATACAATATCGAAATCCAAGTATTGATAACTTCGGTTATCGCACCAAATGGTATCGAAACTACTCGAAACAAAATTCATCGTTTAATAATGTTTTAAATTTAACTAAATATTTAGTAACCCTAACAGAAAGTATTAATTTATATAAATATTCATCAAACATTATTACCAATAATTTAATAAGGGATATTACAATACAAAACAATTTATAAATAACAAAAGTAATAATTGTGTGACAACGCACGGAACGGGCGGCGGGATTGCGGAATAACGAAATGAACAGGTCATTTCTTCCACTCTGCAAGAGGATCACGTGACAATATGTAGCTTATAGTCGATTCTCTCTTTCATAAGTTACAAGTACTTTGTTAAGTTATTATTTGTGATTTTATCGCATAAAAGTATATTTTAAAAACGTATTTATTAATGTTTTAATAACGTCAAAAGAATCAAAATTGTCTCTCGATACCACGATAATATCGGTAACCCTGAGTATTGAAAATAAAGTGTCGATACCTACTCGTATCGGGAAGTCCCTACAGGTAAAGATGGCCCCTGTATTTGATCCCCAGCAGCTTATGTGTGCCCAAATCTATAACACCAACTTTACATATGCCGCGTGTAAACACCCCCCGTCCCTCTTCACTCAACGCATCTCTGCGTCTCGGCGGCGGAACAGTCTCGATCTTCTCGGTCGGTTTCTGGATCGTGTGACAGACAGCCCGGTGGGTGGCCGCAGCCAGATAGAGACATTCTTGGCCAGCAAATTATCTGCATTAGGACGGCTTCCAATCAAACAAACAATTAATAATGTCTGCGGAGAATGTGGTCGCAACATAGCGGCTTTTTGCTGCAGAGATATGCTGTGTACTGGCGAGTACCCCACACGGCGTCGTCTGCGGCCTGTCTACCGGTCAAACCTGAGCAGTGAGCTCTGAGCGACGTACACGGTGACGAGCCGCTGTCGATTAGACCACGGACAACGTACAGGTTGGCTGTCGTCGTTATGAGACTCCGGGGGTGCGTTGGGATAAAATAACTGAAAATGTGCCAGTAAGAATATCTATTCTAGAAAACGTGTTCTAGAAGACGAAAAATGTTAGCCGATGGGCTTTAAAACATTACAGTTACAGTTCTCATAATAAATCAGCGTTTACAGAGTACAGTCTATTATTCTACTACAATTTTTTCTCTTGATAAAATTCCAAGTTCCATCCTGAACTTAAACAGTAATAGGTTATTTAGTTTGCGTTTGGATTATATGGTTTTAAAACTCTATGTACCCGAATTTCAGGGTAATGGTCTATTAAATTTCTTCGTTCTCGCCGTTTGAGTTTAAGAAAATAAGAAATCACAGCAAAGTAATATATTGTTTTTTAAAGGGTGAATAAAGTCAACAAAACTTTGAATTGTACTTTTAAAATTTTGCGTTCCGCAATGCATATGCAAGTCAATTAAAATAGTTTTACAAAATCATATGAAATGTTTCGGAATCTCCAAGGCAAAGCTTGGCGTCTTTTAAAACATGGCACACTGATTGAGTGCCACTGCTTCAGTAAATTTTAATTTTTTAAGGCCAGGAAGATCATTTGTGAAAAACAAGGATCGTTGGAAAATGTGTTTACCTTGTACGTATTTTAACGTAATTCCCAGGCGTTTTAATGGCGTTGTCTAAAACTTGTTAAGTATAACGTCAATCAATAATAGCAGAGTTATATTAATATATATATATATATTTTCAATAACAGCTTATCTTAGAAACGAATTTTCAAGAATTAATAAACTACTCAAATTGTCACTTTTTTAGATACTAACTACTTAAATTTGTCATTGGTAATAGACAACTTAAAACCGAATCTAAAGTATAGAGTGCTAATCATATCACCATTGGTCGTATGTTCTCCTACTTTTAACTTTTGATTTCTTACAGATAAATACCTGATCATCCAACCATGGCTCTCATGTTATTAAGATCAAAGAAAGTATTTCTTATATTAATAAAAAATTCAACACACTTTTTTTCTCTATTTGAACCATCAAACAAATTATAATGATTAAAAGTTCATCTAATAATGCTCTAATGCATTTAATAAATGCTCTTTCCGTTTAAACATGTCAGTCATTTAAAAATGCCAAATTAATATTTATTAAAAAATCATGAATACAAAATGAGATTTTAAATTGTGTGCCAATTTCATATTGTATTAAACTCCTGCATAGTTATTTTTGTAGCCTTAAACATAGAGCAAGGCAACAACGACAGACGACACGAGAAACTAAATGTTAGTTTAATAATTATGAAGTTGATTCATTACAAACATTATATATACAATCAATTCTGAAAAGGAAAACTTCTTAATTTTGCCTTAAAAGCAAACATACTAAAAGTATTGTCTTTCCTTCTTGTTCCAATGTGGTAAACAGTTGTACTTCAGTTAATATAGGGCTAGATAAGTTTTAAATCCCACCCCGTCACAGGAAACCGGCACACCCAGCGAATTTCCTATGCATTTATATATACCTCACTTCTACAAGAAGCCATGTTACCAAGTTTTATCTAACATATTTACTAATAAGCAAGATAGCAAAATGTGACATTTATTTTATTCTTCATAAGAATAACATTAGAACTGAGTTTGCAGGTTAGCTGGAACTAGGACCACAAGAACGTGGTTCTTATCCAAATATCAATGGAGCACAGCCAGATGAAGCAACACATTAAGTTGTATTATAATAGTTTATACACAATCGAGATATACAATTATTTCTAGTTCTCCATAAGAATAACACTAGAGCAGTGTAAGCAGGTTTGCTGCCACGGGGACACTAAACATATTATTTGTATTGCAAGTATCAATAAACCTGACCCATGCAGCCACAAACCTAGTTTTATCAATTTATTTGTATGGTTAAGTGAGATATCAAATTTTACTTTTTCCCATAGTAATAACATTGGACAACATACTGTGCTTACCACTTTGAATATGTTTGCGACAAATTAACTTAGAACAAAAATTAAAACACCAATATTATTTTTGCTTGGGCTGAATTCATTGTTAAAATAAAAGTGAGTTTTTAAAACCCTATCAATGAAAAATACCCCCGTCGCAGCAAACCTGAGTACTTAGCGAATTTACAATGTTTGTATATGTTTCTCACTACCACATAAAGCCATTTACCAAGTTTCATAAAAATTCATAAATAAATAAGTGATCTATAGCATTTGATGTATTCTCCATAAGAATAACATTCGGGCTGAGTGCGCAGGTTTGCTGCAAAAATAAAGAGAAGACCAATTTTTTTGTGCAATTATCAATATAATTCAACCAGGTGAAGCTACATACTAAGTTTTATTAATTTATGTGCATAATTAAGGGAGATATAAAACTTAACTTATTATCCATAAGAATAACATGGATAATCCCCGTAGCAGGTTTGCTGCTACGGGGATAGTCATATTTTTGTGCAAATATCAATACACCAGTACTACGTGAAGCCACATAACAAGTTTCATCAATAAACGTTCATAAATAATCAAGAGATCAAATTTCATTTATTCTCCATAAGGATAACATTGGACAACGTACTGTGTTTAGCACTTTGAATATCTCAGCAACGCTAGGACGTAGAAACACAATTTAAACACCAAAATTATTGTTTTGTGGAGCAGAAGTGATTGGTAAAAGCAAATGTGAAGTTTAAAGTAAAATTAAATGAGGAAAAGCCAAAAACCTTTTTCCCATAAGATTAACATGGGAGATTTTATGAGTAGGTTTTTTGGATTTTCTCCGCAACCACTTAACCTAGGTTAATAATTCAAAATAATATATTTTTTAGCTCTATAACATGGTCAAGACCAAAATTACGTGTTTTTTTTAATTTTAGGGTGAAAAATGCTAAAATATGATTTTTGGAAAATTTAAACCCCCATAAACCCCCTTTCCCATGGTCCGATTTCTCTGGTTTTCAATACTTCAAGTCATGAATTTCACTTTACTCATTTGAGCCAAGTTTCATTGAAATCAGACGTTTTATACTCAAGTTATCGCATTCACGGACACATATATGTAAATTTGAACGAATAGTGTTTTTGGCATTTGGGGATCTCAAAACAAAAAGTTATCATGTTTTCGAGCTTAGGTCTTACCATGATACCTACGGTAATAGCTTCTTCCCTATAGGGGAAATTCACTAAAAAACCTTTTCCATGCATAAGATTAACATAGGGTTTTTTTTAATGAGTTTTCTTTTATGGCCTTTCCCCACGATCATTTATCTCAGGTTAATGATTCTAAATACTAAATTATTTATTTTTTAAGCTCTCTAACATTGTACAAAAAATTTATGGTTTTAAAATTTTAGGGTAAAATATACAAACAAACTATTTTCAATAAATTGTTAAACCCCCATAAACCCTGATTGCATAGAACGGTCTTTCTGGGTTTCGATCTTTACGTATAAATATGTCTTTATAAATGTATGCCAAATTGAAATTTACACTCATCACAATTCGGCGTTTCTTTTAAAAGTTATTGCTGTCGAACACAGCTATTTAAGGGGTACAACACCCCCTAAAGCCCCCCTTCGGACAATTTTATCCGTGACGTTTTCGAACTCGTTTAAATAAATGGTCTTTTAAATATAACATGTGCCAAATTTAATTAAAATTTTACCTTTTTTACAGGTGTTACTGTGTTAACGGTTACCAAGAAAGCGGCAAATTCTGTTTCCCATATCAATAAATGTAAACAATTTGAACAAATAACAGTGTTTAGTACAGTTACATATGAGTTTACGACAGCAAATTGTTTTATGTCTGGAATCTACAGATAAAAATATATCAGTTACAATAAAAAAACTATATGTTTGCCAAAGGTATGCTATTGTACCTCAAGTTTACGAAATACTTGGAATTTCGTATAACATTTTATAAAATAAAGTTTTAATTGAAACATGTTAATGCGTCAACAGGTGTTTTAATACATAAATATATCTAAGGTTGATAATTGGCTAATGGCTAAAACTATTAAACGGAAAGAGTTTATGGCTCAAATATGATTATCAAAGCAACTAAAAACATGTTTTATTAACATTTTTGTTGAATTTGGCCAATCTGTTTCATAAAAGTTCATGTTATAGTGTAAAATGGAAAGAATAGATCAATGATGATTGATATATTTATATGACGATTGAAGTTTCCCAGTTAAGCATGTTATGAAAGAGTCCTTTTCCTTATGACTCAAGGAACGTAGAATGACTCAAGGATAGTAATTGATTCATTACATACTTAACATACGATAATTTACTCTATGAAACATTAGATTTTTCAAATAAACGAATTTCTTCAGTTTGTATGATTCAGTGCTAGTGACAAGACATAATATAATACCCCCGTCGCAGCAAACCTGCGTACTCAGCGAATTGCCAATGCATAATCTATGTCTTAATACCACATAAAGCCGCACACCAAGTTTCGTAAAAATATATTCACAAATAAGCAATATATACAATTTTAATTATTCTCCATAAGAGTAACATTGGGGATGAATACATAGGTTTGCTGAAACAAGGAACATAAACAATTAGTTTCTCTGCAAATATCAATATAACTCAACTAGGTGAAGCCACATACCTAATTTCATCTATATACATACATAAATAGTCGAAATGTAATATTTTATTTATTCTTCATAAGGATAACATTGGACAACGTACTGTGTTTAGCACTTTGAATATCACTGCAACAGTTGGACGTAAAACAAAAATTAAAACGCCAAAATGATTGTTTTGTAGAGCTAAACTGATTGGTAGAAAGAAATGTGGAGTTTTTATTGAAATTATCTGAGGAAAATCTAAAAACCGTATTCCTATAAGATTAACATGGGAAATTTTATGGACACATTTTTTGACTTTTCTTCACAACCACTAAACCTAGCTTAATGATTCAAAATACTAAATTGTTTGTTTTTTTAAGCTCTATAAAAAGGATGTAACCAAAATCTAGTGTTTTTAAAATTTTAGGGTTAAAAGTTCAAAAAACAGATTTTTGGACAATTTTAAACCCCATAGCCCCTTGGGTTTTCGAACTTAAAGTCATAAATGTTACTTTCCACATTTGTGCCAAATTTCATCAAAATCGGATGCTTCTTTCAAAAGTTATCGCGGTAACGGACACACACACACACACACACACACACACACACACACACACACACACACACACATATATATATATATATATATATATACATATATATATATAAATTTGAACGAATAGTGTTTTTGGCATCGAGGGACCTCAAAACAAAAAGTTATCATGGTCTCGGGCTTAAGTCTTACCATGCCACCTACGGTAATAGCTTCTTCCCTATAGGGGAAATTCGCTGAAATGGGGATGAGTACGCAGGATTGCTGCAACAAGGAATGAAAAAATGGGTGTTTAGGCAAATATCAATATAACTCAACTAGGTGAAGTCATATACAGTACAAGGTTTTATTAATTTATGTTCATAAAGAAGGGAGACATAGCATTTTAATTTTTCTCCATAAGAATAACATGGGGGCTGAGTACGCAGGTTTGCTGCTAACTTTAGTAAAAGTTTGTTGAGCAAATATCAATAGACCACAACCAGATAAAGCCGTACACCAAGTTTCGTCAGTATACGATGATAAAGACGCAAGATATAATTATTTTCTTATTCTCCATTAGAATAGCATTAGACAACGTACTGTGTTTAGTACTTACAATATCTCGGTAACCGATTGACGTAGAGAAATGATCAAAATACCAAATTGTGTGATTTTATAAGCTGAATCCAATGGTGAAAATTAAAATTTGATTATTGCAAAAATTATATGTAAAAAGTTTTAAAACCCATTTTTGGGGTACAAAACCCCCCCAAAATACCCCTTTAGATACAGCGATATGGCTGGTTTTCGAACTTAGTCGTAAATGTTGCTTTACACGTTTATACAAAATTTCATCAAAATCGGACCTTTTTACGAGAGTTATCGCACCCACACACACATATATTAATATATATATATATATTAGCTTTAAGCATAATTTTATTAACAGAGTACCCTATTTGGTTTTATCATAATATGTTTATATATATATATATATATATATATATATACAGTTTCGAACGAATGGTTTTTTTGGGGTCTGGGGACTTCAAAACGAAAAGTTATCATGGTCCCGGGCCTAGGTCTTACCATGCCCCGACTACGGGTCTTACCTATAGGGGAAATTCGCTAAAAGGTTACCTTAAAGATTTCTTAGAAACTTGTTTGAACAAAAATGGATTTTGTTAAATACAGTTTTAATACAGTTAATATTTAATTAATCAAACGTTATTACGTATAACGCCACCACATTTGGCACTACACACCTGATTTAAATTGTAGATCCATTTTTATAATTGTTTAAACAAGTATTTAGCTAATGGCTATTGACCCCCTAACATTTTGTTTTGTGTTTATGGATGTACTGTTTACTGTTTACTGTTTACGCTCGGAGAAAAATAAATCAATACAAGTGGTGCAATCCAATCAGACGCAGACGTTTTTCAGCTCACCTGCTTTGATTAAACGGACAACATGCCCTTATTTCTGGCTGCAATGCTGGTTGTTAAACGAAACTACTATTTTCCCCGAGTCTTTTGGGAACATTTGAACCATTTCCCATGGACCTGATTTACCAAACATCCACAATATCTCCTTAAACTGTATATCTTACAGAATGTATAATCTAGATAATAGGGGAATGTAGATTTAATTCGGCAAAAACATACCCAGCAGTAAATGATTCCTTGACTATTTAAAGCCGATTAATTACAACTGCGATACAACCGAATAGCCCGGGTAATCGGTTGCTGTGGTCGATCCGTTCGCGACTCGGAGACGAAACCTCTTCAAGGACGAGCCAGACCAAGGTTTCGAGTTTTTGTCAGGTCGCCTCTGAGGCTGACAGCTTACCGGTTTATATGTTGTCAATGACCGGCCCGCTTGTGATTATTTCTATGATAAGTCATCATCGGGATGTTTATTACATGATGCGTTTATTTTGTTTACTAATCTATGGTTGGATACGTTAGCAAAAAAGTAGTACGTCAGATTTGAGGAACTTTTTAAGAAGCCAGTTTACCGTTCCACTACAAATAAAGATATAATTATACATAATTTATTTCACTTTATAGTATATTTAAATGTTTCTAAGCTTGACAACAATTTTGGTCTTCAAAATTGTAGTATTTTACCGATTGATTATAATATGATACATTGTGAATAGTGTCTGAAGGTAATTGTTGTTTTCAGACATAAAAATAACGATAATTTAGCTAGCTAAATTGATGTAGCCAATATACCTGATCCATATTTCAAAAAAGTTATATATGTTCATATAATATTATTTATAGTTTATAAGCTATTGACATTTTTAATATTTTTATAATCTCACGTATTAACAACGTATTACAATTTCACAAATAATTTATTGGCAAGAAAATATGCACGTAGGGCCATACAACTTTCACAGCACATACAAATTAATAGTATTTATGAAGAAATGCAGGTTTTAAGAATTAATGAAAAAAATAAATAAATAACTCAATTTTAATTTTAATTCCCATTGTTTTGTTGCTTGAAATAATTGCTTTTCAGGAAAAGTGTATTCGTTTAAAAAAATACACCAGTACTTAAATTAGGGAAATACTTGTTTTAATATCTTAATACTATTATTATCTGCATTAAGTGGGAAAGTTTTTAAGACATAGGATCACTCTCTAAGGCAGAAACTGTAGACGGAAACACCGTTTGAAAGAAAAAAATTGTTTGAAATGTAAAATTTTAATTTTAACTGTGTTAATTTGTGTTTTAAATTTAATTAACCCCAAAAAACTTAATTTTTAATAATTACTTTTAATTTTTATACAGTATAAACGATTTGTTGGTCACAAATTCATATTTATTTTCCTACGAATAATGTATGATATTGCAATGTACACAGATTTTAACAATATTTAAAACGTCAATAGCTCGGAAACTTTAAATAATACTATAAAAAAACATATACGACATTTTTTGTTGGAAATAGTTCATATAACAAGTCTCTGAAGTTTGGTCGTCGACTTTTGAGACGTTCTGTATAATATAACTAATAGATTTGGAGTTTTTATTGTTTACAGTTTTAAGATAACAAAAAACTTCCTTTGCATGACACTTACGAACTATAGAGGTTTCTTTAAATACTATGTACAAGGTGACCCACGAATTACGGTGCAAATACAGGACTTACTAGAACTCATAACAAGGAGCAAAAACTACTTTAGTTCTAAATAGCTTCGTTTTCCGTCTTTCTGCCTGCATGTATGTGATTTTTAATCAATACAGCATATCTTTGGAACCACTTAAGGTACTGATTCGAAACTTGGTATTTGTATTACACAAATTTAGGGATAATACTTTACTGAATGTGGCATGTCCAGCTTTAACCGTTTCCAAATGGTGGCCATTTCAATGTTTTAAAGCTTAGAGTCTAGAATACAGCAAATTATTGGATATTCGAACTAGACATTAAACAAACGTGACATTTTAAGCCAAACAGAATTGTATACAGGTGGAAAAGGCCACTCAACCAATATCTGAGCAACTGACGTTTTCATGGGTAAAATCGTGGTAATTCTGGTAACTTACATAGAATTTGCACAATGGTACTAAATAAATTACAACTGCTCAGCTATTGGTTGAGTGATCTTTCAGATTTTTATATATACATTTTAGCTAAAAACTTCATATGTTTTATAGTACAGATCAAATACTCAATGATTTGCGGTTTTCAAGATATTAAGATTAACAAATTGAAATTGCCGCCATTTTGAAACGGATAAAGCTAGAAACAACAAAGTCAATACCAAAATAGCCCTAAATTAGTAGAATACTCGTGCTAAGCTTCGAGACATTACCTTAAGTGTTTCCTAATATATGCTATACTGATTCAAAATCTCTTACAGGCAAACAGTCGGAAAACGAATAGATTCAGGAACAAGTGTTTAGGAATTTTGTTTCCTTTTGATAAGAAATACTAGGTACTACCTGCATTTATGCTATACTTTCGCAGTATATATATATATATATATAATTTTTGTTTGTTATCCAAAGGAAAAGATTATGGTAATTTATATAATCGCCATTTGTTACACTATCAGGTTTATCAGTTTTTCAAGAATCTCTTGTAAAGGTGCAGGTAAAAAACTAAAACATGGTGCAGGTAATCTAAATAAAACGAAATATATAAATTAAAATTATAATTTAATAATGATTTAATTTGTCTTCATGGCGGATTTTTAGAGACAATATAATATTCTTTATTGTACAATGATTGTAAAGGCATATTAAATTATTGTAAAGGCATTTATAAAATTATTTAGGAATCCTAATTTGACATGATAAATTTACATTTGAATTAAAATAACTCTTTGTTATTCTTAATATTTTTTTGTAATGTTTCTTTTTCGACCCTTGTTCAAAAATAAATTTGAATTTGCAAAGCGTTTTATTTTCTCTTTTTTCATTTTCCGGGGCATTGGGATCAATCTTAAATATGGTTAAAACCCATTGTTAGTAGTTTGTTTTAAGATTATCTAAAATTCGGCCGAAAAGTTAATTATACAACAGCAAAACCTGCTATGTTTGTTCTCTATCAAGATTAATTAATCCCGAGACTTTCATTGGCTCTTGATCAAATAGCATCCCTGGTGATAGTTTATAACAATCTGTTTACAATAATAATAATAATAATAATAATAATATACAGTAGATTAATAATTTTAACTTGCATTACAAATTTGGAATTGTTTAGCCTTTTTGAGCAAAAACACAAGAATGGTCGAAAGCGACGGGATCCTGGGCCGTTTCATTGGTGCAGACCCAGTGCACTTGCAGACCAGAGTCCAATAACACTGTTTAGGCCCTGTTCGCAGACGGCTTTGCTTTGAATTGAAGATTTGGACATTTATCTGATGATATAGTCGCTAGTAATAATGTAATTACTGATTATTACCATTATTTCTTCTTGGTTTCTAATGTTTATAACGAATACATGACACATTAAATCAAAAACAAAAACAAATAACAAAAATTCAATTCAGTTTTATCTAGCGTCTGAATAAGATTAATTTCGATTATAATTGACGCCAGCCATATACCAAGTCTACTCACCACATTTTATTTGTTTGTTTTTCGACGGAACGGTCCAAACTATAATCTACCGACTATTCCACGTAACACAATATGTTTGTTTACAGTATTAGCTTTTTTGTATCTATGTCACTGACACTTTTTAATGTTTTGAGAGGGAACGGTCTAAACCCTGATATTGACACTATTCAAGGTCGACCTGTTCTTAGAAACCTTAATCCTTAATTAATAGCCCAATGACAAATGTCATCAGCTTGTCCAGTTTCGAACCTTTCCAAATATTTTGTTGTAAATTAAGAAAATATATACATATACATTCTAGATATAAAGTAAATGTATAAATAAGTAAATTAATGTACTTACGTTCAGTCTTCTAGGCGTGGTACTGTTGTGTTACTCCTGAAACAAAAATAGTGGAATTCCTATTATATAGGCTAGGAAACAGTAATCAAATTGTAAGTCCTAAACATTTGGGATAAAGTTTGGTTTTACTCGGTACTGCGTTAGGATGAATTATTTAATCCAATGTACTTCATGTAAAATCGTTAAGCATAAACGGTGGTCTAGCTTTTTCTATAGCGCATATGGAAATCTGTTGCCAATTGATGGAACATACAACTTTAAGTCACAATTATCTGTGGTTTATTTAACTAAATATTTCCTATTGCATATTTGTGGCTTATATGCAAAGAGTTATTAGCATTTCTTGTTAAACATGAATGGACACAATACGTATGAAGCATGTCACCGTTCCGATAGTATCTGTGTTTTACTTATAATTTATTCAGTGCTATCACATGTAGGCTACTTGAGACATTAACAATTTTAAAAGCAAATTCCAAACGTGAATGTAAATTATTACACATTAACTACGTTTACTGGATGTTAACATAAAAAATAGATTATGCAACATTTACAGCGTGGCCTGCGGTGGGATCAAGTCTAGAGTCACAGCAAGTAAAGTTGCCCATAATCGATCAACGAGCCAACTAATGTAAAGGTTCATTCCTTTAATGATCCTTAATTAATTAGCTTTAAGACTTCATGAGCTCGGCCAAATTAAAGTGGAATGATAATATTAGCTTTAAAAATATTCATGCATGATATGTCATAATATTTTTTTATTATAATCGTAATTAAACTACTCAATCAATAAATTAAACAACACTTTAAAATGAATTGGACAACATTTTTCTTTGGAATTAAAGCTATGGTTCCACAGACTGCGGAATTTACGGCGGGCGGTGCGAAATTTTCCGCTGCGTAATTATAACGACACTGGTTCAATTGAGTTCCCTGTTGACTGGTTCCACTGACGTGCGTTTACGCATCCGGAATGTTCGATTCCGCCCGGCGGACAAATCATACTGGTCTGAGAGCAGTGCCCGTCCGGAATCCGCCAGCGGAGAGAAGCCTTCTACCATTGGACTGGGCAGTTTTTGTTGTAATATTACGTATTGTGTATCGAAAAAAAATTGGTGATGAACGTTTTTCATCGACCGAAGAGGAGGAACATGTTAAGTTGGTGTCAGGCCATGACGTTTTCCGGAATATAAAAAATACGCAATTTGGAATACAATAGGAGAAAAACATGAGAAACGGATAATCTTAATTTATCGTTAGTTCTTATAAGTTCCAGTGGCCTAGATTCGATAGGGATCAGGGGGGGTAGTTCCTTCCTTGTAACATGGTAAAATTTAAATATCTATTCTTCTGAAATAAAGCTTACGCCTTTTTATTGAAAATAGATGCTTTTAACAAATCAAATATGTGTGCAATATACCTAAAAAAATGTATTTTTAAAATAAAATTACCGTTTACCAACACATGTCAGTGAATAAACAAAATTAATTTTTAAGGGTATTCTAGTAGTTTTATTAAACAAATGATAATAACAATAGTAGTAATCTTTAATGAGTTTAACCAAAAAGACAAATTGGTCTTTTGACACGCGGAAGTATTGATTGCTTAAATTTAGTTTCATTGTCTACCAAATGTCTACGAGCGAGTATTTTGTTATCTCCTTCACTGTCCCTATTCTTAAAAATATCACTCCGATCACTATGAGTTGGCACTAATAAAGACCGACAACATCATAATCAATGTCATCATAAAGCATCAAAGCCACGAGGGCTTTCATCTTCCTATCCATACTCGTCACTAGTTTGGACACAACTGAATTTCCGCACCGTTATTTACGGAGTCACAGGAACCAACTCTCCGGATTTTACGTGGCGGAATCTCCGCAGCAGAAAATTTCGCACTTCCTGCCGTAAATCCCGCAGTCTGTGGAACCATAGCTTAAATGATTTACTTTGTACACAGTATTTATTCACTTAGGGAATCAATACAGAGAAATATAACGATTACGTATAAAAATCCCCATGCCTGAAAATGACACAAAACAGTCTCAAAATCCCCTCATGAAAAATGCAACCACAACAGGTACGCTAATGATTCTCAACATCCCCGAGAGCTGGGCTGTAGGTTCCTTTACTCTCTCGAGCGCGCACTTACGAGCCCAACGGCTGCGACCTGTGCAGTGCAGGATGCTCTCATGGTTCTGCTTTCTGCTCTTGGCTCTGATATGCGTGAATGTAAACATAACTTGAAATAAGTTAAATTTCTTTAATCTTCTGTAATTTAAATAACAATGAGTCCTCACAAACATTAGTTGTAAAACATTTAAATTTTTTAGTGTACTGCATAAAGTAAAATAAAATTATATTCTTACTAAATTACGGTACTAATGAATTTTTTATAGAAAAAAAATATTTTTATTCTTAGTCATATCCGCACGAGAAACTAGCAAAGTTAACTAATGGAGATGGTCACAGTACCGACCAGCTGGCGCGTAAATGATTCAGTGCGGAAATCAGGAGATGTTTCATTTTGGTTTGGATTCAGGAAGCGAATTGTAGATGATAATAATGAATCATACTATCATTGTTAACCATTGTCATGGAATACATATTATTAAAAAAAACTTGTTTATGTAGGTTTAATGTTTTCTTTATAAATAGTTTAATACGGAGAAATAATTGTTCTAGTCCAAATGAATGAATTTGAGTTATCGGTGGAAATATACGTTTTGATGGTCCCTGAACCCAAAATTGTTTTTTGCGTGATGTATGTCTGTGTATCTGAATGGATGATGTACAAACCTATGAGAGGCATACCAATCGGCCGATCCAATCGAGTACCGTTAATAGCACCTATAACCCCACTCAACAATAAACACACGGTTGAGAAACCGACCAAAAAATGAACAAGACTCACCAACGGCGCACGGTGCCGTATAGTTGCTGCTTCCACGGTTTGCGTGTGGGTACCTATAATAGTTGTGATTTAAACGAAGTCACAACGAAGTGGATACTTGTGCACTATAATTTCGGTTCTATACAAAAATCCTTTGATTTGGTATACGCAATCCCGGCTGGTGCTAACAATTTACCTTTTCGCACTTAAGAAAATTTGCTCAGTGTTTATTCTCTTTTGCATATGATTAAAAAACGTTTGATTTGTTGAAATAAATTACAATTTACTGTATTTAAAGGAGCTCTGTATACCTGTACGGGATCGCGGCCCAGGGTCATCCGTAAATGCGCGTGCGGGCGTCGGGGATTTTGAGACTCATTGACCAGGCCTGTACAATTAGGGTATCTCTGGATTTTTAAACTAGGGGATTTTGAGACGACACGAATATAACTGCTTGCCATTAAAAAATTGTTTAGAAATTATTAATTTTAATATCGCTAAAGTATTAAGTACGTTAAACACTACTCCGATCCGTTATACTTGCGTCAAACAGAAAAATGCAATAAAACTTAATAGCTAATCGGCACTTAAAAAAATTCTTGTTTTACAGCAATAAAAATGTAACTTACTGCTGATAATTATCGCTGGTAGTTTTTTGCGCTGATAATCTTTAACATATTTCGCAAGCGAGGCAATGCCTAAATATATTCGTCGTTATCAGTGAGCTGATGCAGGTAAATCACCGAGTGTCGAGAGCGTTTCCTTATCGATTGACGTCCGTGGAAAGCACGGGTCTTGTTGGATTGCAGCACAGCCAAGCTCAGATCTCAGATGACATCACTGCAGAGTACAGAGCCCTCCGCGTGTACACAGTAGGGCGTACAGCTTTTGTCAACAGTATAAATGGTTCAGCGTTGAGTCAGGTTAGTTTTGACAGATGACATACTCGTGTGTCACCGACATTAAACTACCGTGGGATTAAACCTAAGATAAAATACCTGAATGAGTTGCGAGATGAAAATACCCCCGTCGCAGCAAACCTGCGTACTCAGCGAATTTACAATGCATATATATGTGTCTCGCTACCACATAGGGCCACTTACCAAGTTTCACAAAAATACATTCATAAATAAGTGATATATAGCATTTTATTTATTCTCCATAAGAATAAAATGAGGGTTAAGTACACAGGTTTGTTGCAACAAGGTAGATAAGAAATGTTTTATTTTGCAATTATCAATATACCTCAACCAGGTGAAACTACATACAAAGTTTTATTAATTTAGGTCCATAACTAAGGGGGTATACAACTTTACTTATTCTCCAAATGACTAACATGGGGGCCGAGTATGCAGGTTTGCTACTAAGAGGAAAATCAACAAAAAACTTGTTTTTGTGCAAATATCAACATACCACAACTAGTTGAAGCCACATACCAAGTTTCATCAATATACGTTCATAAATAATCGATATATAAAATTGTATTTATTCTCCATAAGGATAACATTGAACAACGTACTGTACAGGTACATATGAATTTCCAATCCATATATATGTGCCTTGCTACTATATAGAGCCACTTACCAAGTTTCACAAAAATACATTCATAAATAAGTGATATATAGCATTTTATTTATTTTCCATAAGAATAACATTAGGGCTGAGTACGCAGGATTGCTGCAACGAGGAAGATAAGAAATGTGTATCTTTGCAATTATCAATATAACTCGACCAGGTGAAATATATACCAAATTTTGTTAATTAGATTCATAACTAAGGGAGATATAAAACTTCACTTATTCTGCATATGTATAACATGGGGGCCGAGTATGCAGGTTTGCTGCTACGGGGAAAATCAGGAAAAAACTCTATTCATGCAAATATCAATATACCACAACTAGTTGAAGCCACATACCAAGTTTCATCAATATACATTCATAAATAATCAAGATATCAAATTTTATTTATCCTCCATAAGGATAACATTGGACAACTTACTGTGTTTAGCTCTTTGAATATCTCTGCAACGGTTGGACGTAGATCAACAATTAAAACACCAAAATGATTGTTTTGTAGAGCTAAACTGATTGGTGAAAATAAATGTGAAGTTTTTAGTAACATTATCTGAGGAAAATCCAAAAACCTTTTTCCCATAAGATTAACATGGGAAATTTAGTGGACACGTTTTTTGACTTTTCTCTACAACCACTTAACCTAGGTTGATGATTAAAAATACCAAATTATTTGTTTTTTAAACTCTATAAAATGGCTATAATCAAAATTGAGCGTTTCTAAAATTTTAGGGAACAAAATTCAAAAATTTTAGGGAACACAATTCCCATAGTCCGACCGATCTGGTTTTCGAACTTAAAGTCATAAATGTTACTCTACACATTTGATAAAAATCGGGCATTTCTTTCAAAAGTTACCGCGGTAACGCGCGCGCGCGCGCGCGCACACACACACACACACACACACACACACACACACACACACACACACACACACACACACACACACACACAAATATATAAATTTTAACGAATAGTGTTTTTGGCATCTGGGGACCTCAAAACAAAAAGTTATCGTGGTCTCAGGCTTAAGTCTTATCATGCCACCTACGGTAATAGCTTCTTCCCTATAGGGGAAATTCGCTAATAGAACAGCTATAGGCACTGAGCCACTGATGTAGGGCTTGCGTTTAAGAAAATCCCAAACGGGTTTTTTTCTGGAAAGGCTATGATGTTAATGAGGTAAAATATGTTTACAGTTTATTCAAAAGAAAGTGAAAGTAGGGTCTAGGAAATCCTACTGCCTGACTAAATGAAATAATTCTATATCAATTTAGAAAGCATCTTAAGCATGTGCTCTAACCGTCCCTAGATTATAATGTACTCTAATTTGACATTTACAGTATATTGGAATAAAGTAATTTGATACACAGTAGGATTAACTGTGATATTTCACACTAATTTATAAATACCCCCGTCGCAGCAAACCTGCGTACTCAGCAAATTTCCAATGTATAATATTTGTCTGAATTCCACATAAAGCCGCGTACCAAGTTTCATAAAAATATATTCACATATAAGTGATTTTAATTATTCTCCATAAGAATAACATTGGTAATGAGTACGTAGGTTTGCTGAAACAAGGAACACAAACAATTGTTTTTTATGCTAATATAAATATAATTTAACTAGGCGAAGCCACATACCAAGTTTCATAAATATTCAATCATAAGAATAACATGGGGGCTGAGTACGCAGGTATGCTGCTACACGAATAACCAAAAAAATCAATTTTTGTGCAAATATCAATATACCAGTACTATTTGAAGCCACATACCAAGTTTCATCAACATACATTCATAAATAATCGAGATATAAAAATTTATTTATTCTCCATAAGGATAACATTGGACAATGTACTGTGTTTAGCACTTTGAATATCTCAGCAACGGTTGGGCGTAGAATCACAATTTAAACACCAAAATGATTGTTTTGTGGAACTGAACAGATTTCTAAAAGCAAATGTGAAGTTTAAATTAAAATAAACTGAGGAAATGCCAAAAACCTATTTCCCATAAGATTAACATGGGAGATTTTATGAGTAGGTTTTTTTGAATTTTCTCCGTAACCACTTAACCTAGGTTAATAATTAAAAATACAATATTATTTGTTTTTTAAGCTCTATAACATGGCCAAAACCAAAATTAAGTTTTTAAAAAATTGTAGGATGAAAAATGCAAAAACTGATTTTTGGAAAATTTAAAACCCCCATAAACCCCCCTTCCCATGGTCCGATTTTTCTGGTTTTCGAACTTAAAGTCATAAATGTTACTCTCCACATTTGTGCCAAATTTCATCAAAATCGGGCGCTTCTTTCAAAAGTTATCGCGGTAACGGACATACATATATATATATATATATATATATATATATATATATATATATATATATATATATATATATAAATTTGAACGAATAGTGTTTTTGGCATCTGGGGACCTCAAAACAAAAAGTTATCATGGTCTGGGGCTTAAGTCTTACCATGAGACCTACGGTAATAGCTTCTTCCCTATAGGGGAAATTCGCTTAAAACACTTTCAGGAAGTTGTGTTACAATACATCCAGACGAAGGTAATATTTACAACATGTTTATATTCTGAGCTAACATTAAACTTATTTGTTTACTTTTACAAACAGTAGTGTATTTAATTGCTTTTTAATTTTGGACTGAGTATACCAAATTGTATTATAATCATTTATAATATTTTGAAATTAATATAGTAAAGTCTATACAGTAAGGGCTGCAACCATATTTTAAAGAATTATGATCATGATAACTCAATTAGATGCAACTTCTTCATATATGAAACTTTAGTCTTGAAGTATTAGGTTGTGATTGTGTTAAAGTGTTCCATAAAAACATTAACCAAATGTATATAAGGATAGACGCCATATAGGATTATCTAATAGATTCACGGCGTGTGAGAATTCTTGTGCCCCCTTGAACCTTGAAGCAATAGCAATGACATTCTTTAATCAAATTCAATAAAACAAATCTAATATCATTTAATTAGAGAAAATATAAATCGAACAATCTCGGCATTTGGATGGATCCACATAGAAGAAAGAATTATTTCTTCTTTGTGCTAGATCTTAAGTTATCAAATGCACCAATAACGTTTAGGTGCAAAGTAAAAAGATAAGCGCAAATGTTTTCTTGTAAAGTGTCCGGAGATGCGTTGGGACTAGCGCAAGTCCTGTGGTACATAGATAGAGCAAACCCGACACGTTGGGAAACTCCCTTGCTTCTAAACTAACTTGTGATGCCAGCACTTACTACTTACTTCATTTACTTCTTAGGCAGCACAACTTACCATCATAGGCAGTATACCAATTTAAATCAAAATATCTATTAGATCCTGCCTCAGCTTTTAAATTTGCTGATGATAAATAAAGAATAAAACATAACTGTTGGATTCACATGAGTGCAACATTAGCTACATCGCTTTCAAGGTTAATTGTGCCTCGTTAACTTTACTAAGTGGCTTAATATAATTTATGCTTCAAATTTTCAATTTTTAATTGAACAATTTCTAATGTTGAATTCTCAATCTTAAATTATGTTTACCGGTTTTCCAAGAAGCTGTGATTTACGCGGTCAAAGACCGTAGTCAGATTTATCGAGTTGAAGTGTGTAGAAAACTGGCTCTCGGCCGTCTAGAGCCGCCTTGATTATTGGAGACCAGAGAATTTTAATATCGCATTCAACCGTAAATAGTTCATTCAATGGATTTACTATACACCCAATTATGAGGACTGAAACTTTAACATCACAACCAAATCAATTCATAAAAGAAACTACCTCTTTAAAAATTGGGAGGTATAAAGTATAAATTAGTGGAAAGGGTATCACGTGATGCTAATCCTAACCATAGCTTTCATCATTACGTTTTACAACAGATACAACCAAGGGACCATACACATATTACGTAACGCATTTTTCGTCATTTCAGACCCCCCCTCCCCCATGTAACGCACCATAACGCTAGACCATACCCCCACCCCCCTATGCGTTACGTAACTCAATCGTAGTAGGCTTTAAAACAACTTAAACCTTAAACATCGTTTTAGTAGTAATTTGGAATATGTATCTCAATGAATCATTAAACATTAAATGACTTTCTTTCATCAAAGTTTTTGAATAACTTATTTCAAAGCAAAATGTATACAAACAAACAAGACTGTTACTAATAATATGAACAACAAAATATACTATCTTAGCTAAAAAAAAAACAAATTTAATTTATAACTAACACAAATACAAAACAACTTAAAAACTACCGATGTGGGTAGCACTGCGCAATTCATGATTTTACACTTTAAAACAACACAAAACATAGGTGCAAAGCAATACAGGACTTCCTCAAATCACGTCATGTATTTATTTTAGTTTAACTATTATTAAAATAGTATAATGGAAGTATTTTTTATATAACTAACTGTAACCTAGATTTAGGTATCAATAGATACGGGAATGCGCCAGCTCTTAGGGTCAATATGATGTGAGTTACGTTACGCTGATCCAAACCCCCTCCTCCATACAACGCAGCTTAACGCTACGCCATACCCCCTAAACAGACTCCAAGTCATTAGAACAGAATTTGAAATAGGCAAAACTTTCCGATCCTTGTAAAAACACAGACAGAATTAAGAGGCTAAACAGTTGATCGCGGGACAAGGAGTTGTGTTTTGCCGTTTAGCCATTCTCATGACGATGATGGTTGTCAACGCGCGTGCGGTGCGCGTGTGTGAACGCTCACGTCGTGGCCCACTTGCGCGACCCTGACGGCGACTCCGCGCATTTCCAGGCATTTCCGGCAGCTTTCTCGCGCTCCAGGCTCTGCTTACGTAAAACGATCTTGTTGGTTTGACTCACCGACTCCAATTATCAAAGGAAAAACACTGCAGAACACACACGAGCGGGCAAAAATCTTCCTTGACCCATCTATGTGGTGATTAGTGGGGTAGGAAAACACCAACAAACATAGTCGGCACGGTGGTCGCGTTGACAGTTGCGGGGTTGAAAATTGCGACATGGTCAGCTGCATGTGCTGAGATGTAGAGGTGTCTGAGCTGACAAGAATGGAAGTGGCTTAACTCAACTTAATGTACTTTTGAGTAATTGAGACTTTGCAAAGACGATCGCAAACAATCTACAATAATTCTGTAGGCTACATAAAAATAATACTTAAATGTTGGCCATAAAATACGAACGTTTTATTTAACAACTTACGAAGTGTTATGCATTATTTTAGGAATCTTAAATGTACCCATGAATTGATTAATGGCATAAGTTTGATGAAATAAAAGATAATAGTCAAACAAATATTCACATTATTACCTCTATTTTTTAATTCGATTATAGTCCTCTAAACTACCATAAACTGTAATTAATAGTGGTGAAATTCACTTCATGCTGAATCACACGTACTGCAAAGGCGCTTGAATAATTCAATAAGGGATACCAGGACGTTTGGCGCTATTCAAATAGTGTTACTCATGAGAAAATCCAAAACACGGTGTGGAGTTATGAATGAAAAGAATGAATGGAGGGCCATTACAAGTTCTCGGTAGTGTTGTAGAGTACCGGGAACCGATGAGCCACTATCATGGCTGTCTACCGCGGCGGCGCGCCCGGCCGTGACCTTGCCGCCACTCGACTGTTATCAGTCCGCTATCACTCCAGCTGTTGTGTTACCTCCCACGTGACAACACATACCGTCATTACTTGTTTCAGATTTTTTGGATTGGGAATGTAAACAATGTCATATGTTAAAAGTAAATAGTTTATTTATTACGGAGCCATTAATTGATCAGTGAAATTGTGTGACGAATGTAAAACGTTATTTAACAAATACAAAAAATAATGTTTATTTGCGGATTATTTTTTAATTTCAACAGAATTGAGAAAATTAAATGACTGCAAACACTATATTACATAAACATTAACAAGGCGATAGTCTTGTTTATTAAATAAACTACAATAATTCCCCAGCAGACCACCGGCCCCAGATATCGTTTAATGGTGAGAGGAAGATTAATCAGGACGCGGTGAGGGTCGGACGGCTGGAGGAAATGTCCGTGACTTCCTACACGACGCGCACCTGCTGGACGCCCCCGGGAGGCTCTGGAACACGTCGCAACACGGGAGGCGGAGGCCGTCACGCCACTGGTGACTAGTGACTCATTCGCTCACCTCCACTCTGTGGCGCAATCATCCCAAAATGATCTGAGGAGCAACTTCTATAAAGTTATCAAATTCCTTCTGGTTTCTGCCTTTCACAACGTTCATCCCTTTTAGTTTGGTTTCTACCCTAATGATGCGAAGGTTCGTAGATTACAAAAAAGGCTGTACAACTGGCTTACCTTTTTATTAATGTACCATTTTCAAACGAAGGCTACGCGCAGTCCCGGCTGATGCCAACAATGGACCTTTTCATACTTTACACAATTTACTTAAAGTTTATCTTATTTAGCATAAAACGTTTGATTTATTTAAATACATTACAATTTAAGGTGCTCTGGCATCTGCACCGTGTCGCGGTCCGGCGACACTCGTGAGTGCGTCTGCAGGCGTTGGGGATTTTGATACTCGTTGACCAGGAGCTCGCCCCACGTAACCAGGTAAGTAACCCGTATAATTAGGGTAGCTCTTGAATTTGGGGTTTTAGAGGCTTGGGGATTTTATACAAGTTCGGTCAATTTAGTTGAGGCATATCCTATTTTGCATCCAGATAGTTAAACTATGTTAATACTAATAATGTGACATATCGTCCCAAATAATATTTATTAATTTATAAAGACCGGTTTCTGGTGATATATTTTAAAATCATATGCAAGAATAGGTTTTATAAATAATATATTATTAAATATATTTTTATATTTAAACACGTTAACCTTTATCCTAGGATAACTTTGTTACAATAAAACAATCTGAAACTCTGCAACGCTCATTTTCCCTTCTCTCAATTATACGGGGTTTCTCGGCAAGGGAAATGTTATTAGTTAAGACAGCTGACGGGTGAATAGACTGAAGCAAATAACATAGTGTAATTAATCAATAGAGGTCATATCGGGAAATAGCTAGGTTCATTTCATACTTGGCATATGTATAGAAAATGAATGGCAGTTGTCCCTGGTGTACATGACTGCAATAACATCAATCCCTGTGTAACTTGCATCAGTTTTGAAATTACTACTGTAGTGAGTAGTCTTGAGGTACCCGTATAATATTACAATCATTATAAAAATTCCACTTATATTTTATGTATTTAGTATTTTTAACTAATTTTATTTCAATTATTTTAACAACGAATTGAAAAAAATCAAATTATAAAGATTTACCAAAGTAATTGTGTTTAAATACAGTACAAATATTTTACAGTATAACTGTATGCTCATTATTATTATGAAAGGAATATACCTGAATGTTTACAACTATTTCCCAATCAAAAAATATCATTATTTTATAACTTATGAACATTTTACTCAGTTTAAAATAACCTGAAGCTTTATCAGGGGGGTTTCCGTGAGATTTAAATCCTCATAAGTATGGGGGTCTCCTACAAACTTCCTTCTACGTACTGTAGATACGAGTATTTTTATATTTTCGTATTTTTGAAACGATTTTCATCGCAACTATTGTCAAAATCCAGTTCTTCAACTTTAAATGCCAATAGAGTGGTAATAGAGTTGTCTATAGTGTTTAATATTCACCAACTAATTTCAGTAATCAAACAGAAAGATACTTTAAAAGTATTTCGAAAACCGAAACCATCGTACGTTTTCCCCGAAGGTTTTTATAAATAAGGACCTCTTTTTGGATAATAGTAGAGTCCTGGGCTCTTAGATTAAACATGAGTACAACCACGTACTGTAAAGTACACAAGTTTTTAGACCGTACCAGGAAGGTCAGTCAGGCAGGAATAACAAAATGTAGGCGGCAGACTGGCAGAATCAGGCGTAGTCCAACTCGAGCTAAAATACTTTTTTATTGTTTGACACATCCTCACGTAATGGAAACGTACTTCAGCAATTCGTCTTGAAGAATGTTAAACGTACCGCACGACATTGTTTTATTACAAACACGATATGATGCTTCTCCTCTCTAAATACTATCACTGATGCATTAATAGAAATGACCCAAGACTACACGAATGGAGGGACTCGTTCCTTTATTTTAGTGCACTGTGGCACTGGCCGGACTAGCTTAGTTCTCTGCCTAACAATGATACTGCACTCTTCTTACTGCTAGCATGCTACATGAGTGGTTCAATAAATGCTTTGAGACTCTTATATTCCATAGGGATATATTTTGCTACTATACTCTTTAACTTGCCAAGCATACAAAGTTGAAAAAGTTAATTCTGTCTCGTATTAAATTGCTTGAGTGTACAAGCTGCACAAATTTCACGCTTAAGACTTAGAATTGTAATCATTATGTTGAGACCAAATTCACGAGAACAGGCTAGTGGTGGTAATTATTATTATCGACGATGACCGCGAGTATGTGACCGGACGCGGTACCTCGGCGCCGTGGTCGTGGTTCCTCACACACGCGGTCCTCTGATTCACCTCCATTGTATCGCAGATCTGCGAGGTCCTTGAGGCTTTGTGCTGGGGAACGCACGCGGACATCCGCCGGTGAAAGTGAACTTCGGAGATCTGGCGGCGCGGCGGCGGCGGTACCGTGGCGGCAGCGGCGCGGTCAAGGCGTGCGGCTCTGACGTCACTAGACTTCCACAGCATCCACAGCCTCCAGACTCCTTATCCGGGACTGTGGTTTGTTAAACATTGAATAAAACATTTAGGTAATACCAGTGTTCCCAAGAACCGGTGAGATATGCTTTCATTTTATCATTAGAAAAATTACATTCACAATATGCCGAGAAGGTTTTTGTACAATAAACATAAGCTGTTAAGGATCTAATACTTTTTCTTACTGGACTGCATACAATAATACAGATGTGTTTAAAGGAGGTGCACTGTCTTTATTACGTCTGTTGGTGGGAGCTTACCCACCAAATAATATATTTGATCAGCAGAACTCAATGCACCTGGGATGCATCATGCCGCATTAATCAAACAGGGTAATATAAACTATGTCTCGCAACACTAACAAAATATATTTACATTTATAATATAGCTACACACAAGACGGTAAATAAATATAAGGATATAACATGGCGATCGATTTCAGCCGGTTACACTGGTCATTAACTGGCCCAGTCAGAAAAGATACTACTCAAGAAATCATACATTATGCATTAATCTTTGTAATAAGAGTTTAAAATAGTGGTGATTTTTAAAGAATACTATTCTCGTGTACATGTTACAAAACCTGACCAATGCATATTTTAAAACCTATAATCACGATTCTTACCTCGTGCACTTGCAATGTGCCTTGCACTATAGATGCTTAATTTATAGAGAATAAGAATCACGATCAGTATTTTTACATCCTCACGTGATTTATCGATTAAAAAACTGAAAGATAAATAAAAGTTTAGATTAATAGAAACATTACCGTTTCAGAGTAAAAAGGTCTTTCATCTGTGACCTAAATAATTTTAAGCTATTATTTAAAGACTGATCGATGGCCGTAAATCATTTTAAGCTATTATTTAAAGACTGATCGATAAACCGTCAAAGATTCGTAAGCAAAGAGATAGCAAAGAAGACATTCGTATGGAGTACGGTAAGGGTGAACGAGTCGTGTGAGTGTAATGAGTGAGACATCAATTGACTAGCTTGATGATCAACGGATCAACGGAAGAGAACAGCTCGGATGCAAGAAAACAGGAATTAAAAATAATCTGAAAGGCAGGGTTAGGTTAGTTTGCGGGCTTGTAAAGAGATAATTTGGCTAAAGAGAGAACCCGAGGGTAAAAGAAGAGTGGGGAGATCACGGAAGAAAAGAATGTACCTCTTAAAATAAGACTTTTGAAAAGGCAAATATGGAGGCGAGATCAAGCAGGAACGAGTGTGGTTGGACAGAAGAAGACTGAAGAGGCTTAACAGCACTCGCCGGGAAACAGGAGCCGCTTATAATCGATGATGCTGATCACCGGCTATCAGAGATTATGCGGTTCGCATCACTACAGTGAACATCACTATTACCTTTCCTTCTATGGTTTGTGGGCGGACACCCAGTCGACTGTTGTATAAGTAGGTCTTCTCCTTCGGTCTGTTGTGTTTATTCTGAGTTTGGCGACGGGGCTCCCAGATTTGTGTCGTACTGCGTAAAACCATAGTGTTTTAGCACCCGCAACCTTTAAGCAATAGATACACGCTCGAAACACCACGGGATTAAGTATGGCCGGGAATATTTCTGTAACAAATGAGAGTAAATCATCATTATTGCTGATACTCAAGTCAGATTAAAGAAACGTGCTGATGTAGGTAGGGCCAGACAGGAGAAAGGTTACAGCTGGAATTGTCGGTCTGAATTCCTCCCTGAGAAACAAGACTTGGCGACAAAGGTCAGCTACACATCCATAGTGATTGTGGGGCTATTCGTTACGTGTGTTAATGAAAAAGATCACACACTGAATGACCAATTGGTTAATTTTGTGTATAATATACAATAACAGTACTACTGTATTTAACTTTTGCTAAAAATGTGAAATGTGTGAAATAACTGCCAACAACTCATCGTGTCTTTTAGCGATATTTTCTAACACAAGAAACAAACTAACTACATATCCTTACAGGATGAAGGATTTTTACGCGAGTTGTATGGTAAATTGTGTTTTAATAGGTATACTTTGTAACGCACATATTCGCAATCCAAGTTGACACACATAAAGTATGATGGTGATTTTAACGGACACATATAAAATATTTCTTATTATTTGTTTAAACACATACAACGCACAACAGACACCTTATTTCGTAAACATATACTTATATAATTTACTATATACGTACATACTACAGCATAAAGACAAAATAGACATAAAATTATCTGCATAACTGTACAAATCTACCCTGATTCCAGTCTAAATCATATTGTTGGCCAAACCCCTTAAAAGTAAATGCAACACAGTACTATTGACAATGAAAAAGGTAATATAAATTATAAATCGTATAAGAAAGTAAATAGTTTATTCCATTAAAAGTATTTTTTTGTATAGTAATGCTTAAAACTTGTATAGATTAGTCGTGATAATATTTGTATTTTACGTTATGTATTTTATGTAATATCATATAAATCACAATGGGCAGTTTGGAAACAACCGCTGCAAATATTTATATAGTTAAGAAGCAAAATTGAATTAATCAAGAAAGTCTCAGCAGCGAGAACAACAATGAGGGAAGATAGAATTTCACAGCGGACAGCAGCGAGTCAGCGGTGACATCACTGCTGCAATTGAAACACGACCGTTTACTGGCTGTTTAATGCTGTTGTGAATGTTTTATGTAGACATTGTGATACAGAGGGAGATTTACCACTGAATTCAGACACTGATGGTACTAAAGGACCCTGTTTTTATTGCATTTACAGTATTTTTTGATCAAAGAAAAACTTACTATCGGAATCACATTTTCAAAGCAGTTTTTATTTATGTTAAAGGAGAACCCTTTATTGATGTTTGCATTGACTATATAATGAAGCCCAGCTTGAAGGATTTATATGGCCCAGCTGTCCCTGTTTTAGTGTTAGCGAGGATTTGAAACGGACCTAGTTTGACTAGGTCACCGACAGAGTGTGCTGCTGTCAACTACTTATTTTAGGTATTTACGTTAACATATAAAAGATATCCAAACCCCAGAAAGCAAGTGATAACCAACTTACGTTTGCTTCCTGACACACCAACTGTTGTGTTATCAATTTCTTGACAGAATAAGTAATAGTTGACAGAAGTGAACTCTGTTGGTGATTAGTGTAACTACGTCCTCTTTGAATCCTGGCGCACACAAAAGTAGGGACAGTTTTTACAATGGCAATGAGAAGTCTACTTCAGTATACATAGTCGATTATGATTGTTTATGTAGTCATATTTAAGATACTCCGATCAAGCAAAACAACGAAGCTTCAACGCGTTAAAGAGTGTATTACATTGTAAAATATGACTTGTAGTATAGACAGGGGTAATAAGGTCCGAGGTTTGTACATGAACATGGAAATAAAAATCAATAACTAATACCAGCGTGTAAAAATGGAATTTATTTCATAATTTTCAATGTAGTATGTTTAAGATCTACTTTCTAATTGAGCAATACGTGGTGATTTTATAAGGAAGTAAAGTATTTACTTATAAATTATGGAAAACTATTATAATGCAATAAGCATCTTAAAATAAAACTAAAGACTTTCCATAATACAATTTAACACGTGATGGTTAATAAAATTGAACTGAGAGATTAACAATCATTTATTAAATCTTTATATAAATGAATGAATAACGGAGAAAATCCAATTGATTACGCCGATTTCTTTGTGTGCGTGTTTTTAAGGCAATGTCAGTCTTTAAAGTGTTTAATGGGAACTGCCCAAACGCTGGACTTGTTGCTTTATTAACACCAATCTTTTGTTAGAAAACGTCAATAAATAAAATTCCAATTTATATAGCGCCTGGGCCCAGTTTTAAATCTTGACAAAAGTTTTAAGATTTTAATCAGGTTCGATCTGACGAACCTAAGACTATGAGGCGAGGCCTCCAACCACTACGATAACCCGGCCAATTATACATTATAAAATACATTTGAAGAACAAAACTGTGCGAAGATTGTTGAGCGCTATAAGTCGTTCAGAATTGGTTGAATGGTTGGTACTAATAAGGCAATTGGCAAGAAAATTGCTAAATGAAAAACTATTAAACCACAGTACAAACGTTACAACCTACTCATTTATAAAGCATTAAAAGAATGTGAAAACTTAACACAGTCCTAGTAACTGTTATAGAGGAGACAGTCCAATAAAACCAGGTCGTAAAGAATAGGGAAATGTGCTACAGACTATAACAATTCAACAACACTGTAAAACAAACTCAAACCCGAAGAAAAAGAAGTAGAATGTGGATGTAAATAAGGCGTTTAGCAGTTGAAGAGATAATTTAGCAGCTGACATATGCATGGCAATCTACCTGGACGGCTGGGCAGCTTGCCAACATTCGCAGCAAAAAGATAAAAACTTGTCAGCGGCCACTTTGTATAGTGTTAAAGGATGTTTATGTGTCAATCTGACAACCCGCTGCAGATCTATCCGTGGCCGAGATGGCATCGTTTTAGCAGGCTACTGTGCTCTCACACCGACTGGTAGAACTTTGGTCCTTTGGGCCGTATTTTAGTCTTGTCAACAATGAAGTTTGTAGAGTTGTACTAGCCCTACTGTCACGAGGTACAAATCGTAGATAATATACTGTAAAATATCACAAACAAAATATAATAGTGAGAGAAACCATGGTAAACATTTTCAAATATTTTTTACCATTAAGGGACAGAAATCTAAAATAACACAAAAGGATTCGATTAGAATTTAGCCCTGAAGAGAATTCTCAGGACACTCGCTGTGTCACGCCATTCTACACTAAGGACACTTCCTTTTCTCCCTTTTTAGGGGGTTCGCTGCAGGTTCCGTGGCACTCGTCGCCTTATACGTCCTGACGCCCGAGCCACGGCTGCCGCGCCACTCGGCGGCCGTGTTGACAGATCATACGCGGATCCGCGGCGACGACGGCGGCGCTCCCCACAAGCCAAACCTGTGATTAATGTTTGACCAGCCCGAGTTAGAATGGTCCATGACGTGGACGTGACTTCATAGAACGCGACTCTAACTGACTGATTCACACTGTCCGCGCCGGCAGACAAATCTCACAATAGTCTCCGTGGTGACAAATTCCGATGTAGTGCGAGTGTGAGGTGTGCGAATTTGGGTTGATCGTTTATCTAGATTGTTAGAATCAGGATTAGTTGGTTAACGATACTGGTTGATCATGATCCTAACCACCTGAGAGGTCAGTTCAGGATAGCCACTGGGATGTTGATATTGACTGTCATAAAACAATTAAGGGTTATTAAAAATGTAAGATGAGACCGACCAATAGACCAATCGTGTTTATCGCTGATTCCGTCGTACGGCGTTAGACTGATCGCTTGGGAATCGTTCATAAGTTGAGCTCTAAAACAGAAGAGAGACCGATCGACGAGTACTCGTTGGTTTAATGCAAACGGTTAACGTAAAGTCGTAACCATAGGCTGCTTTGAAATATCCAAGAGATAAATTGTTATACTGTGTTGAAAGCAATCTGATTGATTTTAATGGATTCAGAGGACTGTTGACAGTGAAATGAACATTGTAGAAAATGGTGATAGTTATGCGACAGCTCAATGATCCTCAGTTAACATGCATTTTCATTGCCTGTTCTGAATGGATTAATCAATTTCAGTATACAGTATACATGTAGTATATGACTTTAGTTGAAGATTTAATTGTCTGTTTAACATCACTTTATACCCCAAAGATGCTAATCAGGTTCGAACCTATTGTTAATAACGTAAATAACAGTTGAGAAAATAACACAGAATACTGTCAAATAACTATAGCATAATGTAAACATGGTGATACAATTTAAGATCAGTCTAATTCACAGTAATCGAATCATAGCGTTCCGAGGGGACACAATAACCAAAAATATACAAACGCACTTCATTCTATCGTTGGCTTTGGCATAATTACGAGCTTAATAATTAGGTATTTTAAGCCATTTTTGTTATCTCCTTGTTACCTAAAACTAAAAAACTACACTTAACCCATTTTGCAAATTATTATTAAATGAAATATGTTATACTTGTGCCAACCATGTCTCCGGTAGTAAAGGAATAATATAAAGCTAATGTTGACCACCATAGGGTTAATAAGGTTATGTGTCAAGTAACCGGTACGAAAATTCAGGGGAAAAACAAATTGATGGACATCTTAAGTAAGTTTTCTTAGTAAAATATGTACTTTTATATACAATATAAACATAATTTTTGGATATTGCTTTAGTAGCATTTTTATATAAGGAAATGTGAGAAATAACAACATAGGAAATATACTAATAAATTTGCAATACACATCAGAACCAACCCCACTATAAATCCCGAGATTTCGAGAGAAAAGAGAAACGTTTCAAACACCATCCACGAATCCACTCCGACTGGGTCTCCGCGGTGTTTTATTGTGCGAGGACCAGGTGATGTCATAGTGTTAACAAGTGTCGGACCACCACTGCTGCCGCCGCGGCCCTCGACAGCCCGAGATGAAAGAGCGGCAAGGGTAAACCACGGGCTCATTTCCATAAAGAGTGGTTCCTCGGACCACCAATTAGCAGAGAGGCTCGGTCACTCCTCCTTAATTGGATCCGGTGCGGAAATACTCAGCCGGGTGGCCCTTACCGACACCCCCAGCGCAGCGCACGCCTACCTGCCTGCCGTGTCGGGGCTTGTTATCGTTGTAATCGATTGTCCCAACGTTCACGAGCAGTCGAGTCGTGGAGGCTGGAATGTCTAGAGCCGGCGCTGCTGTGAATTAGAAGCGTCTATAATCACAGGTTTTTGTAGAATTTTTACACAATACTTATGAGATGGAAAAATATGTACTTATTCGTATCTCTTTTATTGAAGGGATTTCTCCAAGAGAAAATTCTCCTCACCTCACATACCCATGGGAAGGAACAAAGGTCTGCCACCGTCAAATCCTACCAGTCATTGGCGTTAGAGCCAACCACCATCAAAGTGGCCATCATCGAACCACGCTTAGTTGTATTCCTCATTCATATAGGCATTAGAGTAGTACGTTGGTAGACTTTGTCTCAGTGGGCCAAAATGAAATGTGGTTTTGTGCGTACCGGCTTTGAAAAATCCTTCCATCTAGAAATGCGTTTGAATTTGGAAGTGGTAGCGTTTGGCGCTTATATGGCTTCGCCTTACAGCACTTGTCGCGTCGCCACCGGAGGCGACATTATACCATAGCTGGTTATGGTGTTTGGCGGGAACCAAACCCGGAAGACTAAGTCCCCACAATGTGGGATTCGCTAACTTTTAGGAATTTTAAAAAATGGGATGAAGAAAGGCGTAAAGGAATTTAAATAGTAAATGTTGCAATCCTAAAAAATCAACTAAAATTTGAACTTAAAACCTTGTTAGACTTTTTTTAAAGTCCGTGTATAGACCTAACAACTTTTAAATGGGCCTACCCCACCAATACCAAAATGTGGTACTTATACCAATATGCAATATATGGTACATATATGGTAATATATGGTATATATGGTACCAATATGTAACTTTAAAAGATCGTCCCTGCTCAACGGATTATCCTATATCGTTTAGTTATGGCTCATTTTAAAGAGCAAACAAATACCTAGCGATTTCAGGGGGCAGAAGTTTGATATCACAAACAGTTAACCCATAGCAAAAATCTCAAATATTAAATATTTTGGAATTTTTGGCCGATTATTATTTAAGATATACAAATTCTGCTTACTGAAATCGCCTGGTGTATTTATACTCTACATGATGAGCTATAAAAGAGATATTTCGGATAATCCGTTGAGGAGGGATGGATCTGAAAGTTGAAATCGATCTTATGGTAGAAGCAGAGGTCTGGGACCCCTTCTACCATAAATATACTAATTCATCTTTTATTTGCAAATTACTGCATCTTCAAATCATCACACTGGATTCTAATTGGTCTGTATGCATACTGTCCCGACTTTCTCCAGCCCTATCCGCGTGCCAAGGCACCAGAGCTAGCGGTGCGGGCCGCTCAATAGTGCTCGGTGAGTCACGGGTTTCCCAGCCACCTATTGGCTCTCGTGCTCCAACACCGACTACCAGGTGAAGGTCCGGCGCACAGTGGGCCAAAGCGAAAAACCTGGCATAAATTGCTGTGTGCTGCATCAATGATTCACTGTTTGCCAATACTCTGATTTGATTATCAGCCTTAAAACACATAATTAACACTTGTCATAGTCATGAACACTTCTATGTGATTACATGTCATACAAAAGCAAGGAAAATTTGGGAAAAATTCCGAAAAATGGAAAAAATTTGAGAATTTTAGAAATAAATTATTTAATGTGTTGAAGTTGAAAACATACAAATGTTTTAATAATTTATTGTATGAAAATAATATTTTTCCCTGGTAAAAACCAAGTTTCCCTAACTTTTCCTGGTTTTTCATCACGAATAAAATCTACTACTACATGAACCCAAAAATAACGACTAGTTCACTATTCATGAAAAATTGCCCGTTTTGCCTTTATTAAAAAAATAATTAAAATATATGAGCTTTATTTAGTAAAAACATTAATCACTTTTAGTTCTAAGTGAAAAATATGTTTCAAGAATATTATTCATTAGTATTTTGAAATACTGTGTATAGATTACATTTTAAAGTTTTCCACCCGATGCAGTATCTATCACCTATCAGAGTACCTATCAGAGATTCAAAATAATACTATCTTTAACGACTAATAAATAATATATATTATAATATAATATTATATGAGGTTTATGCAGGAGGATCGTAATTTTACGATTAGGAATGTAATCCTGCAAGGGGACTGGCAAAAGCCGTCAGCAGTCACACGTGACAATTTTCCTCAACAATAACTTCGTTACTGTTTTGCGTATTAGCATAGCAGGCCCTCTTCTTAAATATTTGTACCTTTCCTTGCCACGGATGAGTATAAAAGCATAATAATACGCCGAACTACATACATACATCAACATTACATCAACTTTCCTCTCCGGCATTTAAAGCAAATAATACCAAACGTTTTCAACTTAAGGAAACTTTTTGTATTTATACGAAAATTGTAATCAATGAATAATTTATTACATACAGATTGAATACCCTGCTGAGTTTTCAAAATTGTTGCAGTTTCAATAAAATTATAGTCCAACAATTTTAGTTAAAGAACATTATGTAGAAGCTAACTAAGAAAGAAAACTCAAACTTCTGCCTTGAACTCTTATTGCCAAGAACTCTGAAGTTTTACCCGTTTGAGCAACTATTAACGAAGTGTAGACTCTTATATAGATTTGTTTAAACAGAGTAAATAGATATACCCAATATTATTATATATAGATATCACTCCTATAATTTATTTACAGATTCTTAGTTTGATTTATGTTAAGTTTAATCTATTTAACCCAGTATTTAAAATATTTCAGGATCAATTTGGCATTTGATAACCCAGTTTAACTGTCATGGGGAATGAACACGTATGTATGGATGTTTACTAGTTCTTAAATAAGAGTAAGTAGATTAAATTTTATCTTAATATTACTTGGCTGGAGAATGAATAAAAAAAGATATATTGACAATCAAATGGGCAGGCCATTAAATCGGCTAATATAAACCAAATATTTATCTGGTTAATACTTTCAATAAATAGGAACAATTTAAATTGAGGGTTGATTTAAACATTCGGTTTTAATAGTAATTATTAAGTGGTAGTCAGAGAAGTAATCGTGATCGGATAATCGCTTGTTGCGGTTTTGCTAATAGACGTAAACAACGATAGCCTTTAAAGAAATACTTTCAGGCTTCAGACCCAAGAGTGGTGCGCGGCACGCAGCAGCCCCACAGTTTAATGTTAGACCGAGGTGGAGTGCCTTTGAGAAATACGATCCTAAGCAATATCTGAACCAAGAATGTACTAGCAAATCTGAGTATTCAACCGGGTAGTCAACCGGTCAAATGTCTAAGTACATCTGGAGGTATCTGCTTGTCATGGATCTGCGTCAAAGCACCTTTTAGAGAACCATAAGCGCCTCGGACGCTGGACGCAGGGAAGCCCGCCGCTTCGAAGAGGATGTTAAGCTGTGAAGCACTATTTGTAGCCCCCAGAGAGCGGTTTGACGTGACGGCATCGATGTGATGACGCAAATGATGGTAGATACAACAATGACTTCGTGGCCCGGGACCAGGGGAATTCCTCGTGTTAGTTGCGGTCCAGTGGCCACTCGTGCTGTCAATCTGATAAGGCACCGTAAAAACACAGCAGTAAACAATCGGCCGTGAAAAAAATAATAGGTGCCAACAGATTTTTTATTGTTTATGATTGATATCCGAAAACGTTTGTGTGGTAACAATTGTATTCTTGTAATAAAATATAATCCTTAGACTATAGATGCTATACCCGAGAATGCTGTGTTGATTTCAGCGTCTCCACAATTCATACAAATACAGAAATTCTGGTTTCCTGTCAAGCTAGTATCACTCCGAGTCATCTGGTCGCGTATCATTTTTAGGACATAATATTTTTTCCGCTAGGGAGTGGAGAGTAAATAAATCAGCAAACCCAAACGGACGTGTAGGTCTAGACTAATGATAATAGACCAAAAACTATAAACAATAATTGGTGTCAAGTGAAGTGGATCCAGTGGATTGAATCATTCATTAAATCATTGACTAAGTCGCCGACGCAACTAGGGCGTGTTTTAGGGCGAATATGAATGAATGATAAGTGTAGAATGGGTGAGATGCCTTGTGTAGCCCCTCGAACTATATAAACACTAATGTGGTCAGTAACAAGGCTACATGGCCTTGTTACTGACTAAGACTGACTGATTCTTTAGCCAGGATTAATAGCCCAATGACCGATGGCATCTGTTTAATAGTTTGCTTATGGAAGACACTGCCATCTGATTAATTGTTGTCTTAAGTTAAGCTACTGCATATTGGTTTTACAATGTTTCAAAATTAATGTTGGGCATATCCTATACCCTAATATGAGTTAGGTTTCGTTGCTTGCAACTCTGATCTCAAAAACGACTCCAACGAAAATTTGGAAATAGCTAATTTCTGGGTTAAAAATAAGTTCTAAGCAGGGCTCATCTCCAAGAAAAATCAAATAATATTAAAAAAATATGAAAAGTTGGAAAAATTAACATTGGGCTTATGGAGTTTAAAATAATAAAAAATAATAACAGCTGTTTATAATAATCTATCATAAACTGTCAGAGTAATACTAATGTAGTGTAAGTGTCGAATAAAGATAGCATACAGTGTGATCTTGTCATATCCAAAATGAATCCATGGCACATTGACCTTTAAATAATAACCGAGAAACCTTAACCCTCCGATGAGCGACGGCAGCCGCCGATATCCAGATGCTTTATTGGATTGATGGCCGACGGCTATGCAGAAAAGAGGCAAATGAGCTAAGCAAATCTGCTCGCCAGTGTAGTAATCTGCTCGTCTTCAGGCTTGATGAAGAATTACTCCAAGTCATCTAAACAAACTGGCCGACCTTCCCCAAGCAAAGCTCAGCCCCCCGGTACTTTAAAATTAATATAGCTCTATGCTTAGTTTAACATGCTACTATGTGTTGCGTTGTGGTTTAAATTTAGATACAACATTTTAAATATTTATAGAATTAAAGATGTTAGTTAAGGTAGTATATCAAAGTGTTTAGTTGGGCCTGTCATTTAAACTAAAATTGGGTGGGCTCAGTAGGAATTTATTTAGACTAACGTGAACTGCAATTTCCAATTGTTACAGAAGTTTATTGGGACAAAGGCGGATAGTCCTGTATATTTTCGAGATTACAAAACATATTTTAGATGGAAAGCTAGTGTGCAACAAGTAGAGACAGTGGGGCGGGATAAGTTCTAAAACAATTGATTTTGTTTATCATAATATGTCCAATAATTTCAATTATGAATTTGAGTCAAATAAAGTATTTGTGTCTACAACATTTAAGCATGGCTTTCAAAACTCCGAACAATCAAAATTCCTTTTCAATTTTGAATTAATATGAACGTCACAAACATTATACTGTACCATTACTAACATGCGCGAATAAACGAGTGCCCTTTACTTGTATCGTGTATTCTACATTCATGGCTGGTGCAATTTCGATTCGGCGAAGTCTAAAGGGGAAGATTCCCAAAGGTCTGTGCTGACTTCAAAGGGGTTTTGCCAGCGGAGTTCTGTGAACCGGCGTTGGCCGTCGTGCCGCCTGGACGCGGTATCGGGAACAGTGACGTGGGCAGCATCGTCACGGCAGCGGGGCCAACAGCTGATGAGTGACGCAACAGCTGTGACGTTCTGCCACCGCTCAGCTGGCTTGCCTACGCACACTTGGCTCCGTGCCGACACTGACAAACTGTGCTATCAACACCCAGTAAGGCTGGTGGATGTTTGATTAAACTGTGTACCCGGTGTATAAGGTAGCCTTGTTAACTGTATGATCACATGTACATTTGGATTATTTTCTAAATAAAAAAGAAACAGTGATTTAAATGCTGATGTAAATAAACAAATCTATGTTGCAAAACTATGACATTAGCTTAATAACAACCCGCGAGAATAACCGTGTTACATTATTTACCGCGGCAAGACTAACATTGCACTGAAGAATATAATTTCCCCTAAAAGAGTGTGGCCTGGAAAAATATACTGTTCCCCACAATAGCTACACACCCTTTTTAGCACTGTTTTGTATGTTTAGCCTGTGCAGCCTTTTCTGTTTAGCGTCCGTTTACATGTGGCAACTGTTGATGTCAACTAACCAGCAGCAAATTTGTTAGGTTAGTCAACCTGATTCAATGTAAAATAATCACAGCTTATACTGTATAATTAGGATGAAAAGATTTCTAAATAATATAAAAGCAAACAAAACGGGTTCAGTAACTTCACTGAGCTTGATAAATGTATCAATTTAAATGTACAACTAGTGGCTTACAGGGGCTATAGCCACTAACATATGGTAAGTGGATAATCACAGCTGATCATTAGTTCATTTTGCTTATTAATAAAAACACTGTAGTGATTTTTCCATTCGAAAATCATTGGCTCTTTGAAGTCCATCAGTGGGGCGTAGCGCACGTAATTTTTTACATTTCTGATATTTTCCCCACCGTCCTTGGCCCTCAAGCTTTAAAATAAATCGTCATAACATAACTTCTTCCTAGCTCGAGATATTTCGTGGGAACTGATTCGCATAAGGAATTAAATAGATAGATAAGACGTTTCTACAACCATTAAGCAAAATCCAAAACTAATATTTGATGCATTTGAAACATATGATGCGTTTTGCAACTACAAAGCTGAAAATAATTCTTAAAAAATTTGAAATTCTTAAGCAATAAGAAAGAATCGCAACTCTCAACTTACTTGACGTTGTTGGACACTGCTTAAAACCACTTCTTAGCAACAAACAATTCAAAACCTAATACTTTCAAAGTATTGTTTTACTAAAAGAAAACTATTTGACTCTGCCACCGAACACTGACCACATCGACAGACCGGACAACAAGTCACCACGTAGCAACCTGAGGGGGAACTGACAGAAATAGTTGCGACAGGGCCAATAATAGTTGGGGTGCTAATTATATCATCGCAGACCGAGAAACCACCAACCACCAGACCAGACCGGTCTGGCGTTCTCGGGAAGAGACCCGTGCACCACGTTCCTCTTCCTCTTCCGACGACTATAGTGTGTAACCTTAGCGGAGTTATTGACTGTAAACAATGAATGATGTGGAACAACGAATGGGAAATATAGTGTTAACCATCGTTGCCTCACTTGAAGTATATCAAAAGTATATCAAAATAGTTATTAATAAGGAAGTTGAGATAATTGTTAGTGAAAACCCTAAGAACTGGTTTGTAACAACGATGTTATTTGTAACGACAGCCAAAGGTCAGACAAAACAAATTTCATTCGGTCTCGGCAATAGTATAAGATATGAAATTCATTCTTTGTTAACAACTGCACTTACGTAAGAACCCATGTTTGGATTTGCCTTCTATATTTAGAATATATTTAAGTCTTCAGTTTCAAATATATTTAATGAGATCATGTTTAAAACCGTTCTGATGGTTTGCTTTTTACTAGCTTATACCTCGAAGTTTAATAGTCAACCACATTGTTATAAGATTTCAAAAGGATTTTTAGAGTTTATATAAGAATTGTTTACCCAAGTTTAACAAAATCTGAAAATCCGTTTATAACCTTTTTAACGAATTTACCCTATAGGAAAGAAGCTATTACCGTAGTCGGCATTGTAAGACCTAGGGCTAGATAACTTATCGTTTTGAGGCCCCCAGATGCCAAAAATACCATTCTTTTATAACAGTATTCGTGTGTCTCCGTGGATGCGATAACACTCAAAATAAACGGTATCAGGAAACTGACACATACTTTCTCCCTTTAGCCCAACTTTAATGAATAAATTACTTTTTATTTACTAAATATAGAATACAAAGCACGGTGGAATGTACAGAAAATCTTGCAAACAAGTTATTTTCAAAAACATCGACCCAAATCCCTGTTTTGGAGGCGCTACAGAATCCATTGCTACACACGTGGTTTTAAGGGCGGAAATGCCCCCTATCTCCCCACAGGGTTATTAAGGAGCAACATATTTCGAATTTCCTCTGTTGGTAAATGCTAACTTGACAAGCATATCAAGTTTGAACGAAATTGATCAGTAAATAAGAGAGAAATAGTAATTTTTGTATTCCACATAAGAATAACATTGAACAACGTACTGCGTTTACCGCAAAATGAAAATTTAAATTTTCTCCGCAACCAGCAATCGTAGAATAGTAATTCAAAATACTAAATTATTTAGTTTGTTGAGCTCTTTTTAATGGTAAATAGTAATTCTTTTTATATTTATGGTTTTTTATGAAAAATAAAAAAACTGAATTTTTGATGTTTTAAATCCTGTAATTTCTGAACCCGAATTTTTATACAGAAATGCGGGTGGTGTCATTTTATTGGGAAACAAAAGTTCTACAAAGGAATAAAGTTGAATCAAAATCGTTAGAACTGTTTTTGAGAAATTTGTTTTTTTCATGTTTTTTGGCGGTTTTGGGGGGATAATTACCCTTAAAAACCAAAAATTCCAAAAAATGAAGAAACACCTGGAGATATCGTGGATTAGTACCTACATACCAAAGTTCATAAAAATTGGACTATTAGTTAGTGCTCTAACTCTGTACACATCCGTCACAACTATTTACCATTTATCTTAGCCAGACATACACCCAAAATTTCATTTGTAGTTTCCCACGAGAATATTTCTGCCCACGGAAAACTACGCCCTAAACTGGTAATTTAGTTATCCTCTACTTTTGTGTGTAATATATATATCGAGACTAACTTCGCCCATGCGTTTATGACACGACAAATGGAAATTGCTTATACACTATACTAATATAATTGAACTGATATCGGTCGGTAACTACAAGTTAATCACAATATTAAAATAAGTTCCAAAGTATTAGTTCCAAAGTATTAGTTCCAAAGTGTTAGTTCCAAAGTAAGGGCCGGCTCTTTACGAGAAGCTCTCAGACAAATTGCCAAAAGTTAATATTTTTTAATTGTGGAGGCAATTTTTAGGCGGTAAAATTTCCACTTTTTACTTTCTCCCCTATACATAGTATATGGAGAAAGTATTGTTTTCGTCAACATTTTCGAATTTGAGTTGTTAGTGGAAATATTCGTTTTGGTGCTACCTGAACCCAAAAAAGTGGTTTTTACGTGATGTGTGTGTGTGTGTGTGTGTGTGTGTGTGTGTGTGTGTGTGTGTGTGTGTGTGTGTGTGTGTGTGTGTGTGTGTGTGTGTGTGTGTGTGTGTGTGTGTGTGTGTGTCTGTGTGGATGTGTACAGAGCTAGAGCCTTAACCAATGGGCCGATTTTTATGAAATTTTGTATGTAGGTACTAATCCACGATATCTCCAGGCATTTTTTCATTTTTTTGAATTTTTTATTTTAAGGGTAATTATCCCCCAAAAACCGCCAAAAAACATGAAAAAAACAAATTTCTCAAAAACAGTTCTAACGATTTTGATTAAACTTTATTCCTTTGTAGAAATTTTGTTTCCCAATAAAATGACACCACCCGCATTTCTGTAAAAATTCGGGTTCAGAAATTACAGGATTTAAAACATCAAAAATTCAGTTTTTTTATTTTTCATAAAAAAACATAAATATAAAAAGAATTACTATTTACCATTAAAAAGAGCTCAACAAACTAAATAATTTAGTACTTTGAATTACTATTCTACGATTGCTGGTTTCGGAGAAAACTGAAATTTTCATTTTGCGGTAAACGCAGTACGTTGCCCAATGTTATTCTTATGGGGAATAAAAAAATTACTATTTCTCTCTTATTTACTGATCAATTTCATTCAAACTTGATATGCTTGTCAAGTTAGCATTGACCAACAGAAGAAATTCAAAATATGTTGTCCCTTAATAACCCTGGGGGGGGAATAGGGGGCATTTCCCCTCTTAAAACCACGAGTGTAGCAATGGATTCTGTAGTGCCTCCAAAGCAGGGATTTGGGTGGATGTTTTTTAAAACAACTTGTTTACATGAATTTCTGTTCATTCGACCGTGCTTTGTATTCTATATTTAGTAAATAAAAAGTAATTTATTCATTAAAGTTGGGCTAAAAGGGAGAAAGTATGTGTCAGTTTCCTGATACCGTTTATTCACTTTGAGCGCCTTTATTTACCTTTACTTTATTTACTTTATTTACCTTTTTCAATAAAACGGTAAGAGATGGCACGAAATGTTAAACACAAAAGTTGTAGATAATTGAATTCCAAAACTAACGAATTTTCGTAAGATCTAAAATTCGATCATTCGTTTAGCAGCTATTCACCCGAGAAAGAGTAATTTTTAGTGTTTTGTCACATTTAAATGTGTAAAAAGTTTTGGATGTTTTATGAAAGCACACTAACTTTGGCTAATACCAAATGATTATAACAGCTGATTTATATAAACCTCCTATGTAGGCAATAATGTGCTCACCTTGAGGTTTATATAAATCAGCTGTTTCAAACATGGTGAGCACATTATCGCCTACACGGGATGTTCAATATCGCTAATACCGTTAGCCTAATTCGATAGTTACAATATCGGAAAATGTCATCAACCGATTGTTTGTTCAATTGAATGAATTTATAAACGTTACTCACTGCTTGATGAATTGCAACTTTCAGGAAGTTTGACAAGCTACAGTAGCTCAGTGTTGTCAGATTCACTATTATGCGATCTCGAGTTCAAATCATAGTTTTGATGTTTACTTTTTTAGGTCTGAAAAGTTTGTTTTTAATTTGACATTATTTTTTTTACAAATCCATTTGTTTGTAATTATGTTGCATAACGATCAGTCACCATACAGCACTCTGTGGTGTTAGGTTAATATAATTTTGTCGTGAACTGCAGCCTAACTTGTTGTTATTTTTTACACGTAAATCCATTTGTAGAAATACAATATAACATCTTATCCACAACTTTTTATTTAACTTACATATGCTTGACTTTGAATTGAGTGAGCACTTTATATTTTGCTTTTAAACACCACGAAACAACTATCGTAGTTGGGAGTTCATTCGATAAAATAAACAAGCAGCCCGTTGGTATAATGTTTCGATATCAAACCAATATTGGACCGTCTGTGTAGGTGATAATATTCTCATCAAAGCTCATATTTGTGTAGGTTTTCTTTGGTTAATGAACTACAATAGTTGAGTTTGACTGAAGAATCCAAGAGAGCGAAGCGAACTCCAAAAGAGGATTTGGGGGCGAAGCCTCCAACGGCGATAAGCCTAGTGGAGTATAAAAGTTATATGTTGATCACCTCACTACCATATTTCATATCAATCGGTCCATTAGTTCGTAAGTGTTGGTTAACATTGGAAATATCAAGGGCATCGGTGCATTGCATTTCCTACGATATTTTAGCTTTATCGGTCAATTAGCTGGTGCGTGATTGCGAACATAGGAGTTCTTAAGGCAATGCACGATAGGATTTATGGATCAGTAGTAGGTAAATATTTAGATTTGATGTATTATTTATCTTTCTAATTTAAGCTGAATCAAATTACTAGTTGGTGAGTGATGGTTAATATTAGAACCAACTCAAAAGGTCACTAGTTCTGAGGGTTTTTTTGGGAGGGTTTTTTTCATGCTCCTGACCTTTTGCATGATACACCGGCAGACTCCATCATGTGACGATGTGACAGAAGACAGACGACGCGCGACGCGACGGACGCATGCAGTCGACCATGTTGCGAACAGCGACGCTACAATTATCCACAACATAATATTTATGCCCGCCAACCGCGTTAGAATAAACAAAATCTGTGAATTAGTTGTGCAGGTTCGACGTTTTACTGAGTACTTTTAGTTTTATATACATGTTTTCCGATTGCTAAACTAGCGTTATTACATTTTCCAACCGTTAAAACAAAGTGCGTCCCCAGGCGCCACCATGTTCTCCTTTATGTAGGGCCGCCTCTGGGCCACTTGCAAAGCTCCAGTCGATTTCCAGATTTATTTTTTGTTTTCATGCTTCACGAACTGTAGAAACCCAGCTACAATGAAACTGTTATATAATATTATAAATACAAGAACTGCTGTATGGTTGAGAGTCTTTAAGTTTTTGCTTGTTGCTGATATTACAGCTAACCCAACACTGTTGGGAGCAACAACAGACAAACATATGTTTCACTGTAGTGCATGGCACGAGGTTTATACATTTAGAGCTCTTGTGTGGTGTATTCTCGTCAGCTGACAAACGTATAACTTGTGAAGAGAGGTTTTTATCGTTATCCTATTGGTTACTATGGGAACGGTAGGGACAGAGAGGAAATGGCAGTCGGCCATCGAGGCTTCACTTGTTACCCCAGACGAGAGCTCCTGATGTATTAACCTCGTTGGTATTGCATATATTGTTACTAAATGTCAATCCATAAGTTAGTAAGAGAAGGATTGCTTGTTAACTAAGACATAATGAAGGCCAGTGTGGTGAATTCAAAGATCATTTATGGATGGATATGGGTAAATCTCTCTCTCTATCTCTGTATCCGTATTACATATATTACTACCACATTTTTCAGCTCAGTTATAAGATCAGTGGCAGTTCGTGAGTGATGGATAATTTGGTTACTATTTTTTGGGTCATTCAATTAGTCTCAAAATGTGAAATATAAAAAAATAAATAAAAGATCAGACATCGAGAAGATTATGCGATATATGCATTTATATATTAAACCACCGATTTTATTAATATGAGTTTTAAATAACGACACCTCTAATACCATGTCTGGTGTGTTATCACACCACTCATTTATGCAAGGCAGAGTTGGGACAGCTGATAACGAGCAACATCAAATCCAAAATAAATACTCACAGCTAGTAACACACTGTGTAATGTGTCTTCACAAAGTATCTGAGGAACGATAAGATTAATGACTGTGTAAGTGGCATTAACGATGCCAACGAAATCTGTTGGATTTACTCTGAACTAACTGCTATGGAATTTGTGTTAATTTCGGAGGCATTATAACGACACTTCCACGTCTCTAAGAAAACAAGTGGCTACTGTTGCCATAGGTACCACGTGTTGTCATAAGTACAACTGTTGTCACAGGTCTTCTTAAGAACTCGTAAATGGTGCCATTTGTTACTTTATGCGCGCGCGCACGCACGCGCGCGCACGCACACACACACACACACACACACACACACACACACACACACACACACACACACACACACACAGAAATCACGTAAAAACCACTTTTTTGGGTTCAGGGAGCACCAAAACAAATATTTCCACTAACAACTAAAATTCGAAAATTTTGGCAAAAGCAATACTTTCTCCATATACTATGTATAGGTGGAGAAAGTAAAAACAAACAATTTGGTGTTGTTATCATTTCTCTACGTCAATTAGTTACAGAGATATTGAAAGTGCTAAGCACTGTACATTGTCAAATGTTATCCTTATGCAAAATAAGACAAATTGTATATCTTGCTTATTTATCAACTTATCCAGAAGGAACTTGGAATATTGCTTCTACCTGTTGTGGTCTATTGATATTTGCACGAAAAACGATTTTTTGACGATAGTTCCCGTAGCAGCAAACCTGCGTACTCAGCCCCCATGCTATTATTATGGAGAATAAGTAAAATGATATCTCCCTTAATTATGAACATAAATTAATAAAATTTGGTATGTGGCTTCACCTAATGGAGTTATACACATTTTTCTTAAAACCCATTTTTTGTGTACCTTGTTTTAGCAAACCTGCATCCTCAGACGCCATGTTATTCTTATGGAGAATAATTAAAATGTCATAATCATTTATTTCTGAATGTATATAGATGAAACTTGGTATGTGGCTTTAAGTTGTCTTAAGATACATATTATATATATATATATAAAATATGTATATATACATTGGAATATATATTGGAATATATATTGTAATATATATATATATATATATATATATATATATATATATATATATATATATATATATATATACATTGGAAATTCGCTGAATACGCAGGTTTGCGGCTACGGGGGTATTCTATTGTGCGTACAATATTAATCATGTTACAACATAATTAAGAACGATACAAAAAGAACACATGATGGCTGTGGTAGTGTATGGTATAACCAGCATACCCACGTCTATGATTTTGTTTTCGCCTCGCTGGACAGTTTAGTAGCCGGATTAATTCTTCCTGGAGAAGTAATTATAGTGAATTGTGTTATAAATGTAAATGTTGCCTACTTGAAATTTTCATCACTGCCCGATGAGATTTTAGGTAAACTACTTACATAGTCATTGCATTATTTTTATACTTGGTATGTGGGTATTCATATTTTCGCCTATTTTGAAATTATATGGAAAAGTGCTTTATTCAACTGAACTTCCTGAAATACAATTATTTTGTTTAGTAAAAACATAGTTAATTAAAAAATTATGGGAGAAAAATATAACCTACTACGCTTTGAACCAAACCATTTTCTATATGTAGACGATTGTAGTGGTTTTCATTTAACATAACAATGCCTCTTCTCACCTCCATAAAAACTATGATTCAGCGATTCCGGTAAAGAAACAGTTTAAAAACTATTTGTTATTAACCTATATGGGCCTGGGCACAGAACATTATTTGAATAAAAAAACCATAAACGACCAATCAAAACGTATAGTGTTATTTATTAACAACTGTGCTTGTTTATACCTAAATTTTTTCTCATTAGACAAACTTTGCTCACCACGTATGGGGTGATTTCGGAGTACCAAAATAATTTTATATTTAAGACCGATCGAATAACACATCATTTTAAAGATCTTCACAAAACAATCCTTCTAACGGCATGTTCGTAGGCGGCGCTAGCGCGCTCCACAGCTACGACCACATTTTAGGACCCACATTTTTATTTAATCTTCAATCTGATTTAGGTTTTTTTTTGACTACTCAAAATAAAGTAAAGAGTGATTTTTGTGAGTAAAAATGCGCATAGGTTTTAAGATCACCAGAAAAAATGTGAAACTTAACAAAAATAATTGTTTTTTTTTATCAAATATTATAATTCATTTTCAATATATCTTCCACAATAATCACCCGCGATAAGAATATCTTTCAATTGACGCCAAAATCAAAATTTTATCCCAAGAGATAAGCAAAAAATTGGGGTCTGAACTTAACATTATTTTAATGGGCGATAAAACCAATTTGGCCGACAGGGTAGCCGGCTCTTAAAAATTAAGTGGTGTTCGATTGGGCTTAAATCAAATATTATTTTGCTACCCGAAAAGATCCCATCTATAAAAAAGTTTGTCCAAACAGCCGTGCGCCCTGAAGGATTAGGGTGACCCTCGCTCCCCCACGCGCAGGCACACTCACACGCGCGGCCCGGCCTACCTGCCTCTAATGGTTCTCCTATGAATGGTTCACCAACTAGCTCTTGTGATACAAAATCACATTTTTCTAACTGTTAACTTTACTTAATTTGCACTCTCATTACTAAACCCTAAATAATATGCCTCGCAAAATGAGTCCAAACACGGTACAATTGTGATAACTCTAAGCGGTTTTATGGTCAGTAGGTTACAAAATAATAAATTTGATTACTTAAAAATGGTTTTGGACGTTTTATTTGAATTCGGACAATCACAATAACATACATAATTTCAGTAATTCAAATTCATTTCGCAATGTTATTGTACAATAACCAAATAACCAATAAATCAATAAAATAATATTTTTAAACATAAAACTATCACAAGCATATCTACATAACCATCATTTGTTAAGAAGTCTTCTTACAACTATCTTATAAGTGTCTTATACAATTTACAACGTATGCAAAAACAATAAACTAAGACAGAATCAAGATAACAGGGAACGTAAACTGAAGTGAAGTAATATAAAAATAATATTATTAAACTAACACGAGTATATTTACATAGCAACATAGAAAAGGAGGTTTCTTAAAAGCGTCTTCTTAAAACTCCAACGTATGTCAAAAAATAAATAAATAAAATCAAAGTCAATGTAACAAGGAACGTATACACTGAGAAAAAGCTCCTAACGGAAAAGCACAAATTTTACCCCAAGTCCAGAATACGTACTCGCAGTACGTAAAGAAGGACTTGGCTCAAGTACTAGAGGTTTGTGTCTGGACCTAGCTCAAAGACGGTGCAGAGCAATAGACCTTATGCCTAGAAGCACGAAATTTTGCATGTGGACTTCTCTTATAGCATAGGCATCCACTAAGAAGGGATTTTAAGAAATTCCCTACGGGACTTCAAAGTTTCAACCCTGTATTATTCTTATGAACATTCAATTTGGTTTGAGCTGATGAAAATGTTATCAGCTGATTATGATTCGTAATAGTTCCACGGGTCAACCATAGAATGCAGCACACACAACTGTCGTATTCCTGGGTGAAACCGGGAACGATTGCAGCTAGTTTTGTATATATCGCATAATCTAATGTATATATTTGTTAGTTTAACTCCTTTATTATACTTAAATTGTGTAAAGTACAGTATGTATTAGTTTTTCAATTTTTGTTGGCATAATTTTGCTTATATAACAGTGATTAAATAAAAAAATAAAAACAAAGCCAGAAGGCCGCTTTTTATATTACTGGACTTGATTTGTAATGTTAAACCAAATCATTCTATTAATATATAAGTGGCTCTACACAGGCATTCAAGATTAACTGCGAGCATCTAAAAAAAACGAGAGTTGGTAAGCCTAATTCATTATGTTACTTTAATTCGAGGCGTATCATGTCTGCAATGAAATGTATGCAAAATTTGCATCATTCCAGTGCTCATCATCTACTATGCTCAGTTGGGAACACGCCATTACCATGGTTTGCTGCTTTTGTAAATTCCATTTCGGCTGTCAAAACTCAGATTATGCCAGGTAGCCCGCTCGGCGCTGAGGAGACTCGGCGCTGGGGAGACGGAAACGGTAGGCCGGGCCGCGCGTGAGTGTGGCTGCGCGTGGGGGAGCGAGGGTAGCCCTAATCCTTCAGAGCGCACGGCTGTTTGGATAAACTATAGGGGTGTACTATTATAGATGTGGGCTAGGTTCTTCTAATACAAAACAATGAATTCCCTTGAAAGGTAAGTCTTAGTAAACAAAAAATTGCTTGTAAAATAGTCAAAAATATGTACTGTATATCAATAAAAATAATGCAATGCCTGCTTTAGTATAGTTTCTCTATACATTCTCGTCATCGGGCAATGATAAAAGATTTTTTTGGGCGTCATTTTGTACTGGCTTGAGATTGAAACCTCTAGTTTTCTCTATTCGTCTTATTTTATAAACATGGTGCAGAAGCTAACTAAGAAGAAAACTCAAACTTCTGGCTTGAACTCTTATTACCATGAACTCTGATGTTTTACCCGTTTGAGCAATTATTAGTTAATAGTTACGAAGTGCAGACTCTTATATAGATTTGTTTAAAACAGATTAAATAGATATACCCAATATTATTATACATAGATATCACTCCTATAATTTATTTATAGATTCTTAGTTTGATTTATGTTAAGTTTAATCTATTTAACCCAGTATTCAAAATGTTTCAGTATCAATTTGGGATTTGATATAACCCAGTTTAACTGCCATGGGGAATGAACTCGTATGTATAGGTGTACTAGTTCTTAAATAAGAGTCAGTAGATTAAATTTGTTCTGAATATTACTTGCCTGATCAAATGAGGTGGCGCTCAACGGGACTGAGGTGGCGCTCAACGGGACTGAGGTAGCGCTCAACGGGACTGAGGTGGCGCTCAACGGGACTGAGGTGGCGCTCAACGGGACTTAACATTTAAACAACTTGGGCTGCCCCCAACAATTCCCCATTTTGGGCGAAATTGTGTCACTGCATGATCAAAAAGTGCGTTTTTCTTTATCATAGTGGTGTGCTGAGTTTTGTTTTCCTATCACGACCTGTTGAAAAGTTAACAGGGGGTGCCTACTTTTTGCCTAGCCCGTTTATAAATAAGTATTGCAGCAGCAACAAGGATAAGGCTGACATATTAACTATTTTATATAAGGGCATATCGTATTTATCAGCTAACATTTATGCTTATGCGCTTAAGGATGTAACAGCGATAATGTGTATGTGAAACAAACGAAAAACATAAATGAATAAGGTAGGGGTAACGGATTTATTATAAAGGCAAGTAAATATAGGTTTAGTAACAATTTATAACAAGATCCAACGAAAGTAGTATGACCTGCGATATGTTAAATAACTTAACAACATTGATGGAATTTGTATTTAAATTGTAATCTTGTTTAACAGCATTCGTCACGAAAACCCGGAATAATATGTGCGTATGGCTGTAAAAGAAATAGTCAATAAGATTCCATAAAAAATACTGTTATTAATTATGTATTACATAATTTTAAATAAAGACATACAATAAAGTATAACCTATCAGAAAGAATACCGGTACTTTGTGTTTGAAGTTGAACTTGATTTCTTTTACAATTAATTATGGTTAAATTTGCTACATCGCACGCCTTGCTGTTGTCCAGGTTTGATCACGTAAAAAGATTAGTATAAAAGAGCTAATTTTAAGTTCTATAAAACCGTGTTTTTATTAAATGAGAATAACGGTGTTAAACGTGTCATAAACGACCACTTTCAAGTGGTCATATAATTTAAAAGACTACGTGCTGATCGAATCCATTTTCGAGATTGCAACTAATGAATAAGGGAAGTTGGAATTGTACTGTAGTGGCAGCCAGTACCGATAGCGGAGAGCCAGTAGGAAAAACGCAGCTTTGACAACTTCGACTTCGGAGCAGTAAAGCAAATTGTTCCTACAACCGTACCTAAAGTGCTTCTTTACGATATAAAAGCACATTGTAAAACAGATGTTTTCTGTTTAACGAGCGAACGAGTCTTTTCCGCTCGCTGACAGAAAATGACCAGATTGTAGTTGCTTTGAACCAAGCTTATAGTTACAGTTGTAGTTTAAATTACAGTTGTAGGAAATATTGTGCGTATGTAATTTAGTGTAAAATATATTTACTCGAAAATAAAGACATAACTTAAGCTCTTAATAGATAAATAACAATTATTTTATTTAAAACACATTCCCACGGGATGGGTACCGTTCGAGAAGAGAGATGGTTTTACTTCGAGGCAATTTCCGTTTTTCAGAAAGTTAAACGCTAAGCAAATGAGCTGCCTTATTATATATTTATTGCACGAAAATAAGTCCACCTTATGATATTGTTTTTAGGAGTTAAATATTCTTATGATCTTTTAGAGTAAAAGTAATAGAATAACAATATAATGAGACATACATCTTTTTAAGTTTAAAGTATAATGTCTATAGAAACCGGTTTTTCTTACATATTTGTGTTTAACATAAATATAATCACGATAAACTTTTTTTGTTCACTACGATACATTTGCATAGCTGTAAAACGTTAATTAATATGTAACATGTTTTTGTAGGGAACAAGTGAATGAGAACACTGCTGGATTAATGTTTTTGTATAAGGAAGAACATTCCTTCAGACCCCGGTTGATCCTCTTCTCTACAGCGAATTTTCTATTCCATTCTGCAAAAATATTTTTCTGATGGAGACTGTGGGTTCCCATTTAACTAGTATTACAAGTTTTAAAATCACAACATAAACGTTTGTTATGTATATATATATATTTTTATTATGTCAAAAACTCTGACATAAAACGCCTTCGACGGTAGAAATTGCTTCAGAGGAGCCTTGGGCTTGAGCAGGAGAGAGTATAAGAGCCTTTGCGATTGGGTTCGGCAGCTTGTCGACAAACTGGATGAACGGACACCTGCTTGAGACATTAGTGGTAGGAAAACTGCCATTCATAAGTGTTATAGGCCGATAATATACATTTCGCTGATTATTATTTCCCGCGACACTTCTAGGAAGCCAACCACTGTTCCATCAGACCATCAGGCCACTGGGACGGTGGAATGCAATTGTTCCCCCGCGTAGCGTCGTGTCAGCTGTACGTGTCGACCACGGAGGGTGGAGGATGGAGGCAGTGGCGGTTGGCGGTGGGAGCGACTCCTGGACCCGCGGTGAGGACATCCCTGATGCGACAGATTCCTCGCCATGACCTCAACCTCCGGCCACCTGCTATACAGAGGCGAACTAATCCGGGAATAGCTCGTAAGGAGCTCGGTCAAAGAACGATTCTCAAAATAGTCCATATTGATAGTCTCAGACACACTTCAGTAGTAAAATAGCGTGTTCAGTAAGACAGATTATATAATGTTTGAGTAGCTTTTTAGTCCTTTATTAAGAATAAAATGATTGAAATAACTGTCCATGTTAGACACAGTTTGTGGTTTGTCCTTAGTTACTAGCTAACACTAGGTACACTCCAAATGCTTTTGAATAAAATAGGTACACAGTAAAAGCACATATAGATTTTATAAACAGAATGATGCAGGATAAAAATTCCCCAAAAATTGAAGATTATATGTTAATAATGATTTGTATATCTTCCGTTATTGATAATATATGTGTGTCGGTCTTAAAAATGTATTGATAGCCTGCAGTTATTGAGGTCTGACATACATCTAAAGTACTGCAATTTAATAGTTAACAGTTTTAAATAAAATTAAGGGTAGAACAGGCTGAATTAATAATTTGTAAAAAACAATTATATTAAAACAACTCTTTCAGTCATTAGTCAGTACTACAAATATGTCCTTTATTACTACCCCAGAAATAACAATAACAAACTAGAAACTATCAAGGACTTCGCTCTCGCTGCTCCACATATGTTTCCCGCCAAGATGACTCACAGCTGATGGGCCGCCGCGCCGTCGCGTCGCGCCGCCGCGCCGAGCGGTTCCCAGAATGCTTTGCATCTCATGACGTCACAGTTCATTCATGCCGCCGCCACAACTCACTCACTCACAACTCTTACACAACCTCGGAAAGTTTGCGGGCCGTTCTGGAGGGCAGCAAGAGTGATCGTATTACGCTATTAAGTGTCACTGTCACTGAAGACTCTCCCCCGAGTACATTTCCTCTCATTTCGCCTAGCTCTTTAATCGACGTTGTAAATCTCGCGAAACATTGACGTCAATGGCGGTGAGATTACCACACATTAGCGAGCACCACTCACGATTTTCGTTTGTTGTCCTTACACGTTCTAGGTTTGTGCGTTACCGACGCTGTAACAGGCAGCAAGATTATTATGGGTGGCAATTTATTTTAATTATTTGATAATACGACGGTGTTGAGCATTTTAAACTTCATTAGATAACCAGAAGAATCCAACAAGTATACATTGCATTACCTACCCAAAGGGAATTTTTACCTGTTGTTTTACTCCTAGAGAAGAAACGGAGGATTGACATTTTGTTCAAATGCTGTAAGGCGAAATTCATGTTACAGGGAGCTAATTAATCGTGTACAAATAAAACATATAACTTTACCTAATTCTTACCGTACGCCATATTAAACTATGTTGTGCATGAAGACTGAAGTGATTCCTCCTCTTACGGTCTGATAAACATCATAAATAAGTAGGCCAGTGGGATTGAGCAACTATGTAGGTTTCTTTAAGACCATGTTTTTAAAGAATTCTCATAGCCAAAGAATTAGTTATAAATAACAGAATACTCAGTTTACTCTGTACCCATAAACTTCCTTGTTTCTTCTGAAATAACTTAAATCTTCCTCAAATTTAGAAGCATACCGAGGTAAAGTTGCCAATTCATAGTGTCATTTTAACTTTGACTGTAGGATGTGCATCACCATGAAAAGTGGTAATCCTACAGGAACTTTCTAGTTTATCGCGTTGTTTTGCACATTTTCAACGTGTAGGAGACACCGAAGCCTATTTTGTAACAGGTTAGTTATACCGGGTATCACATATGGTTATATTGATTTAAACAATCACGCAAATTACATTATTAATTTAAATTTCACATTTTTGAATCGAAAGATGTAGTAGAAATCACGATGACTGGCAGAACTCGGGACAGTTGTTGGCGGCCACTCTTGGACTACGTAACCTCGCATTGAGTCAGCTGTTTTGGTGTTTCTCTTCAGCACTGGCTGTCAATTGGCGAACATGAGACCTAATGCGAATCATGCCTATAGTCTAGAAAGTTGTTACTCTACATGGCTTAACGGATGTTGAGGATAGCTTAAGTAGGTGATAGGGTTTTATCCAAAAATGAGATGCTCTTGGTTACAAAGTTTTTTTGTAGTACAACTAAGTAGGTGCTCGCCGTTCATAACACAGAGCTTTTCCAACCTGATTTCGCAATTTTTCCGAGTGATGACATGGTTAGCTGTCATTTAACAATAGTAAAGGAGATTGAAAGGTCACTTTACTCTCAGAAAATGTATTCATTACACACAGTTTCTAATAACTTACTGGTGTACGTCTTAAAAGAACGTTTATTGTTTACAATGAGGTGCTTAAAATGACCAAGGTATATCTGAAAAACAAATTTACTCGTTTGCATAAGCTAGTAAGACAATCGTTCTGGGTGAGATCTCTTCGATGGCTTGAATTTTGTTTCGCAAATCTTGGTTTTCTAGGAGTGTGTTGGTACACTTTCCAAAGGGAAGTGTAAGGTGTAGGAAACACGCTATAACAAATAATCACAAGGTCTGGAAATCGTCAAGGCCCAATTAATCTTAAGAGTATTCGGTCTTCAACAAATCATCAAGCATTGCCGCTTCTTCACCTGATGACGTGTAACACGGAACACAATCGACGGTGGTCATTTTCCGCATATATTTTAAATAATAAAGTCTGATTCACGACATATAATAAATCCTTAATAATATATAAAAATGGGATGGTGTGTGTCTGTCTGTCTGTCTGCTTTTTGTTCAATCACTGCTTTGTGCAATCTGTCTGCTCAATCACTAAAAACTACAGAACAGATTGGCATGAAAATTTACAGGAATTTTCCTTATATACCAAATAAACACTAGACCTATTTTCGTTTTTAAAATCCTATAGGGCTTTGCCCCACGGGAGTTCAAAGAATCCATGTATTCCATATGGACATTAATTTTTGTTTGAGCCGATGAAAATACAAACAGCTGATCATGATTCGTAGTAGTTCCACGGCTTAACCACAGAAAGTAGCACACCCCACATGTTTAATCCTGGGTGAAACCGGGTACGAAGGCAGCTTGTTATTATAATAAAACTATAATTTATTTAGTTGTAACGTACTATATTTAATAAATAATGTAATTAAAGAGTACGGTAACTTTAGAATGATTCGCAATCTCCCTCTTGTCTTGCTACATAGTTTGCTAGGGCAGCTTAAGAGAACATATCTACCTTTAAGCGTTAATTGGACATCCGAAAATGTCGCTTCAATGTTTCAAGTGAATTAGGATCAACAAAAAACAAACATACACACCTTATTTTCTCAATTTAGGTTTTAGAACACCCTCAAGTTCTCTGCTTTACAGCACGTGAATAGAACGTACTACAGTAAAAATGATTGCATAGAGATTACTGATCAATGACATGACTGAACAGCAAATGCAGAGTTATAATACCCCCGTAGCAGCAAACCTGCATACTCAGCGAATTTCTAATGGAGATATATATGTCCTAATACTTCATAAAGCCACATACCAAGTTTCATAAAAATATATTTACAAATAAGCGATATATACAATTTTAATTATTCTCCATAAGAATAACATTGTTGCTGAGTATGCAGGTTTGCTGCATCAAGGAACACAAAAAATGGGTTTTTATGCTAATATCAATATAACTCAACTAGGTGAAGACATATACCAGTTTTTATTCATTTATGTTTGTAATTAAGGGATACATAGCATTTAGTTATTATCCATAAGAATAACATGGGGCTGAGTATGCAGGTTTGCTGCTACGGGAGCCTTTTTCAAAAAATTATTATTTTGAACAAATATCATTAGAACACAACCAGATGAAGCCATATACCAAGTTTCGTCAGTATACGTTCATAAATATATATAATTAATAAAGATATAAAATTTTTCTTTTCCTCCATAAGAATAACATTAGACAACGTACTGTGTTTAGCACTTTCAATATCTCGGGAACCAATTGACGTAGAAGAATGATCAAAATACAAAATTGTGTGTTTTTTAAAGCTGAATACAATGGTAAAAACTAAAATTTGACAATTTCAAAAATTATATGTAAAAAGTTCAAAAAATCCATTTTTGGGGTACAAAACCCCCCCAAAATACCCTTTCGGATAGAGCGATCTGGCTGGTTTTCGAACTTAGTCATAAATGATGCTTTACACGCTTATACCAAATTTCATAAAAATTGGATCATTTTTACGAGAGTTATCGTGCTCACGGACACATATATATATATATATATATATATATATATATATATATATATATATATATATATATAGTATCGAACGAATGGTGTTTTTGGGGTCTGGGGACCTCAAAACGAAAAGTTATCATGGTCCCGGGCCTAGGTCTTACCATGCCGACTACGGTAATAGCTTCTTCCCTATAGGGGAAATTCGCTAAAACGAAATGAGTCGTCAAAATCGTATAATCCCGCTGGAATTAATCATATTTTGCAATTGAAAGAACTGAATCTCATCTGAGGGACATCAGTAATTGACTAAAACATAAAAAGTACTAGAACCGTTGCACGGGAGCATCGATCAAATAGGAGACGGTCAGCTGCTGCAGATCACGAGATCTGACGCTAGGCGGAAGGCGGAAGGTCAAGCTAGCCACCGGACAAGATCGGCTTGCCCAAACGTTTATCCGGATGTTACGGACGTGTCTGGACCTGTCGGCCACCGGAGCAAGGTTAGTCCTTGACCAGGTTTCAGCACCCGGTGGCAGTGCGCACTGCGCAGCAGCTCTTTCTACTTTCTCCCTGTAGGTGGGAGTGGAATACTTTGGCAACTTGCCGCTCGATCGCTCCTTCAGCGACAGGTCGATATTGCATAAACTAGGCGCCGATAGACCTGCGCAATTGTTACAGTAAATACTATTGGCTGCGATTGTGATTGCAAACTACTTACACTTGTGCCACTATGATTGAATACAATGCAGGAGTCAACGACTAGACCTTGAGGTGCTAGACTGCGGGCGGGAGTTTACGTGGATTGTTGGTCACAAATGGACGCTTGTAGTTCAGCGTTTAAAAAGATAAAAACACTTTAATCTCATTGTCCGGGGAGACGTCATTATAATTTTCCTTGCCAGTACTTAGCAACTTGAATGCATTTTTCGGTTCCATTTAAATCATCTTCCTGAGTGCAGGATTCGTCCTTATGTTGACATGTTAGTAGATGGTCGGGAGTCTGGTCTGCACCGCAGCCACACAGAGGGTGTTCCTCATATCCCCATGAAACTAACCTGGTTTTGAACCTTGGTGCTCCTATTTTTAATCTGTTGAGGGTTGTCCAAGTAGCATAGGGAAACTCGAGAGAGACAACAATAATATAAAGGTGTGCAGTGTAATGTTTTACACGAAAGAGCATTATGTACCAAGCTTGGCGAGGTCGGTGCCAATTCATAGGCTCACGAAAAATCCTATAATTTAGAGGATAGATAGAAATGTTATGCTCTGGTCACCAAAACTGTTCCATGTTGATCAAATCAAGTAGAACTCAAAGTAGATGTGAAATACGGGGGAGGCGCCACTTCCGGCGCTTTTTCCCCATGTTATTCTTATGGGGATCAGTTTTTGGACCGACACCCGATCCCGCCTTACACAAGTTTCCTTGTTGGCCTATATTAATACCCAACCCTTGCCTATATTAAATATATTGTCCCCATCCCTCCTCTATATTTTTAAAAATTAATTTTCAAATTCAGGCTAAAAAACTATCTTTAGTGTTTATGGTCCGATTTGTTTAAAACTTGGATATGTTATTGTCGTAGGCAAGTGTTTTAATAAATTACACTTACATTTCCCAAATTCACTATTACAGTCAAATTAAAAATTATTTTTGAAAAATACTATAGTGCCAATTGCCAACTTCTTTATTAAATGTCCGATTTGTCTGCAATTTGGATATGTTATTGTCCTAGGCAAGTGTTTTAATAAATTTCACTTACATATCCCAAATTCACTATTACGGTCAAATTAAAAAATATTTTTGAAAAATACTGCCAATTGCCAACTTCTTTATTTACTGTCCGATTTATTTAAAATTTAGATATGTTATTGTCCTAGGCAAGTGTTTTAATAAATTCCACTTACATTTCCCAAATTCACTATTACGGTCAAATTAAAAAATATTTTTGAAAAATACTGCCAATTGCCAACTTCTTTATTTACTGTCCGATTTGTTTAAAATTTAGATATGTTATTGTTATAGGCAAGTGTTTTAATAAATTAGCCTTACATTTCCCAAATTCACTATTACAATCAAATTAAAAAATATTTTTGAAAAATACTGCCAATTGCCAACTTCTTTATTTACTGTCCGATTTGTTTAAAATTTGGATATGTTATTGTTGTAGGCTAGTGTATATGCACCATCCACATTTTACAAATATTGCGGTTAAATTTTAAAAAATTTGGAAAAATACTGCCAATTGGCAACTTCTTTATGGTCTGATTTGTTTAAAATTTATATATGTCATTATTCTAGGCTAGTGTATATGTACCATCCACATTTGACAAATTAACTATAATGGTCAAATTTAAAAAATATTTTGAAAAATATACTAACAATTTCAAACTTCTTTATTTACTGTCTGATTTATTTTCGGATATGTTATAGCTCTTATATAGGTAACAAGACCACACTACCACACGTTCCATTACCCCCTACAATACAGTATTTTGTCTTTTTTGTTTGTTTATTTTGCTGTAATCCCAAAACTGACTTTGCTGTTTATTGTCCGATTTGCCTACACTTTGGATATTGTCCTAAGCATTTATTGTCTGATTTATTTTTGGATATGTTATAGCCCCCAACTATTATATCTAAAATTACAATATTATTTCCACCTATAATACAGTTGATGTGTTGTTTGTTTTGCCGCAACCTAAAAACTAACATTGGTATTTGTGTTTTTACAAAACTATATTTTGTAAATTACTTCCAATAACTCCTTTATTTACTTTTCGACTTGTTATATCCCCCTATATCTAAATTTACCGTATATTTTTTCCCTAAATACCCCATTTCCAAATTCAATATTACGGTTGGATTTAAAAAAATAAATGCAAGCTTATTATATTTGCCACAAGCTTATTATATACATCCGGCTGTTATATTTGCCACATTTCCAATATTGTTGTGACCCTCTCAACTACCTCTCATTGTAATATAATAAGTAATATATATCCACAAAATATTTATGGTTAGAACTGCCTAAATTTTGGATATGTTTTAAGCCAATGCGATAACAAAAATAAATTTTTAAAACCCAAAACAACTAAACACAAAACACTAATCTTTCTTTGTGCTTGTTTGGAGTAGTCTTTATTTTATCCAACTTAATTTTAATTTTGCAGTTAAAATCAAACTTCCCACATTCTAGCTCCCTTTCCAGCCAGTGGTTGGAGACAAAAAAGGTTACGAATATTTTCAAACTGTACAATATATCTTTTTCTACCCCTATGTTGGACTTGTTTAATAGCGCTTATTAATAATTCCGCACCATATTCCAAATCCTCCAGTCTACTACATTCTTTAAATTTAACATTGCCTTTAATATCTTGCATCTCTATGTCTTCTTGTCCAACATCATCCCACTCATTGTTACGGAAACTTAGGTTTTCTATTTTTGGAAAGGAATTGCCATAAAATGTTGCGGTTCCGTTAGTGTTAAAGCTTGCAAGTGGCTCGTTGGTAGGTAGATAAATAATGTCCAAATCACCACTGTATGGCAACACGCTATAACCTTGCCTATTCTTATTTATCTCTATAAATACAGTTTTACAAACACCTTTAACATAGTATACACCCCTCCGTCCATCCTTTTCTGCCAACACTCCCACAAACTTGTTGTTTACTACAAACGCATACACTATATAATGTCCATAATGCTCTAGATCCTCCCAACGTCGCAGGAAGTAATCTTTTAATTTATCCTCTCTTTCCCTTCTTTCTTGTTCTTTAGCCAACTGTGCTTTGTATTCCTCTGCAACAGTATTTTCCACATATTTCAATTTACGCTTATTACTGTCAATGTCTTCTAATTCCAATTTCCTCTTTTTGGAACAACTCTCTAAGAAAGGCTTGGAAAGTGGCTCTATTTCTTTAATAGTGTATGGGTACAGTTTATTGGTCCGGCTTCTTAAAACGTAGGGAGTAAGGTTAGGACTTTCCACTAAGCCTAATTCTTCTAAATTGATGTGTTTAGGTATAGTGGAGAAAGGTGTATTTGATTTTGTAAAACATGTGCCCCCAGATTTGATGTAACACTTATGCTTTACACTTATGGCATCAGGAAACTCCTCTATTACCTCTACATAGTTAGTTGGTAAACAGTTAAAGCTAAATGCAGATAGAGCATACTTTATTAACTTTTCCCTTTGTGTACTATCTTTTGGCAGTTTTAGTTGTACTCCAGTTATCTTCTTCTTATTACTATTACCCCAATATGCGTATTGTAATAAATCGTTAAACACTAAACAACAACTGTTTTGTAATTGATTGGCAACTTTCACCCACATCTTATGCAGAGGTACAGCATAGAATGGAGCATTTTGAAAGTACCGTTTGTTGTCTTCTATTAGACTTAAACAATCTCTTAAAGGTTCAAACCCTTTACCAAAACCTCTACAATAGTTATAGATTGTTGCCTCTAACCTTGTTATTCCATTCTCTCTAGCTAGTTTAGACGAGAACGTTTCTTTTAGTCTCGCATCTGGACAGTTTACAAAGTTTATTATATGGTTTCCTATACTTTTAATTACTCCAGGACTTGTAATCTGGCATATAAATTTATTATATATTTTTACCCTGCTATTTACATTAAACCATGTTAAACAATCCTTACTAACATTATCTACAATAACATTATATCCATTCTTGTACGCCCCTTGGTAGCAAAAGTTAAAGTTTTCTGTAAGATATTGGCACATTTCCTCTTTATTAAATATTCCAGCCAAATCTAGTGTTATATCGAAATCCATAAGATAGTACATTTCTTTTTCCAGATCTTGCAGTATCTTTGGAAGGTCTTCCAACAAATCCTTAATTTTAACATTTGCAAGCTCTATTTTATAGGGAATTGCTATAGGATCATCGTACTTTTGTTTAATTTGGTCAATATCCTTCTTTATTATTTGTAACACACCCTCGCTTTGGACCCCAGAGGACCTCTCCAAGGAGAATGGTAGTTTGGCCACAACACCATGTCGAGCTAAAGAGAACTTTTTAAATATTCCTCGTAAGTAGCTATTAAACGAGCCACATATTTCCTTCTTAACTTTAAATTTATTCCGAACGTCCCCATCACAATCCGTAACATTGGTTATCTTAACTAACATTATGTTATCACAAAACGCATCCGTTATAGATGTTAAGTTATTTAATTTTAGTTCGCCCTCGCAATAGTTTATATTACCTATGTCTGTAAGAAGGTTATTATTACGTAGATTTTCTAATAAAAACCATATACCGAATCTTTCGTTAGTAGGTTTAATACAATTTCCCAATAAATGGCTAACAGAGTACATTTCTTTTATACAAAAAAGTAGCGGAAACATGTAAACAGGACAGATTACACTATAGGTATATATGTGTTGTAAATATATGGATATTGTATATAAACATAGGCGAGCGGTAAGTGTAACATGTAAGTGGACACCCACATACAAATATGGAATACCCACTATTAATATAATTCCAAATTCGACTAAATAAGTTTATAGTCTCAATATAATTAACATATTAACTAACGGTGCCATCCCGCATTAGTACCCAAATTGTCGAAATTCTATAATTCTATTCTTAGTCCTTGTATTAGGTTTTGTACTATTAAACCCTACATTCTTATCCTGTGCAGTAGAGTAATATATGTATTTAATACAGATACGCACATTCTACAAGACCTATACATAGATCTGTTGTATAAGCAGCAGAATAGACGTCTCATTGTGTTGTTGTAAAGTAAAACATAAATGTAAATTGTGCTGGATACAACCGGCCAGATATTAGACAGGAAATGTATTGGAAGTGTATTGCTAAATAGTAAGACAAACACCACATAGTGCAGCATGTAATCAATCCATTACTATTTAGACAAATGTATAAGGTCAGTATTGGTACAACATCCGATTAGCGAAACCCAGTCCAAACATTGTGTCCTCAAAATGTTATGATTGTGTTAAATTTGTTTATATTACATATATTTCTTACACAATTTACAAACTATTTTTTGTGTCAGTTGACAGAACCTGTAAAGTTGTGTAAAATGGCTGTAAACCAGTATCTGTGCCTGTGTCGTAATGTGTTGGAGTGTGTCATTTATTGTGTCTCTGCATTTGTGTTGTTTTATAAACTTTAAATATTACTATGTCCTTATACTCTTACTATTTCTGTTACTATAATATTAATTTTTTACTGTTTGTTTTCCAAGTTTGATTGTGGGTTTCGCTAATATATCGGATGTTGTACCAATACTGACCTTATACATTTGTCTAAATAGTAATGGATTGATTACATGCTGCACTATGTGGTGTTTGTCTTACTATTTAGCAATACACTTCCAATACATTTCCTGTCTAATATCTAGCCGGTTGTATCCAGCACAATTTACATTTATGTTTTACTTTACAACAACACAATGAGACGTCTATTCTGCTGCTTATACAACAGATCTATGTATAGGTCTTGTAGAATGTGCGTATCTGTATTAAATACATATATTACTCTACTGCACAGGATATGAATGTAGGGTTTAATAGTACAAAACCTCATACAAGAACTAAGAATAGAATTATAGAATTTCGACAATTTGGGTACTAATGCGGGATGGCACCGTTAGTTAATATGTTAATTATATTGAGGCTATAAACTTATTTAGTCGAATTTGGAATTATATTAATAGTGGGTATTCCATATTTGTATGTGGGTGTCCACTTACATGTTACACTTACCGCTCGCCTATGTTTATATACAATATCCATATATTTACAACACATATATACCTATAGTGTAATCTGTCCTGTTTACATGTTTCCGCTACTTTTTTGTATAAAAGAAATGTACTCTGTTAGCCATTTATTGGGAAATTGTATTAAACCTACTAACGAAAGATTCGGTATATGGTTTTTATTAGAAAATCTACGTAATAATAACCTTCTTACAGACATAGGTAATATAAACTATTGCGAGGGCGAACTAAAATTAAATAACTTAACATCTATAACGGATGCGTTTTGTGATAACATAATGTTAGTTAAGATAACCAATGTTACGGATTGTGATGGGGACGTTCGGAATAAATTTAAAGTTAAGAAGGAAATATGTGGCTCGTTTAATAGCTACTTACGAGGAATATTTAAAAAGTTCTCTTTAGCTCGACATGGTGTTGTGGCCAAACTACCATTCTCCTTGGAGAGGTCCTCTGGGGTCCAAAGCGAGGGTGTGTTACAAATAATAAAGAAGGATATTGACCAAATTAAACAAAAGTACGATGATCCTATAGCAATTCCCTATAAAATAGAGCTTGTAAATGTTAAAATTAAGGATTTGTTGGAAGACCTTCCAAAGATACTGCAAGATCTGGAAAAAGAAATGTACTATCTTATGGATTTCGATATAACACTAGATTTGGCTGGAATATTTAATAAAGAGGAAATGTGCCAATATCTTACAGAAAACTTTAACTTTTGCTACCAAGGGGCGTACAAGAATGGATATAATGTTATTGTAGATAATGTTAGTAAGGATTGTTTAACATGGTTTAATGTAAATAGCAGGGTAAAAATATATAATAAATTTATATGCCAGATTACAAGTCCTGGAGTAATTAAAAGTATAGGAAACCATATAATAAACTTTGTAAACTGTCCAGATGCGAGACTAAAAGAAACGTTCTCGTCTAAACTAGCTAGAGAGAATGGAATAACAAGGTTAGAGGCAACAATCTATAACTATTGTAGAGGTTTTGGTAAAGGGTTTGAACCTTTAAGAGATTGTTTAAGTCTAATAGAAGACAACAAACGGTACTTTCAAAATGCTCCATTCTATGCTGTACCTCTGCATAAGATGTGGGTGAAAGTTGCCAATCAATTACAAAACAGTTGTTGTTTAGTGTTTAACGATTTATTACAATACGCATATTGGGGTAATAGTAATAAGAAGAAGATAACTGGAGTACAACTAAAACTGCCAAAAGATAGTACACAAAGGGAAAAGTTAATAAAGTATGCTCTATCTGCATTTAGCTTTAACTGTTTACCAACTAACTATGTAGAGGTAATAGAGGAGTTTCCTGATGCCATAAATGTAAAGCATAAGTGTTACATCAAATCTGGGGGCACATGTTTTACAAAATCAAATACACCTTTCTCCACTATACCTAAACACATCAATTTAGAAGAATTAGGCTTAGTGGAAAGTCCTAACCTTACTCCCTACGTTTTAAGAAGCCGGACCAATAAACTGTACCCATACACTATTAAAGAAATAGAGCCACTTTCCAAGCCTTTCTTAGAGAGTTGTTCCAAAAAGAGGAAATTGGAATTAGAAGACATTGACAGTAATAAGCGTAAATTGAAATATGTGGAAAATACTGTTGCAGAGGAATACAAAGCACAGTTGGCTAAAGAACAAGAAAGAAGGGAAAGAGAGGATAAATTAAAAGATTACTTCCTGCGACGTTGGGAGGATCTAGAGCATTATGGACATTATATAGTGTATGCGTTTGTAGTAAACAACAAGTTTGTGGGAGTGTTGGCAGAAAAGGATGGACGGAGGGGTGTATACTATGTTAAAGGTGTTTGTAAAACTGTATTTATAGAGATAAATAAGAATAGGCAAGGTTATAGCGTGTTGCCATACAGTGGTGATTTGAACATTATTTATCTACCTACCAACGAGCCACTTGCAAGCTTTAACACTAACGGAACCGCAACATTTTATGGCAATTCCTTTCCAAAAATAGAAAACCTAAGTTTCCGTAACAATGTGTGGGATGTTGGACAAGAAGACATAGAGATGCAAGATATTAAAGGCAATGTTAAATTTAAAGAATGTAGTAGACTGGAGGATTTGGAATATGGTGCGGAATTATTAATAAGCGCTATTAAACAAGTCCAACATAGACTACCTTTTCGTAACCTTTATGTCTCCAACCACTGGCTGGAAAGGGAGCTAGAATGTGGGAAGTTTGATTTTAACTGCAAAATTAAAATTAAGTTGGATAAAATAAAGACTACTCCAAACAAGCACAAAGAAAGATTAGTGTTTTGTGTTTAGTTGTTTTGGGTTTTAAAAATTTATTTTTGCTATCGCATTGGCTTAAAACATATCCAAAATTTAGGCAGTTCTGACCATAAATATTTTGTGGATATATATTACTTATTATATTACAATGAGAGGTAGTTGAGAGGGTCACAACAATATTGGAAATGTGGCAAATATAACAGCCGGATGTATATAATAAGCTTGTGGCAAATATAATAAGCTTGCATTTATTTTTTTAAATCCAACCGTAATATTGAATTTGGAAATGGGGTATTTAGGGAAAAAATATACGGTAAATTTAGATATAGGGGGATATAACAAGTCGAAAAGTAAATAAAGGAGTTATTGGAAGTAATTTACAAAATATAGTTTTGTAAAAACACAAATACCAATGTTAGTTTTTAGGTTGCGGCAAAACAAACAACACATCAACTGTATTATAGGTGGAAATAATATTGTAATTTTAGATATAATAGTTGGGGGCTATAACATATCCAAAAATAAATCAGACAATAAATGCTTAGGACAATATCCAAAGTGTAGGCAAATCGGACAATAAACAGCAAAGTCAGTTTTGGGATTACAGCAAAATAAACAAACAAAAAAGACAAAATACTGTATTGTAGGGGGTAATGGAACGTGTGGTAGTGTGGTCTTGTTACCTATATAAGAGCTATAACATATCCGAAAATAAATCAGACAGTAAATAAAGAAGTTTGAAATTGTTAGTATATTTTTCAAAATATTTTTTAAATTTGACCATTATAGTTAATTTGTCAAATGTGGATGGTACATATACACTAGCCTAGAATAATGACATATATAAATTTTAAACAAATCAGACCATAAAGAAGTTGCCAATTGGCAGTATTTTTCCAAATTTTTTAAAATTTAACCGCAATATTTGTAAAATGTGGATGGTGCATATACACTAGCCTACAACAATAACATATCCAAATTTTAAACAAATCGGACAGTAAATAAAGAAGTTGGCAATTGGCAGTATTTTTCAAAAATATTTTTTAATTTGATTGTAATAGTGAATTTGGGAAATGTAAGGCTAATTTATTAAAACACTTGCCTATAACAATAACATATCTAAATTTTAAACAAATCGGACAGTAAATAAAGAAGTTGGCAATTGGCAGTATTTTTCAAAAATATTTTTTAATTTGACCGTAATAGTGAATTTGGGAAATGTAAGTGGAATTTATTAAAACACTTGCCTAGGACAATAACATATCTAAATTTTAAATAAATCGGACAGTAAATAAAGAAGTTGGCAATTGGCAGTATTTTTCAAAAATATTTTTTAATTTGACCGTAATAGTGAATTTGGGATATGTAAGTGAAATTTATTAAAACACTTGCCTAGGACAATAACATATCCAAATTGCAGACAAATCGGACATTTAATAAAGAAGTTGGCAATTGGCACTATAGTATTTTTCAAAAATAATTTTTAATTTGACTGTAATAGTGAATTTGGGAAATGTAAGTGTAATTTATTAAAACACTTGCCTACGACAATAACATATCCAAGTTTTAAACAAATCGGACCATAAACACTAAAGATAGTTTTTTAGCCTGAATTTGAAAATTAATTTTTAAAAATATAGAGGAGGGATGGGGACAATATATTTAATATAGGCAAGGGTTGGGTATTAATATAGGCCAACAAGGAAACTTGTGTAAGGCGGGATCGGGTGTCGGTCCAAAAACTGATCCCCATAAGAATAACATGGGGAAAAAGCGCCGGAAGTGGCGCCTCCCCCGTATTTCACATCTACTACTCAAGCTTAACTTACTTGGATTCCAGATTGCTCCATAAAGCATATATTTATATACATATTTTAGTTTTAGTAAATTCCGATACCTTGCGATCCCTTGCTATGGAATAAATATAATAATAATAATTATTATTATTGATTTTAAAGAGTATTGTTCTCTTTTGTAATTATTCAATATAAATGAGGGGCCAAGTTTACATAGTTTTCAGATGATGACACATTTTACTAATCACACCGATAGCACTAAAGCACCTTGTAACGGCGATAGAGGGGGGCATTAAATCATTTGTCTAAAATTCAATCAGCTGGTATTTACTACGGTTCCTTTCTTTAACTATGCTCACCTCTGGACTGTGATTTATACTTTTAATATATAATATTAAAAGTAAGTATTTTTTAGATTTTTGAAATATAGTCTCATAATTAATTAACTATTTAAATTTGTTAAATGTTTAAATATTTACAGTGTGTTCATTTTTTATGCTCACCATTGGGATCTCGTAAACCATAATTGTCACAAGGATGGTTAAAGTAGCAAAGTAAACTAAACAAAATTAAACTACAAACTAAATAATAAAAATTAATAAAATAATAATAATAATAAATAATAATAAATTATAAAATTAAATAAAATTATAAATTAAATTATAAATAAATAAATAAATTATTATTAAATATATTATTAATTAAATTATAAATTTTAAATTATAAATTATTAAATTATAAACTAAATAAAATGGCGCAAAGAAATCGAAAATATTCCACCAAACTCGTTTGCTACGCTCAAACAATCGTTTTTGATCAAAAACAAAAATTATTGCTTACAACATTCTTATTTTTCAAGATAAAAAAAAAACATGTCAGATCAAAGTTGCGGGAAATTTTAAGTAGAATTTGAATCTGTAGCTTAAAATTAAGTAATATACTCGGTTACTGATAACAAAATAAAGTCCCTGAATCTGCTGTTTATATAAATCAGCTGTAAAACATAAATGTAATACTTTTATGTTGGAGCCAGTACAAAATGTCCAACAAATGGTTGCCAACAAACTGTTTTTGTTCAATTATGGTCATATTTTATAAACAAGATACCACTTATTATGTGGTATTTTTGTAATCTGGGAAAATATTTCTTTCAAATAAAAATATAAAAATATTATACTTGTGTAAAAGATTTTGGACTTGACCTTTTTTTATCAGTAACCGAGTGTATAATTTAATTTTAAGCTACATATTCAATTTATACGTACAATTTCACGCATCTTTGACCTGATATGTGTTTTTGTATCTTGAAAAATAAGAACGTTATAAGCAATTTTTGTTTTTGGTCAAAATGTTTTTTTGAGCGTAGCGAACGAGTTTGGTGGTATATTTTCGATTTCTTTGCTCCATTTTATTTAGTTTATAATTACTCACTACTTTGCTCATTTAACCTTCTTTGTAACTATTATGGTTTACGAGATCCCAATGTCAAGCATACAAAAATTAACACACTGTATATGTTTTTACTGTGTAGGCCTGCCTATTTATTTCTAAGGGAATTAATTGTTGTATGAAAATCATTATAAATTACACACAGTACGTAATTTAGAATTATGTTCATACGTAATTTTAAATGAATTATTTAAATAATTACTAGTAATGTATTTAATGTTTATATGTTACTAGCTGTGACCCGGCAGACGTTGTCATGCCTTTGACTATCACCAACTAAAACCAATATCACCAAGATCACCTGTTCAAGTAAACATGTCATTAGCTTTCATGTAAACAACAACATCTTTCGATAAGGCTTATATGGGAACCCTTTTGGTCCTCTTGGGAGGAACTCAACTGAGTTAGGTCGAAATGGATGGCTTAAAAACTTTCTCAGTGAAATTTTACATATATACACCAAGTTTCATGGCAAACGGTCCAACGGTGTCCGAGTCCATAAACTTCAAATATATATACATACAAACAAACAAACCAACATCATTTGTATAAACATATATTCAATTTTTATTACTCATCTTGACCTAATTTTAGTATAGATCTATAAATTAGACAGTTATTTTTTAGCCCAAGTAACATGTCCGGCGTGGTTTTAAAACTGCGGTTTTATCAGCTTTCTTTAAAAAGTACATTAACTTATCAAATTAAGCACGAATAAAATAAATCATGATTATTATAACAACTATTTGCCTCTGCGATAAATTGATAATTTTCAGCTATACAATACATTGTGTATGTCCTGCCCTCAAACTTCTTTGTTAGGACCTTAATACGCAACGTATGATTTAGTTTTGTATTTTTCTTAATTGGAATCCTAAGTCATACTTTGCGCATTTAGGCATTATAACTGAGGTGGATCATCGGTGGAGTGAATAATTCTTGTACCTAGATGTATATATTGTTGCATATATGACCCTCGCCGACAAGTTCTACACAGCGATGTTAATACTACAGTAGTATTATTGACATCGCTGGTTCTACATGACTTGCCATGTCATATCTATGTTATATCAAGAAATAGATGTCTCTTGACAATAACATCTTCCACTTGAAAACCGCGTTGAAATAGCAATTATTAATTTTACTCATATTAATTTTGATACATTGAAGTGAAGTAAGGAATTTGTTTTGTAAATATATTTGATTACTTTATATACAGTGGCAGTTATTTCATAAAAGAAACCTTTGGCGCAAAAAGTTCAATACATTCTATTTGAAATAGATAAGATGTCCATCTTACCACCATTTTCAGCTTTTGTTTAAATTAAAAACAAATATTTATATACTTTGTCCAATCTCTATAAAAATAATTGTTTAGTAAAATTATTAACTCCACCCATAAATGTGGTTGGTATGATTTAATCTCAGCCGTCACCAACTTCATAATTTTACATTGGGGCTATCGAAATCTCACCAACGTGGTTTTAATGATATTAGTGAATTTCCACGTACATTTAATTGATATTGGCCTGTGTAAAATGTTTGATTTATTTACATATATAATATAACCATAACATTCTTTAGAAGTTAGAGTTTAAAATGTAATCATTTAATAGTTTACTAAATGTAAAGTATAAGAGATATAACCAATCACATATGTCAAAGACGAGAAAAAATAGCTGCTGGACTGTCTAAATGCAAACAAACCATATTATGCGGCCTTATTGTGCCCTATTGTTATCCAGACATACGTTTTGGAAGTTAGATTATTCATATTGGATTCAATGTAATTTATAAATAACGGTGATAAACAAAACTTGAATTAATTAACGGTATTTCAACTGTTTGTTGGTGATTTAACAATCAAGTACAAGCGGTGTTTAATCTGCATTATTAGAAAAGTGTATTTTTTTATTTAAAGAGAATACAAGGGTAGAAAACTCTTTTACCCTCCATTCCTACAGAACCCAACCGAGTCACAACATTATAATATAATTTTACTAAAAAAAACATTAAAAACAATGATTCTTTCTAATATATGTGTTAAAAATGTGATTAACATAGTTAAGTATTTTTTTTTCATTAAGTTAATTATCAGCACGTATGGATCGTTCGTTCTAACAATCAGAATAAAACTACGAGAAAAGGCCTACGTCTATTTAAAAGTATACAAAATAATGTATTAAATAAAATAAGCAATTCCCAGAGATGATAAAAACCCGTTGGCAAAAACCAACTGTTCTTATTTCTTAAACAGCAATATATAAGTTGTCTTAACAATTTTAAAATTACCGACCACCTACGGCGATCCTGTAGCCTGATTAATTTTAGTTTAAGATTAATACAAATGTGGCGTTTGATAATTAATTATCTGCTTCCATAGTAAAAAATACAATAATTAAGGAGTAACTGCGTGTTTCATAGTGCTTGGCAAAAATTCCACCCCATTAATTAACTAAAAACAAATATATACCATAAAATAGATACAAGCAAATAAAATAATATATAATTACTCAAGACAGAAAATCAAAAGTAATTCAAAGGTAACAAAGTACTAACTTTAAAGAGTACTTTAGGTAATTTTATTCCAGCAGAGCTATTGAATATTATCCATATTAGCTAATAAATTGTTGTTGGCGAAGATTCAGTTTTAATATTACAAAATATATTAATACCCACGTCGCAGCAAACCTGCGTACTCAGCGAATTTCCAATAAAAATATATGTCTTAATAACACATTAAGCCACTTATACCTGGATTCATAAGAAATATATTCACAAAGCGATATTTAAAATATTATTTTTTCTCCATAAGAATAACGTTGGGGATGAGAACGCAGGTTTGCTGCAACAATTAAGAAACACAAAATAATGGGTTTTTATGCAAATATCAATAGAACTCATCTAAGTAAAGTAACATACCAAGTTTCATTCAGATACATTTATAAATAAGCGATATATAACATTTTAATTATTCTCCTTAAGTTTAATATGGGGTCCGAGTATCTAGGTTTGCTGCTTCGGGAACCATAAGTGAAAATTTTGTTTTTTTTGTGCAAACAACAACAAACCACAACCAGATTAAGCCATTTACCAAGTTTGTTCAGTTTATATTCATAAATAAGCGAGATATAAAATTTATTTTTCTCCATAAGAGTATAATTAGGCAACGTACTAGACAACGTACTGTGTTAAGCACTTGCAAATATCTCAGTAACCAATTGACGTAGAGCAATGATCAAAATACCAAATTTTGTTAAGCTGAATTCAATGGTATGACTAAATATTTGATTTACATAAAACTTACAAGTGAAAAAAAAACATTTTTAAGGTACAAAACCCCCTTTCGGATTGTGCGATTCGTCTGATTTTCGAACTCGTTCAAATAAATGGTACATTACACTTTTGTGCCAAATTTCATTAACATCTTACCTTTTTAACGAGATTTATCGTGCTTACGGACACACAAATACACACACACACACGCACACACACACACACACACACACACATATATATATATATATATATATAAATATTAACGAATGGTATTTTTTACATCTGGGGACCTCAAAATGAAAAGTTATCATGGTCTTGGGCTTAAGTCTTACCATACCACCTATGGTAATAGCTTCTTCCCTATAGGAGAAATTCGCTAAAAAGAACCTAAAAATAAACGTGAGCTTAAACATGCAAAAATAAATTTAAGGTAATTTTTAAGAAGGTAAACTGACAATTATAATATTTACTCCTAAAATAACAAACTTTGCTATTTATTGAACTTTAGTTTCAAAATATTGAGTATGTAGTAATTTATGGGTGCTATAAAAATGCTAAATCAACAATATTAATATAAAATATTAAGGCGTTTATATTTCGTTTCACTTAATCAGCAAAAATATTGAATTGGTTGCTATTTCTCGCCTGGCGTCTGTCGATAAGAGTGCATTCAGCTACGATCTAGCGGAGAACGCTCCAACTACGACCAACATTGGCGTTGGAGCCGTACTGTTAAAATCAGCCAGCGCCGTAGTTCCAGTTGTCGCCGACAGGTGGTACTACCATACAGTGTTTAAACTGTGTATCATTGTTACAATTACTTTACGTTCATTACAATCAAAAGGTTCATACAGACCGTCTCAAATGTACCAACCGGTTCAAAAATATTAAAAATAAATCAGGCCTAACAACTGATACTGATACTTAAAGGATTTCCGGTAATAAAACACGCGTGTTTGCTTAATATGGCATATTTGCCCCTACAGTTGCAACTATATTAAAGTTCTAAGCATGATCTCTTGCTGATTTTCAAAATGGTTGTCTTAAAAATGCATGTTTAATTAGTAAAATAATTAAATAATATATTTAAACTTAGGGTTTGCATTTACAAATTTGGTACAGCCTCCCTAAAATTGCAATAAAAAACAGCAAAAAGTAATTTATTAGGATACCAGAAAATTAAATGGAAAGTCAAAGTGCTTCAAAAACAACTGTTTGTGTAGAATAGCAAGATCAAGATGGAAGCCAACTTTTAATGGTTAATAAGTAAACCAAATTTAGCTTTTGTTAAATTGGTATCATTAAATTGTTTGCTGTATGACGAAAAATATAGTTCATCACTAGGACCAAAAGTGGCTTCGATCCTCATTCATTTTCGGGTCCATTTCGCTGGCCCGGCCATGTTTGAAAATCGAGTTTTAAATTTGTCCACGATTTAATACTCATTTAGTATTATTTAGTACCCAAATATAAAATTTAATACCGTAGGATTTACTGAGTTATTAACAACAACGCTTGGCCGGGCCAGGGAAATGCGAGCCCGGCCATGTCCGAAAATCAATATTTTTACTATACTAGGATTTAGTATATTTAGTACTATTTGATATTTGATATTTAGTACTATTTAGTACCCAAATATCAGATTTGGTACCCTAAGCGTTACTGAGTTATTGACCTAAACGTCTGGTCAGACTGGTGTATGCCAGCCCGGTCATATATGAAAATCGAATTTTAAACTTTACCAGGATTTAATACTCATTTAGTACTATTTAGTATCCAAATATCAGATTTGGTACCCTAAGCGTTACTTAGTTATTGACCTAAACGTCCGGTCAGACTGGTGTATGCCAGCCCGGTCATATATGAAAATCGAATTTTAAACTTTACCAGGATTTAATACTCATTTAGTACTATTTAGTATCCAAATATCAGATTTGGTACCCTAAGCGTTACTTAGTTATTGACCTAAACGTCCGGTCAGACTGGTGTATGCCAGCCCGGTCATATATGAAAATCGAATTTTAAACTTTACCAGGATTTAATACTCATTTAGTACTATTTAGTATCCAAATATCAGATTTGGTACCCTAAGCGTTACTTAGTTATTGACCTAAACGTCCGGCTGTGATCATGTCGCTGGCCCGGCCATTGGCATTGAACAACCAAACAAAAAAAAACTATGTCCTCTCTACATTAACAACCCTTAGAAACTCTGTATACTACAAATTTTGGTAGGCACCTACCAAAAAATGTATTTAAGACATTTGCGCTGCATTTTTAGCTTTCATTAGACTTAACTGAAATTTATCTGTGTGAACGGCGGAGGTTAGAGGGCATTTGATTTTTTATTAGGTCCTAAAACGAAATACACACTCAGTTAAAACTGTTCGAGCCGATTCCGAGGTAAACTAAACATATCCTAAATACACCCGTCGCAGCAAACCTGCATACTCAGCGAATTTCCAATGAATATATAACATAACACTTAACAGAATTCATAAGAAATGTATTCACAAACAAGCGATATTTAAAATATTAATTATTCTCCATAAGAATAACATTGGGGATGAGTACGCAGGTTTGCTGCAACAAGGCACGCAAAATAATGGGTTTTTATACAAATATCAATAGAACTCATCTTAGTGAAGTCACATACCAAGTTTCATCCATATACATTCATAAATAAGCGATATATAACATTTTAAGTATTTTCCATAAGAATAACATGGGGACCAAGTACCTAGGTTTGCTGCTACAGGAACCATAGGCGAAACATTTTTTTTGTGCAAACAACAATAAACCATAACCAGATCAAGCCATATACCAAATTTTGCCAGTTTATGTTCATAAATAAGCGAGATATACAATTTTTCTTTTTCTCCATAAGAATAACATTAGACAACGTACTGTGTTTAACACTTTCAATATCTCGGTAACCAATAGACGTAGAGCAATGATCAAAATACCAAATTGTTTGTTTTTTTAAGCTAAATTCAATGGTATAAATTAAAATTTGATTTAAATTAAAATTACATGTGGAAATCCCAAAAAACACATTTTTGGGGTACAAAACCCCCCAAAAACCCCCCTTCGGATGGTGCGATTCATCTGGTTTTCGAACTTGTTCAAATAAATGGTACTTTACACATTTGTACCAAATTTCATTAAGATCGGACCTTTTTTACGAGAGTTATCGTGCTTACGGACACATATATATGTATATATAAATATATATATATATATATATATACATATATAAAAATTTGAACGAATGGTGTTTTTGGCATCTGGGGACCTCAAAATGAAAAGTTATCTTGGTCTCGGGCTTAAGTCTTACCATGAGACCTACGGTAATAGCTTCTTCCCTATAGGGGAAATTCGCTAAAATGCAATTTAATCCTAGCTATTCTTCAGTCCCTCTATAATCCCTCCTATGCCCCAAAAAATCGCAACCACGGATAGAATTACCTGTGATGGGAATATTAGTTGTGGCTGCAAAGTTATCATGATATCAAGCGGACCGCTGGCTGCTGCCTGGAGTCGGTCCTTTTCATCTGACTGCGCGCTTCAAATCAAATAAATCAAAGAAGCCGCTTCTCTAGTAGTCACCGACTTCACTGGCTTCTGATTGGTCGACCCCCTCTACATCCGATTTACTCATATTCAGTACCAATCTAGTACTGAATCCTGATATGGCTTAACTATTGATTTTCAAACATGGCCGGTTGACATATCCCGGCTCAGTCGGGCAGGTTAAGAACTCAGTAACGCTTATGGTGCTAAATTTCATATTCAATTACTAAATAGTAATAAATGAGTATTAAACCCTGGTATGGTTAAAAATTAAATTTCCAAACATGGCCGATATGGGCACCAAATATAATATTTGGGTACTAAATATAGTACTAAACGAGTATTATTACATCATGGTATAGTTAAACATTCTATTTCCTGACATGGCCGGGCTGGCATACCTCGGTTTGGCCAGACGTTTAGGTCAATAACTCAGTAACGCTTAGGGTGCCAAATTTCATATTCGGGTACTCAATAGTACTAAATGAGTATCAAATCCTTATAGTTTAAAATTATATTTCCTTACTCGGCCGGGTTGGCATTTCCCGGCCCGTCCGGACTGGCATATCCCGGCCCGGCCGGACGTTTAGGTCAATAACTCGGTAACGCTTTGGGTAAATCTGATATTTGGGTACTAAATAGTACTAATTGAGTATTAAGTCATGGTAAAGTTAAAAAAAATCGATTTTCTTACATAGCCGGGCTTGCATACCCCAGTCTGGCCGGACGTTTAGGTGAATAACTCAGTAACGCTTAGGGTACCAAATCTGATATTTGTGTAATAAGTAGTACTAAATGAGTATTAAGTCCTGGTAAAGTTTAAAATTCGATTTTTCATACATGACCAGGCTGGCATACCCCAGTCTGACCGGACGTTTAGGTGAATAACTCAGTAACGCTTAGGGTACCAAATCTGATATTTGTGTAATAAGTAGTACTAAATGAGTATTAAGTCCTGGTAAAATTTAAAATTCGATTTTTCATCCATGACCAGGCTGGCATACCCCAGTCTGACCGGACGTTTAGGTGAATAACTCAGTAACGCTTAGGGTACCAAATCTGATATTTGTGTAATAAGTAGTACTAAATGAGTATTAAGTCCTGGTAAAGTTTAAAATTCGATTTTTCATACATGACCAGGCTGGCATACCCCAGTCTGACCGGACGTTTAGGTGAATAACTCAGTAACGCTTAGGGTACCAAATCTGATATTTGTGTAATAAGTAGTACTAAATGAGTATTAAGTCCTGGTAAAGTTTAAAATTCGATTTTTCATACATGACCAGGCTGGCATACCCCAGTCTGGCCGGACGTTTAGGTGAATAACTCAGTAACGCTTAGGGTACCAAATCTGATATTTGTGTAATAAGTAGTACTAAATGAGTATTAAGTCCTGGTAAAGTTTAAAATTCGATTTTTCATACATGACCAGGCTTGCATACCCCAGTCTGGCCGGACGTTTAGGTCAATAACTCAGTAACGCTTAGGGTACCAAATCTGATATTTGTGTAATAAGTAGTACTAAATGAGTATTAAGTCCTGGTAAAGTTTAAAATTCGATTTTTCATACATGACCAGGCTGGCATACCCCAGTCTGACCGGACGTTTAGGTGAATAACTCAGTAACGCTTAGGGTACCAAATCTGATATTTGTGTAATAAGTAGTACTAAATGAGTATTAAGTCCTGGTAAAGTTTAAAATTCGATTTTTCATACATGACCAGGCTGGCATACCCCAGTCTGACCGGACGTTTAGGTGAATAACTCAGTAACGCTTAGGGTACCAAATCTGATATTTGTGTAATAAGTAGTACTAAATGAGTATTAAGTCCTGGTAAAGTTTAAAATTCGATTTTTCATATATGACCGGGCTGGCATACCCCAGTCTGACCGGACGTTTAGGTGAATAACTCAGTAACGCTTAGGGTACCAAATCTGATATTTGTGTAATAAGTAGTACTAAATGAGTATTAAGTCCTGGTAAAGTTTAAAATTCGATTTTTCATACATGACCAGGCTGGCATACCCCAGTCTGACCGGACGTTTAGGTGAATAACTCAGTAACGCTTAGGGTACCAAATCTGATATTTGTGTAATAAGTAGTACTAAATGAGTATTAAGTCCTGGTAAAGTTTAAAATTCGATTTTTCATACATGACCAGGCTGGCATACCCCAGTCTGACCGGACGTTTAGGTGAATAACTCAGTAACGCTTAGGGTACCAAATCTGATATTTGTGTAATAAGTAGTACTAAATGAGTATTAAGTCCTGGTAAAGTTTAAAATTCGATTTTTCATACATGACCAGGCTGGCATACCCCAGTCTGACCGGACGTTTAGGTGAATAACTCAGTAACGCTTAGGGTACCAAATCTGATATTTGTGTAATAAGTAGTACTAAATGAGTATTAAGTCCTGGTAAAGTTTAAAATTCGATTTTTCATACATGACCAGGCTTGCATACCCCAGTCTGGCCGGACGTTTAGGTGAATAACTCAGTAACGCTTAGGGTACCAAATCTGATATTTGTGTAATAAGTAGTACTAAATGAGTATTAAGTCCTGGTAAAGTTTAAAATTCGATTTTTCATACATGACCAGGCTGGCATACCCCAGTCTGACCGGACGTTTAGGTGAATAACTCAGTAACGCTTAGGGTACCAAATCTGATATTTGTGTAATAAGTAGTACTAAATGAGTATTAAGTCCTGGTAAAGTTTAAAATTCGATTTTTCATACATGACCAGGCTTGCATACCCCAGTCTGGCCGGACGTTTAGGTCAATAACTCAGTAACGCTTAGGGTACCAAATCTGATATTTGTGTAATAAGTAGTACTAAATGAGTATTAAGTCCTGGTAAAGTTTAAAATTCGATTTTTCATATATGACCGGGCTGGCATACCCCAGTCTGACCGGACGTTTAGGTGAATAACTCAGTAACGCTTAGGGTACCAAATCTGATATTTGTGTAATAAGTAGTACTAAATGAGTATTAAGTCCTGGTAAAGTTTAAAATTCGATTTTTCATACATGACCAGGCTTGCATACCCCAGTCTGGCCGGACGTTTAGGTCAATAACTCAGTAACGCTTAGGGTACCAAATCTGATATTTGTGTAATAAGTAGTACTAAATGAGTATTAAGTCCTGGTAAAGTTTAAAATTCGATTTTTCATATATGACCGGGCTGGCATACCCCAGTCTGGCCGGACGTTTAGGTGAATAACTCAGTAACGCTTAGGGTACCAAATCTGATATTTGTGTAATAAGTAGTACTAAATGAGTATTAAGTCCTGGTAAAGTTTAAAATTCGATTTTTCATACATGACCAGGCTTGCATACCCCAGTCTGACCGGACGTTTAGGTGAATAACTCAGTAACGCTTAGGGTACCAAATCTGATATTTGTGTAATAAGTAGTACTAAATGAGTATTAAGTCCTGGTAAAGTTTAAAATTCGATTTTTCATACATGACCAGGCTTGCATACCCCAGTCTGACCGGACGTTTAGGTGAATAACTCAGTAACGCTTAGGGTACCAAATCTGATATTTGTGTAATAAGTAGTACTAAATGAGTATTAAATCTTGGTAAAGTTTAAAATTCGATTTTCTTACATGACCGGGCAGGCATACCCCAGTCTGGCCGGACGTTTAGGTCAATATCAGTAACGCTTAGAGTAACAAATCTGATATTTTGGTACTTAATAGTACTAAATCCTGGTGTAGTAAAAATATTGAATTTCCGACATAGCCAGGCTCGCATCTCCCTGGCCCGGCCAAACGTTTTTGTTAATAACTCAGTAAATACTACGGTACTAAATTTTATATTTGGGTACCAAAGAGTACTAAATGAGTATTAAATCGTGGTATAATTTAAACCTCGATTTTCTAACATGGCCGGGCCAGCGAAATGGACAGTACAACTCGATTGTAGGAATTTCATTTTGAACAATGCATTCTGATCATCATGAAACCATCTTCAGATTGGCAAATAACTCCTTAATTGACTAGTTATAAAGAAAATATATTGTAATTTTAAAAATAATATAAAGTTTAAAAATTAAACTTATATTACTGTTTGACGTAATTAAATAGTAAAATTTATTTTAAATGTTGAAATACTATTACTTAGTATTAACCTCAATTTATGTCCTTTTTGAAAGCCAAATTTAAGTCAGAGGAAATATAATTAAACTAAAATTCCTAACTACTAAAAAAAGTGGGCCGGATGGATCGCATATTGGAAACATCAGAATATTAAAGAGTGTGATTAAATTTGAATAATACCCCCGTCGCAGCAAACCTGCGTACTCAGAGAATTTCCAATGCAAAATATAAGTCTTAATACCACATAAAGCCGCATACCAAGTTTCATAAAAATATATTCAAAAATAAGCGATATATCAAATTTGAATTATTCTCTATAACAATAACATTGGGGATGAGTACGCAGGTTTGCTGCTACAAAAAACAACAAATATAGGGTTTCTTGTAAATATCAATATTACTCAACTAGGTGAAGCCACATACCAAGTTCCATCAATATAAGTTCATAAATAAGTGATATATGCCATTTTGATTATTCTCCTTAAGAATAACATGGGAGATGAGTACGCAGGTTTGCTGCAATAAGGAACACAACAAATGGGGTTTTATGCAAATATCAATAGAACTCAACTAGGTGAACCAACATTCCAAGTTTTATTAATTTATGTTCATAATTAAGGGATACATTACATTTTACTTATTCTCCATAAGAATAACATGGGGCTGAGGACGCAGGTTTGCTGCTACGGGAATTATTGGTAAAAATCGGGTTTTTTGTGAAAATAACAATAGACCACAACCAGATGAAACCATATACCAAGTTTTGTTAGAATACGTTCATAAATAAGCGAGCTATAATTTTTTTCTTATTCTCCATAAGAATAGCATTGGACAACGTACTGTGTTTAGTACTTTCAATATATCTGTAACCATTTGACGTAGAGCAATGGTCAAAACACCAAATTGTGCGTCTTTTTAAGCTGATTCCAATGGAGGAAACTAAAATTTGACTTTTTCAAAAATTATATGTAGAAAACTCAAAAAACCCATTTTTGGAGTACAAAACTCCCCCAAAATACCCCTTCGGATAGTCCGATCTGTCTGGTTTTCGAACTGAAAGTCATAAATGCTGCTTTACACGCTTATACCAAATTTCATCAAAATCGGATTATTTTTACGAGAGTTATCGCACCCACGGACACACACACACACACACACACACACACACACACACACACACACACACACACACACACACACACACACACTCACACACACACACACACACACACACACATATATATATATATATATATACATACAGTTTCGAACGAATGGTGTTTTTGGGGTCTGGGGACCTCAAAACGAAAAGTTATCATGGTCCCGGGCCTAGGTCTTACCATGCCGACTACGGTAATAGCTTCTTCCCAGGGGAAATTCGCTATAAATACATATTCATGGTTAAGCTCTGCCGTGACTCAGTTTATTGGTTTAAGAACAGAAAATTATATAATGTAAATTGTATTTTTGTACCGGGTTCCTATATTAAAATTGATGCCAATGTAGTGTTCATGCAAACATATTTTATTTAATGGGACTTAAGTCAGGTGCTCTGAGGGATTTGTCTACTCCATGTATGTAAATACCATTTAATAGAGGAAACATGTTCATGTTTTAAAATCGTCCTAGCTTTAATCTGGCATTATCAATGACAAAACACTGTTTGATAGTTTCACGTTATTGCTAACATTCAGCAAATAAACTAATTTTAGCCCGTTGAGTAAGGCAATGTCACAATCGAGGTCGACCATCAGATCAGAGCTTTAAAAGCCAATAAACAATATCGCGAGTCAGCAGAGCGGCAACTAGCTGTCGCAGTCGCCGGAAGTGATAAAGTCGCTATTATTGTCACATTACTTCCGCCTTCTTATGGCTTTGTGACCGTTAAAGATCTGACCATTACTATTGACTTTTGATTTACCTTCGTTTTACTCGTTTTGGCCTTATAGTCGTGAGATGCAATTTTTCTAGTACAACAACTATATTTAAGTTCATTCTACTTTAGTTGCAGTAAAAACGTTGCTTATTTTAGTTCACGATTTAAATCTGGTTATATAAATGTGTTTCTTGATATTTTCTTTATAACAAAATATCGCATTTTCCTACTTTAAAATCCCTAAATGGAAGTTTCAGTTTTATAAGGAAGCGCCATTGCAATTACGCGCCATTTTATTATTTCATCCTGTTGTTGGTAAAATCATAAAATAGGGTATTATTACTACAATGAATTATGAGTGTAGAATGAATCACAGTATGTGACTTGTGTATCATTGTCACTGTCTGAGACCGACTGATCCTTTGGTTCTTTAGTCAGGATCATTAATTCATAGTCCAATAATAACCACAGCAGCTTGGTCCAGCTTCGAGCCGGTTTATATGCCTTTTAGACCTATAATATGAAACCGGCACTGACTACTGGTAATTACTTCATATTATGGATTTTGGCCAAATATTTTAATTAGGGTTAAATCGAAAAGATAATTTTAAATCTTTTAGCAGCGCGTAAAAGTAAAATTTCAAAAGTACAATAATTTGTATTGGGTATAAAGTATCTTATAAATTAAACACTTATCTCAAGTATAAATGGATTTCCACTTGCCCGAGGAGGGGTTCATGAAACGCATAATCTAATTTACATTGCAATTAAAAGATGCACATTTTTAATTCTAAACAATCACCCCGCCCTAAAATTTGTTGTGCTGGTCCTTCAATTAATTATGAGTACCCGAAATATGGAACAGATTTGTCGATCTTTACATTAGAGTTTTAAGTTTAAATATAGAAGAAATAATTGTAATGATTTAGCCCAATAATCAATTAGTTATAATTTTAGTTATTGGAGACTATAATGATATGCAGTTTCAATGTTGATACAATATGTAACAACATATCTATATAGTTAAAGTAATTGTAAATGTATACAATTAGTATAACTATAAATCAAAATCTTAAATAACTAAAAATTAAAGATTACATTTGTCAGAATAATCGGAGCTTAAACATGCGGGTGTTGTTTGTTCAGTAATCCAGACAATCACATCAAAGCAGAAACCGATGTTAGATTCTAAAAATTAAATTTGGAAGTTAATTCGGTTTTATATTTTATTTCCAATTTAGATTTTAAATTGTAAATGTATAACGCCTTAACAATTATTTAATATATAAATACAAATTCTGTGTCCATTTATTTCTCTAATCGAGCCACTACCGAAGCAATACAATCTAATCCTTCCTTAAAAAAGTGTTTTTCACAATTCAATACATAAGTATGAATGTTTTAATCAATGATCGCGTAAAACATCTACAACATCAAAGCGTTTGACGTTATAAATCGAGTGGAAAAATTGTTAATAGTTTCTTAACTATTTTACACTTTTTCAAAGGCTTCACATCTTGACAATCGGAAGTAACCTCCGCATCCCTTCGCCCACCGCAAAACAGGTATTTCTTCCATTTTGTTTTTCCTTGCTAATCTCATTTAATTTTCCCCCAACTCATTTAATTCCCTCGTATTCTGACAGTCATAACTTGTATTTTAGCCTAGATAATTGTGTGAGTTAGCTCTTTATCTAGTGTTACACAATTTGTTTATTTAGTTTTAGACGATGCCTAGGCCTATTAATGTAAATATTTAATTGCAAATAAATCTTAAATCTTGAATCTTGAGTATTTTTTATTTTTTTTATTAGCTTGTTGGATGATTTGAAATTTGGGATTCAATAAAAAAAACTTTTTAGAAATAAATTGGTTAGCGAATAGTTTGTTATGGATATATTTTTTCATTGTGTTTTTGTTACGTATATTAAAATAAAATAGTATGTGCCCGTCGAATTTCGACGGATAAAATACTAAGTTTGGCCGACGGTTCCCAGTAGGAACAACCACCAAGAATGATATACTTGACTTAACATATCACAAAATATGAAAATGCACTTATACATATATATAAAGTTGTTAGCGACCCTTCAAAACGTGTTTAGGGGGTTACGTTAGGAACTTCTATGATGGTCCCGGGCTTAAGCTTCACCGTGCGGGTCATGCTAATAGTTCACTTTTCCATAGGAAATTCACTAATAAATCAAAAGCTTGATGAGCTGATCAGCTGTCTAATGAAAATCATAGAGTTGGGATTATAATGAGTTGTTTGTTGATAAAAAAACATACTAAAAATCTCAACAAAATGGTTTGTAGACAATTACATTTTGTATCATTTAACAAACTTAAAGGAGAAAACTATAAACCTGACAATTTTGGGGAGTATTGGAATGTTTTAGCTTCAAATTGGTATAAATTCCATGACCACACGTTACCTGGTTTTCTCATAACTAAGGCCAAGTTCCTGGTCAAAAATTCTCCAATATGAATACCATGGGGGAAATCTGAGGACTTTATACTTTATATCATTAAACAAACTTAAAAGGAGAAAATTATAAATCTGGCAATTTTGGGGAGTATTGGAATATTTAAGCTACAAATTGGTACAAATTCCATGACCACACATTACCTGGTTTTGTCATAACTAAGGCCAAGTTCCTGGTCAAAAATTCTCCAATATAAATACCATGGGGGAAATTTGAGGACTTTATACTTTATATCATTAAACAAACTTAAAAGGAGAAAATTATAAATCTGGCAATTTTGGGGAGTATTGGAATGTTTAAGCTACAAATTGGTACAAATTCTATGACGACACGTTGCCTGGTATTCTCAAACTAAGGCCGAGTTTCTTCAAAAATATTCTCCCAATTAAATAACATGGGGCAGTTTTTGAAATGCCAATATTTGAAAAATCAAAACAAATATTTTAATTTGTACATTTTTCTGGTAATCTACAGTGTAAAAGCTTTAAAATAACACATCGGTTGTCCAAATCGGTTAAAAAATAACGACGTAGTGGGCCGAAAACGAAATCCCTTAGCTAATTAATATATAATAATACTAGCTGTTATCAGCCCGTAAAAAATGACGGGCTTAAATAAACTAAAGAAGTATTGTTCACTAAATATAAAATAAATTTAATGGGTTAACAATTTATATTTAAAAAGCTAATTTTTAATTGCATGTAACAAAATGAGAAACAAAATTTAATGGTGTTATTGTAATAAAACCCCAACATGCATATTAAAATATTCATTAGAACGTGCCTAGATTCAAAAGTGTCTTTTTACAAAATAAATTTTACGCCTGCATGCAATAGCCCAAATGGTTTAGTTTAAACTTTGTTGTCAGTTTAGTTTTGAATGTTGAAACAAACCAATTTTGGTGTCACTACAAGCCAAATTTTGTTTATTAAAAACTGAATTTAAATGTTATTAAGTGTTCAAAGGTTTGTTCATCGGGTTCAAATTTGTAAAACAAATTAACCTAATGACTTTCCCTGCTTTTATAATTAAAAGATAACAAATACAGAATACATATTTACCAACATTTAATTGTATTTCATCTGCTAACATACAAACTATCTAAAGACAGAGCAACAAAAAGACATAATTTATCCATCTGTATTATTAATACACTTCATGCAAACTTTGTAAACAATAAGCATATTTTGTTTTATGGTTTACCCCCAAGTATTATACACTAAAACGCCCGACTAGGTGTGCAGATGACTGGTTTTAGATTTTCGATTTAGGCCTCAGGGCTCTGCCCCATGGGACTTCTAAGTCCCTATGCTATTCATATGGATGAGAGTTTTATTTGGTTTATGTCACATGTGTTTTCGATTAGTTAAATTAATCAAAATAAACAGCTGTTATAAGGATTACATATAACTACGGACTGTAATTGTTTTGTTCCCTATTTAACTATTTACTATTTTTGCTTCTCAAAAAGGGATGCGCAAGCTGGGCACAGGAAATTCTAGTTAGCTATAAACTGTGTGGACAATAATTCACATTGTATTCAATGCTAATTAGGTCAATAGTCCTTATTTTTCTTATCCATTGCATTAAATTTATTACCAAAGTTTCATCCAATTTCACCCAATTTCATCCAATGCAGCACATAAAATCGAAATCGAACTAAATATTTGGATAAAAAAATTGAATCGGAATTTTAAACTTGAAATATGTAACTGAAATTTAGTTTACTGGATTATATCAATCGTCTTAACCTTTAAAAATCTTATGTGGTTAATTTTACCTTCGCATTTTTATCTTCTATTTTTAACTGTATTTGTGTCTTAGTCATGGTTTTTATGTACACAAACCGCTATACTACTTTAGGGAGTATAATGGGAACATAAATGTTTAAAAACACAAAACTTTACACAAAACCTTAATAACTACCAAAAAACTACAATACCAGCAGTGATCCGCTAGAATGCCGCCCTGCTGTCATATTTTCTGAGGAACAGGATTCATCAAAGGAAAATCATCTACTTCTGGTTCCATCAACCCAATTTCGCTGCAAGAGTAAAAGTAAACAAAAACTGAAATATAAATAGTAAATATAGAATACACACATCTGAATTGAACTTTGCTGACACTTTCATACAGTATTATAAACTCTATTCCCATTAAGCATGGAATTTTTGTTCCTTACTGCTTGTAAATTTTAATTCAAAAACCTAAATTGAGTTAGGAATAGTTGTCTGCTTTCTTTACAAAAACAACTTTAACTTTACTCAGCTGTAGTATTAAATTTGGATGCAAAGAAGGGAATACATGGCTCGGTAAACAAAATGATTGATGAAAAATTGCCAATATAAAAACTGGTTTTTGCCATTTACAAACTTATAAATAAATAAATGTAGTATATCGTATTTTTTATCATCCTGGGCCTAAGGTAAATATTTTTACACCAACCTGGCCTCTCTACGTTCAGTAGTTTACTCGGAATAGATGGTTACACTTCCTTATACATGGGGATGACAAAAAAAGGGCAAAAAAAACGGTGTCTTTTGCCGATTGCAAACGTATAACTGAGTAAATTTAGGATATCGTATTTTTTCATCATCCTTGACCTAAGGGAAATCTTTTGACACCAACCTGGCCTCTCTATACGTTTAGTAGTTTACTTTGAATAGGTGGTTGCCTTGTATAAGACTTATTTATCAGATAACAAATTTTACCATGAAATTGCATTTTGGATCAAAGCGTTTGTGACGAAGGTATGAGTGTAATGATTGAGCGGCTTGAAGGGGTAGCTTACCAAGATACTTTACGATGGAAGGGGGAGACTGACCATTAGGCCACCTCGCCTTCTCTTAACAGGTAACCCCCCCCCCCCGTTCATGCCTAATGTCACCAGACTAGTCTCATTTAACACTAACTAAACATTTCCATGCGGAGTGGAATGAAGTTAGTGTTAAAGATATGTTGTGGATAAAGTAGACCCTAAATCGAATAAAAATTGGTACTTATAAAGTTCCTGTTCGAAAAAACTATACATTTTATAATAAAAGCACTTTTAAATTTTTTAGAAATTTTGTACTTTTTACAATAAAACCTAATTTTATCAGCTTATATGAGCGAGAATTAAGATCGTTGATATATTTTCGAAATCTCCATAAACCTTAGAACGAGACTAACAAGATAAATAATCATTTATATTAAAATATCTATGATATTACAGTAAAGTTGTGAGTTTCAATAAATAAGTATTTGTAAAATTCATAATTTGGTAACCCACCCAACATTCTTCATTTAAATTATTTAAAGGTGTGGTAAATATTACCAACAACTTGGCCATTACATATGCTTTCAAATGATACACTATACTTTAGGGGTTGACGATACTGTAGTTGATATAATATGGTTTATCTGACTAATAGTATAAGATATGGTTTTTTGCTTGAAAAGAAAACGGTCCTCTTTTTGCCTTGCTTTGTCCGTGCACATAGAATGTGTCGATAAACACATTTATTAAGAACATAAAACCAATGTCAATGATTTCCTTGTAATCTTTAGGAAGTTGACGAAGGCCGAAGGTAGGCGATCATTTTCCAACAATATGGAGCCCCATCACTTTCTAAATGATGTGCGAGATTCACTATATACAACATTGAGTAGAGGGCAATACCCGCTATACAACGTGGAGAGGTCGAGGTGGATGTTGCAGCCTAGTCTGCCAGGTCACCCAATCTAATACCCACTATACAACGTGGAGAGGTCGAGGTGGATGTTGCAGCCTAGTCTGCCAGGTCACCCAATCTAATACCCACTATACAACGTGGAGAGGTCGTGGTGGATGTTGCAGCCTAGTCTGCCAGGTCACCCAATTTAATACCCACTATACAACGTGGAGAGGTCGAGGTGGATGTTGGAGCCTAGTCTGCCAGGTCACCCAATCTAATACCCACTATACAACGTGGAGAGGTCGAGGTGGATGTTGCAGCCTAGTCTGCCAGGTCACCCAATCTAATACCCACTATACAACGTGGAGAGGTCGTGGTGGATGTTGCAGCTTAGTCTGCCAGGTCACCCAATCTAATACCCACTATGCAACGTGGAGAGGTCGAGGTGGATGTTGCAGCCTAGTCTGCCAGGTCACCCAATCTAATACCCACTATACAACGTGGAGAGGTCGAGGTGGATGTTGCAGCCTAGTCTGCCAGGTCACCCAATCTAATACCCACTATACAACGTGGAGAGGTCGTGGTGGATGTTGCAGCCTAGTCTGCCAGGTCACCCAATCTAATACCCACTATACAACGTGGAGAGGTCGTGGTGGATGTTGCAGCCTAGTCTGCCAGGTCACCCAATCTAATACCCACTATACAACGTGGAGAGGTCGTGGTGGATGTTGCAGCCTAGTCTGCCAGGTCACCCGATCTAATACCCACTATACAACGTGGAGAGGTCGAGGTGGATGTTGCAGCCTAGTCTGCCAGGTCACCCAATCTAATACCCACTATACAACGTGGAGAGGTCGTGGTGGATGTTGCAGCCTAGTCTGCCAGGTCACCCAATCTAATACCCACTATACAACGTGGAGAGGTCGAGGTGGATGTTGCAGCCTAGTCTGCCAGGTCACCCAATCTAATACCCACTATACAACGTGGAGAGGTCGTGGTGGATGTTGCAGCCTAGTCTGCCAGGTCACCCAATCTAATACCCACTATACAACGTGGAGAGGTCGAGGTGGATGTTGCAGCCTAGTCTGCCAGGTCACCCAATCTAATACCCACTATACAACGTGGAGAGGTCGAGGTGGATGTTGCAGCCTAGTCTGCCAGGTCACCCAATCTAATACCCACTATACAACGTGGAGAGGTCGTGGTGGATGTTGCAGCCTAGTCTGCCAGGTCACCCAATCTAATACCCACTATACAACGTGGAGAGGTCGAGGTGGATGTTGCAGCCTAGTCTGCCAGGTCACCCAATCTAATACCCACTATACAACGTGGAGAGGTCGTGGTGGATGTTGCAGCCTAGTCTGCCAGGTCACCCAATCTAATACCCACTATACAACGTGGAGAGGTCGTGGTGGATGTTGCAGCCTAGTCTGCCAGGTCACCCAATCTAAATCCTACCGGGGTATAGATTTTTGTAGTGGTATTTAATGAAAAGTTTGGTTTATTCATCTCCATTGAGGAATGAGAAGGAAATTCTTAACTGAATCATGGACGGAACTTTTAAATTTACATAAAAATCGTCGTTGAAGGTAGGAGCAATGCCTCAAATCATGCGTTTCTGAATTAGTCAGAATGTAAGTCGTTTTGGGGTAAAAAACTGAAGTAACTGGTCATTATGATTATGTGAAGTCCCAGAGCCGCCAAGAGAGGGGTCTACCGGGGCACTTTGCCTCAGGCCCCCGAATTTCAGGTTCCCCAGGGCCCCCCGGCCAAAAGAAAAAATCAAAGATAATAAATAGGAGTCTCAGAGGACCCCACAGAAGTTTTGCCACAGGCCTCTCGCCACTTGTTTCAGCCCTGTCAAGGGCTACAAATGTGGTAAAATCTTATTGTTGTGGTATTTTAAATTCTTGTTGGTTTAATCCTTGGTAAAAAAATGCATTTGCTGTGTAATAGCAATGCATTGATATAAACCACATGGTAGCTGAATCAATTAACAGTGTTTCTACCCTGATATTTGCATTATTTCGATAGCCAATAATCTCACGTTTACTTCAGTTGAACCTTATTATTCAACTACAGTGTCGTCAAACTTAAACTATAGTAAAATAAAAAACTCAGACTAAAGTATAGTATACCGTTTTAAAGCTTATCTTAAGGCCTTTTGATAACATATGTTACAACTGTAATCGCAAATAGACATTTTATTACGAATTATTATTTCTCTTGTTAGTCCAGTTATAAATCTAATGAAGAATTAAAATGTGTACTCAGAACTTAAATACGACCTCATTTAAGATGAGAAAATTAATTCTTATTGTTAAAAGTACCAAAACCTAAAAAAAAATATAAAAAGTTCTTTTATTAAAAATAGTTTTCGAAAGGGAATTTGTTCATTACACAATTTTATTATATTTAGGGTCTAATTTATCCACAACAAATCTTTAACACTAACTGTGACCACCCTGTATATTATATGTATGTTATAAGCGTCTTTCAATCTTGGCAATTAATTTTTCACACTAATTTTTAGAGTAATTAAATTCATATTCTGCAAGTGTTAATAATAGAAAGTTGTACAACACATGCGTTAGACTGAATTACTAGGATCAGGATATAAGAAAACAAGTTAAAGAAAGCATGCGACTCAGAACGGTTTCGGATTGTTAAACGACTTTAATCTCATCAGTCGGAGTAGGATGGTGGCACAATGCCTTGTTGAAACAATGACTTCATAACTCTATATACACTAAAGAAAGCATGCGACTCAGAACGGTTTCGGATTGTTAAACGACTTTAATCTCATCAGTCGGAGTACGATGGTGGCACAATGCCTTGTTGAAACAATGACTTCATAACTCTATATACACTAAAGAAAGCATGCGACTCAGAACGGTTTCGGATTGTTAAACGACTTTAATCTCATCAGTCGGAGTAGGATGGTGGCACAATGCCTTGTTGAAACAATGACTTCATAACTCTATATACACTAAAGAAAGCATGCGACTCAGAACGGTTTCGGATTGTTAAACGACTTTAATCTCATCAGTCGGAGTAGGATGGTGGCACAATGCCTTGTTGAAACAATGACTTCATGACTCTATATACACTAAAGAAAGCATGCGACTAAGAACGGTTTCGGATTGTTAAACGACTTTAATCTCATCAGTCGGAGTACGATGGTGGCACAATGCCTTGTTGAAACAATGACTTTATCACTCTATATACACTAAAGAAAACAAGCGACTCAGAACGGTTTCGGATTGTTAAACGACTTTAATCTCATCAGTCGGAGTACGATGGTGGCACAATGCCTTGTTGAAACAATGACTTTATGACTCTATATACACTAAAGAAAGCATGCGACTCAGAACGGTTTCGGATTGATAAACGACTTTAATCTCACCAGTCGGAGTACGATGGTGGCACAATGCCTTGTTGAAACAATGACTTCATGACTCTATATACACTAAAGAAAGCATGCGACTAAGAACGGTTTCGGATTGTTAAACGACTTTAATCTCATCAGTCGGAGTACGATGGTGGCACAATGCCTTGTTGAAACAATGACTTTATCACTCTATATACACTAAAGAAAACAAGCGACTCAGAACGGTTTCGGATTTTTAAACGACTTTAATCTCATCAGTCGGAGTACGATGGTGGCACAATGCCTTGTTGAAACAATGACTTTATGACTCTATATACACTAAAGAAAGCATGCGACTCAGAACGGTTTCGGATTGTTAAACGACTTTAATCTCATCAGTCGGAGTACGATGGTGGCACAATGCCTTGTTGAAACAATGACTTTATGACTCTATATACACTATTTGCATGCAGACTACTCTGCGCTTCTTTTACAGCGCTGGGTTGAATGTATATTGGCCATCAATTCTACAGTAAATGATATGATTAAATTATGCATAGTGTTTAACATCATCAGTTGTTTTGTTATTGTACGTAATCATCGTTATTAAATGCAATTAAATAAATCATTACAATGGTTAAATTTAATTCATGTTGATATCATAAATTAATTTTAGTTATCGGTCATATCAGACCGTATTGTAATGCCGGCGCCGTCTAGTGTCTGTAGTAGTGCTAATACACAAATAAATGAGAGTAAAGTTGTTGGAGTGAGGGGATTTTTCATATGTTTACTTAGTGGATACGTATATTGCTAATAATTTAAATATTAATATGGTAGCCATAAATTAATTATAATAATTGCATCAGTTTATCTTTTTTGTGGTAGGTTTAGCAGCAATCACTTGGCCTTATCCATTTGAAATGTCTAAAAGATTATACTACGTTACAGTTGACACCATTTTAATTGTGATAAAACATTGGATTCATCGGTATCCTTATGCCAGTCCCTGTAACAGCACAAATAATAATCTGAAAATTTAGTCTGCTTTTTTATTAAATGATTTTTTAACGCTATGTTTATTAATTTATTAATCTGTCAAACAATTTTTTATTTTGTGAACAAATGTTGTAATTGTGATGAATGTATTAAAATTTGTAATCAATTTTAAATGGATTATACTGCAAGTAAAATATATATTGTAGGATAAAATTGTAAAATAAAATCTCCGCTCACCTTCTTTCGGGAAGGATGAGCGTACACTTAGTTATTAAAAGTTGCGTTGCAATTACTAAAGTGTAACAAATGCCAGTTTAAAAGCTTGATTTAAAAAAGTTTTGCTTTTATCAAATTAAAAATTGATTATTTTTTTAAGTTTTCCAGATTAGACATTCTCCTTGTACAAATTGAAAAAAATGCGTTTAGATTTATACTACTGAACGCTCTTCAATATTGACAATAATATATAGGACCACAGACAAACGAATCTTTGTCTGTGATTGGACTAACGAACATTTAAATTTCCACTGTCAATGCCATCTCTTAGTAATCTAATACTCTGGACCTTAATGTGTGGAAGAAACTGGATTGATTATCAGTTAAACCAAGCTAATAATTCGTTTTCTGCAATTTATAAATTCAACGTTTAGCAGAGGTCCATGAATTTTTGAAATGAGATTAGTTTAAACCATAATCTGATTCTAGATTATACAAACACATTACTAATATAAACTCTTTCTTAAATAATAACGCGACCCGGTCTGCAATGCTTTAAGAAACGAAATATTACACACACACACTGTAGACTACGATAATGACGCAAGGAAGAGATGGTATCGCAACATGTATGTATCATGGTGACGAGTAGAAATATAGTGTTACTATAGAGGTTACTTAGGCTGGAGTAACGAGTGGTGAATGGAGAATGGAGAATGGAGATGTCAGGCGACAAAAGCTCGAGTGACTGAGGACGTGGCAAAGTGCCGCCGCGCCGTTGCTGCTTATAGAGAGCCCCGCTTGGTTCGGGACCAAACAAATATAAAGTCCATGGCGTTACATGAAAGTTAAACCATTACTGGAAAAGGATCTGTATCAGCTCAAAGTTAATAAAGATTAGAATTGAAACGGACTGATTTGTTGATTCAGCTGAGCAGAATATTGATTTCTCTTGATAGTACAACGTGAAAGGTTTAAAGTCAGATGTTTGACGTCACGCTTACAAAAGAGTCCAAGTCTTGACTATTAATAAAAGAAAGGTTTGAACCACACAAGATTAAAGTTGTATCCACACTAAAATTAAATAAAAACAGCTTGATAAAGTGCGGATAAAAACTTTACATAAAGGATTAAATTCCTATTAGAACTTGTGTTGAGTTTGTTTACGTATCAAACCACCTCCCAGGACAGCAGGAGGAGCGTCTCAATTCCCAGAGTGCCAGGGAAAGTTGATACTTCATTTTACTAAGTGTAGTTATATTACATTCACCTGCATCATTAATCCTAGATTGGTTTATTTTGCGAAACTACGTACTGCGAGTATGAAACACTGCTCAAACTTGTCATGTCGCAAATAATTAAGTTTAGGAGAAAGGAAAACTAAACTTTGGTGCTTAAATTTACTTTAGATCTGTAACATAAGGATACTGTATTACTATAAATATATTATTATAAGTGTGATAAAACTAAAAAATACGAAAACAATCCTACTTATATTATAAATGTGAAAGTTTTTAAGTTTGTTTATTTGTTTAGATATTTGTAGCTCAATCACGCTCTAACCACTGGACTGATTGAGCTCTAATTTTGTAGAGAGCTACTTGATAGTCCTGAGTAACATATAGGCATATTCAAAATGTGAAAATCCTATAAAGCTTTGCCCAACGGGGGTTCAAATTTCCCATGTATTCCTCATGGACATCTATATTGAGCTGATGAAAATACAAACAGCTGATCTTAATTTGTAATAGTTCCACGGGCTAACCACAGAACACAGCACACACAACTGTCACAGTTTTTAAGAATCATTCGTGGGGAAGCCTGCGGGTAACATCTAGTATATAATAAAATATCATAGTTGCTAAACTTGTGTAGTTTTCGGATTTACATTAAAACTGTATATAGTATGTTTAACAGAGTCAATCAATACAATTTTCACACTTACCGTAAAGACACCTAGAGGACAATAAGGCCAAACCACTATAGCAATCTGGAAAATATAATAAATTACATTGATAAATATTTACGACTGAAATTAAGTCGCGAAAAGACAGAACTATCCAATTCAAATAATTTTAATTTGATTTTTATAAACAACTTAACCTTTCTATATAAACCCTATCCTAAGGTTAAGTAACGTGATCGCACGAATTTTCCTTAATTATTAAGCTTACATGAAAATGACAGACTCAAATTGAACGTTATTAGTGAATTTCCTATGGAAAAGTGAACTATTAGCATGACCCGCACCGTGAAACTTAAGCCCGGGACCACCATATAAGTTCCTAACGTGATCCCCTGAACACGTTTTGGGTGTCGCTAAAAAATTTATATATATGCATATACATATAAATAAATAAATAAATATATATATATATATATATATATATATATATGTGTTCGCACTCTAGCGGTCGCAATTTTTGTCAAATTTACTTGAAATTTAGTAGGAACCTTCCCTTCTGTAAACAATTGGAAGTTCGTTGGGCAAAACAATCGGACAGCTTTAAGCCTCGTTTTTAGGATTTTAATTTTTAAATTTTGAGTTTTTGGGCCCAAAAAGGGTCAGAGAAGCCCAGAATGTAACATTATTGTATATTAAATAATTTTACGAAACATTCCATAATTTGTAAGCCCTCCCTCATCATTCTAGCACAAGTATGTACCGAGTTATTAAAGAAAATGTTAATCGTCTCAACATAGTGCGTTGTCTTCCGGGGATTTTACACTGGAAAAGGCTGTTTTTCATATCTTGATGTAGTTTTATCACCCCTATACCAACTTGTTATCCTGAATATACCTCTTACTAACCCTATAATGTAAAACATTGCCATCCTAATAGTCAATTTAAATATACCCAGGAGCATCAGAAAAGCTAAAAATAACATTTTTAATTTTCCAAAAAATTGTTATTAGTGTTGTTTTAAACCATTTATTAGATTTGTTTAAAGGTTTTAATGCGGTAATTCACTTTCTTCACGTCAGCGTGCTGCGTGCGATCTCGTTTATCTTATTATACTAAAGAGATATTAATTTGCATTAAAGAAATATACCAAGAGTTTTACACACAGAATAGCCTTATACAATGGGTCATAAAGTATGAGATATAACTACTGTGTATACACTACATTTGGTTCGGCGTCATGATCATAATTAATGATTTTGAAATACTTATTTAATTTTCGTAGTGAACAAGTTTTAAAATAAAAAAAGCTAAACACGGCAAAACACATTCTGTTTGCAAAATAAATGAAGGGGAAATACTGCATTGGCATGAGAACTCAATTGGGGACATTGATCAATCCAACGTTTTGAATAATAAAGACTGAATGTGGAATTCTTTTGAATGGAGCAGTTCGTGATTTATCTTTACTTCATTATTCGTAGTAGAAAAGGTGGAGTTTTCGGATTCTAATAGGGCTACTATATTCTTCTAGGATTTTTTCTAAAATGTAGAAAATATAGTAGCGACAACTGAATATTAAAACCAAATTAGATGATCTAGTAGCTCTATTGTGAGCTCTTTTTCCTTGGCATTCCAAGAGTTATTTTAATTATATTATGGTTGAATCATCTCCTTTAAAACTTCATCAAAACCAGTAATTGAGCCACAATTTTTAAGATTTCTTTACCACTAACTGCGACAAATTAAACAATCCAAAGCAAAAAATATAATCAAATGGGTTATTTTAACCTATTTACTTGTCAATTTACGGGTGGCACCATCCTACAGAGACTTATTCAACTATTCGAAATAGGTGTTTCAATGCGCAAGCTGAGCGTGGAAATTCTAGTTCTCTGTGTTTATTTAAATTTTTATATAATGAATTTATTCCATTTTTAATGGTAAAATTTAGCTGTTGAATATAATTATAATTAATTTGCAAATAATATAGCACTGAACATTTCAGTTTTAATCAATTATCAAATAACTTTCAATTTATTCCTTAAACACAATTTTATTTTTGTAAAATTATCTTTTATACGTAGAGAACTCTCATTCTCTTTAAACTTTATATACTTAGAGAAGAATACTTATGACATATTTATACAATAAAAATGGTGTGGGCGAACTTCCATGTGTTGTATTATAGTAGGAAAGTAGAAGTTTCAAAGTTAAGGGCTTCTTCCTATTTTATTAAAGGAACAAAATATAAGAAATTGAGCTTCCTTATTGAAAACTCTTTGTACTTGCAGCATGGTCTGGTGTTAAGGCCATTTTAAAGCAAAAAAACAAATAATCTACCTTTAAACAAATAACAAAATATAAAAGTAAAAGCAAGAATGATCATTTGGGAAACAAGTTTACATATGATGATATTTTCAATTTGTTCAATAAAAGTTGAAAGATCTGATGGTACTGTTATTAGGTAGTTTTTTTATTAGGTTCTTTGCTTTGGTCTCATTAAGTATTCCAGTTTTTTAAGTAATGAGACATAACAAGTTTACATATGACGATATTTTAAATTTGTTAAATAAAAGTTGAAAGATCTGATGGTACTGTTTTTAGGTAGTTTTTTAATAGGTTCTTTGCTTTGGTCTCATTAAGTATTCCAGTTTTTTAAGTAATGAGACATAATCAATGTACATTATTCATTATCAATGAAAATTTTTAAGAAGGGTTTATCTTTTTTATGTTAGGTAATGTTTAATTTAGCTTGAAAACGGCCTAGTGTCGTTAGTATGCTGCAAACACAAAAATGTTACAAAGAGTTACTTTTTTGCATTCATCAATAAGTTTCTAATTTTCTAAATTTCTACATTGCATGACAGTATTTCCGAATCCGCCTAAAACTCCATTACCGAGTTACGTAACATTCCAGCTTGACAGGTGTCCGAGAGGTTAGTGGTTCGGACCATTAATTAGATGATACACCTCAAGAGAATTTTGACGGAATTCAGTAAAATAAATCTATTGTGGCTAAACAAATTTATATTTTTCAAAAATCTATTGTTTGTTATTTTAATTTCTTTGCATATACTACTTTGGGAGTTATTAAAACGCATATCAGCGCTGTAGTGGGATAGAATTGCTTTATACGTAATCTTAAGGATGAATCGCGGACTTAATTGGCCCGTTAAGTTCTGTAAAATCAACGATGAAAGGAGGTCGCAATATCAGAGCACAATGTTTAATGTTTATGAGCGACAACAATGGCGGGGGTATCACTTCCAGGGCCGGGCTAGCGGTAGTACAGCAATGGCTCGGTACCGGTATGATTGACATAATGGCCTATTATGTAGGTTCCTCATTTTAATTTAGGTTCAATAATGACACTAATACATTTATCTCTATCATAATCACACGCATATGTTAATCGTGGCCGTGCCACGCGACATTGTCATTATGATATATTTGAGAGTTGTCGTTATATTTTTCACCATATGACCTTTTCTTATAAGTACTGATCTTAAAAGGGAGGTTGGTAGAGAGTAAAACTAAGTATTTAAACAATTATTAAATATTTGTTTGAACCCCTAGGACTTTAAGAGGGTTCAAAGCCTCCAAGCCTCAACCAAGTCTGTTAAGTGCTGTAGGGTTCAAGTTTTTCAACCAAGTTTGTTAAGTGCTGTAGGGTTCAAGCTTTTCAAGTCGGTAAGTTCGAGTCCAAATCAAGGCACAAGTTGGAGACATTAACTGTATGTCTCATTGTTTGTCTTAGCACTCTTTATCAGCCTTAAGGTCAGTTGAAATCAGCTGCTGGTCCTATTTTAAGGTGTTTCTAAGATCCTTCTAAGATGTTTCTTTACATCGTGAATAAAATACCCCCGTTGCAGCAAACCTGCATACTCAGCGAATTTCCAATATAGCTGTATTTCCAGTGGCTGTATATAGTATATATATATATACTAATATATAATATATTATATATGTATATAACACATACCAAGTTATAATATATACCACTTACCAAGTTTCAAAAATACATATTACAAAATTAGCCTATATTAAATTTTAATGTTTCTCCGTAAGAATAACATGGGGATTGAGTACTCAGGTTTGCTGCAACAAGGAACATAAAATATAAAGTTTTAATGCAAATATCAACAGACCACAACCAGGTGAAGCCACATACCAAGTTTCATCCGTATCCATTTATAAATAAGCAATTTATACAATTTTAATTATTCTCTATAAGAATAAAATGGGGGGCTGAGTACGCAGGTTTGCTGCAACAAGGGACATAAATTATGGCTTTTTATACAAATATCAATGTAACTCAACTAGGTAAACCTACATACCAAGTTATATTAATTTATGTTCATAATTAAATGAGGCATGACAAATTCTTATTCTCCATAAGAATAACATGGGCGCTGAGTACGCAGGTTTGCTGCTACGGGAACCATTGGCAAAATGTTGTTTTTTTGAACAATTATCAATAGACCACAACGAAATGAAGCCATTTATCAAGTTTCGTCCGGATACGTTTATAAATAAGCGAGATATAAATTTTTCTTATTCTCCATAAGAACAACATTGGACAACGTACTGTGTTTAGCACTTTCAATATCTCGGTAACAAATTGACGTAGAGAAATAATCTAAACACCAAATTGTTCGTTTGTTTAAGCCAAATCCAATGGTGTAAACTAAAATTAGATTTCTTAAAATATTATATGTAGAAAACTCAACAAACCAACTTTTAGGGTTTAAAACCCCCCCAAAATACCCATTCGGATAAAGCGATCCGTCTGGTTTTCGAACTTAAAGTCATAAATGTTGCTTTACACGTTTTTACCAAATTTAATCAAAATCGGACCATTTTTACGAAAGTCATCGTGCCTACGGACACACACACACACACACACACACACACACACACACACACACACACACACACACACACACACACACACACACACACACACACACACACTCACACACACATATATACAGTATTGAACGAATGGTGTTTTTGACATCTGGGGACCTCAAAACGAAAAGTTATCATGGTCCCGGCCCTAGGACTTACCATGCCGACTATGGTAATAGCTTCTTCCCTATAGGGGAAATTCGCTAAAAGTATAACTTTAAAAATAGTAGTCTTTACTTTACAAATTGTATTTTCTAATAGATGTGCACTCGTTTAGATTACACACAAACTTAAATAGTCCAGGTAGAACAATCTATTTTGAGCTTTAACCTATACTTGATGTTTAATAAAGTTCAAAAAATAGAACAGTAGCCAAATGCATAATGGAATTTAAACATATATAACACAGCCTTGTATAAATATCACAGATAAAAAAGCACCAACGAAATGGAGATGAATGGCATTTAACAATATGTACAAAGAATTACATATGAAACAAGAATAGTAGAAAGCAAACTTATGGCTAAAATGAACAAATTAATACATTATGAATAAACATAGTTTCCTAAAATGCAAACATAATTTATAGTGAAAATAACTATATTATGTAAAACAGTTGGAAATAAATAAATACGTGAGCTCGGTTGAAAAGATAAGCCCATTCAGTAATTGTAACAGCCCGGCAGTTTAATATTTATTCTATTTTACTCATAGTTGAAGGACATACAAATTCATTTGTTTTTAAAGCATTGGAAACATTTTTGGTTTTAGATACGGTATGTGCTTTAAGTTTATTAGATTGAACTGCTTGTCGATACTTGTGCCACGTGCAAAAGAGTAGATCGACTCAACTCGTTTAAGAGGGATTGTTCCTGATCATCCGTTACAAAGTAGAGAATATGAGTAATCGGATTGAATAAGAGTATGAAATGATCCTGATATTGACGGAGAGGCAGATGGCGAGATAGCTATTGAGGCTAATGTCTCTGTAATACGGCATATGATGCCCCGACTTGTATTCCCTTGTGATATGAAATTGTAATATGAAATATATAATATGAAGAAGTATTATTATATTAATTCTTCAGGAATAATGATGAAAACGTTTCCGCTTAAAGGTCGCTTCTTCTCATACGACTTTGTTTAAAGCTAAATATAATTAAATGACTATGAGCAAGACTTTTTCAAAACTTGGATTTGCCTCAAAGTTAAATATGACTTTATTGATTGCTATGGAAATGTCTGGGGGGAGGAGCAAATTACCAACCAAACCTCCTACTAATAATACCCAGGTCTTAATAATAACCCGGTTTCTTCTGATATAAAAGTAATAATGGAAGTAATAGGAAGTCAAACAAAGAAAAGTCCTTTAGCGTCGATTAATTTAGTGAGGAGCTCGGTCGAATGAAGAACAGATATTTGCACAGCCGCTTGTATTATAACTGCAATTGTTAGACTATTACGCATGGGTAAGTGTGCAAGTTGACATATTAATTATGCAGAATTATAAAGCTTGATCGTTGTACGTGGTTCGCCTACAACCTTTGAAGATATTTCATTATTGGTAACGCACTTAAATTCAGCTCGGTTAGTTGAGTTAATAGAACCGGCTTCACTGTATTTTTGGAGCCTTCATCAGACATATTCTTGTTAGATTTAGTTATTTAGTACTGTTTAATTTCGGAGTCAACCTTAATGCCCAAGTAATCTAAGACCCACTAATCAAAAGTAAGTTGCTGGCACAAAGCCGGTTGAAACAATGCCCCACTGTGACTGCGGCGCACACACAACATTTGCATTCTAGGCTGCGCTGCTCGCTGCCAATACAACTATTACGACTGTCGAGTTTAATATCCACTCTCGTGGAAATGCTTTACTGAACTGCACTATAGCCTGGGTATTACTGCGTTTATTGCAACCTGGAGTTGAAATTAATTAGTGCAACAAAACATCTGGTTTATTTTTACTTTACATTTGCAAAATGATGTAGAAGATTAAAATACATAACGTTTATCAGACAATTCTGCCGAATTACAACGCTGATATAATGAGACGCATGTGTAGTTTACAAAATCATACAATTTTGATAATGTACAGAATTTTTACATATTTCATAAACAAAGCAAATCAATGCAACATTTTAAATATAACAGTAGTTGAGGACAAAAATTTAAATGAAATAAAATCATGTCAAATAATTGTTTTAGTTTTAAACCACACGATTTATATTAAACCCCACCTAAAATATCAAACGAATTTTGGATCCTGAAGAAAGTTTTATGAAATCTTGTAGGTGATGATGAAGTATCCTTAAAAAAAATAACAAAATTGTGTGCAGAGAAAAACTCACCTTCTCAATGTCGGGAACTAAGCGACTCACTCCACTGATACCGTAATCTGAAACAAATGAAAATAATTCTCAAATGCTTGAATATAAACGTTATCCCTGTTTACAGTTAGCATCTAAAACTAAATTAAATTAAAACAGCCATAATAACAACACCCCATGCACTTTACTAAAGGGGTACATTGTATAAGTATGTGTATGTATTGTTTGAATTATTCGGAGGAGTTAAATGTCCATGTCCAATTATAATCAACCGTTGCAAGTTATAATTCCTTACCTATAAAGCAAATCTAGCAAAAATCTCAGTTTCAAATAATTTTCAAAAGTAATTAGTTTTGAACCAAACTGACATGATGTATTCTAGTAAATATACCGCATACACGGGAACAGGTCATACATGCCAGCCAGTTACACCGAAAAGTGAAACATTAGTTCGAACCGAATTGTGAAACCTTTTTGTAATTATTTGTGATGAGCCACGGGGGAAAAAGGGTGGTTTATAAATTCTTGTCTTAAGTAATATTTTACGAGGAATCCGATGGATTATTTAGATTTTAAATCGGACATACGGTAACAGAGTTATACATTTTTTGTGCCACTCGGAAAAGTGTGTGTGCCCTTGATGCGTCTGCGTATTATACAGTAATTAAGAGATAACCTTGTGGACCTTTACGGCTATTGGTACTTTAAATGACAACGATACAACGGTGAAGGCAGTTGGCCATGTTGTCATATGGGAATTTTATATAAATAGTTTCTTGAGTAGCATAATACGTATTGTTACAATTAACAGGATAAATAAAACTACGACTCACAACACTACACAGTATATTACCACTTACACTGTTGGCCTACTTACATTTACCCGGCGGTAAATATATTATATTTACCGTATTTTATGTAAGTACAGTATAAATCTAAATATATAGTGTGGTGTTGGAGACGTAGTTTTATTTATCCTGATATTTAAATAAATAACTATTTATTTATTGTTAGTCTTTATTTGGCTGCATAAACCCACATCACCAAGAAACGTGTCGTTTTGCATTCTTATTTCGTTTTAGTGTAGTCGGCATGGTAAGACCTAGGCCCGGGACCATGATAACTTTTCGTTTTGAGGTCCCCAGATGCCAAAAACATTATTCGTTCAAACCTTCATATATATATAACACACACACATATATATATATATATATATATATATATATATATATATATATATATATATAGGTATAATTGCGGGCCGATTTTTGATATTTGTATTGAAACTTACCTACTCGTGCTGATATTTGTTTAGATGTTGATATATCAACAAAACAGCCCTAGGTATCATCTTAACAGTTGCATACTCCCTTGGAAATCTACATAAACTACAGTGTTAGTGTTGATATATAACCAACAACTAATATGGCGGCTTTATTGATTAAATACGATCCATCATATTAGAGATGGGAAATACCGTTACTTTGCAATAATATTCAGGAACGTTCCTTAGCTTTGTGGTAATACACTCGTTACACCCGTGATAACTTTATTTAGTTATTTCTCGCCGTAATAGTAAGCGCAGACAGACTAGTACTATTATTCCGTGAAGATCGCTGTTAATAGGAAGACACCAAGACACTCATCTCAACTTCTCAGCTGGATAGTTATTTCACTCGATCGTTCAAGCAGTTCAGAAGACGTTAAACAAATAATAGGGTATTTTCAGTAACCTATTACCAAGGTAATAGGTGACACTTCAGTAATAGTGTTATTTATCCTATTACGTTAAATAACGCCCATCTCTGCATCATATATTGCAATTCAAACACTGTAAGAACATAGAAGGACCGATTTTTAATTATTCATATTCATATATATGAATTGGTTTTTGTAATACTGTCAATTCTCCCAGACCATATCTCAAAAAAATCTGTGCTACTTTTATCTGCCTGTGCCTTAGTTAACTTGGAAGTTTTACCGCTTTGAGAAAGTGCGAAGTCTTTGTCATTAAAGGCGGCTATTGTGTTGTCCAATGGCAGTGGCTACGTACACGTCCGACGTGAGCCGCTACTGTTCACTTCCGTTCCAAATTATGCACCGTACGTTACTTTTCCTGTGATTTTTAAAACAAATTGAGAGCCAGAAAACCTCCTAACCTAACCTAACGTAATCTAACCTATCCTAACCTAACGAAACATAACGTAACGTAACCTAACCCAACATAACCTAAGCGGTAGCGAAGTGAATTTGCCCTTATATTGGACGTGTACGCAGTCACTTCGTTGTCCAATGTCCAGTTGTGCTGTTGTGCAACCAAAACTGTGCAATATTATGGTAAGTAGCAAATAACACTTATTAAACGTTGTAACTAATTACAGTAACCTTAGAAATGTCTTTAAGATTATCGGCAGGAGGCTTGGGTCTCCTTTAGGTACCTAAATTATTGTAGTTTATCATTTGTTAATCTGACTTTCTCTGGAGGTTTGATTTAGTTAAGTGTTTTAGAGAAAACATAACCAAGAAAACAATAATAATAATAAATTTTGCTCCAGGTTTCTTCTATTGTATACTATGACCGTAGCCAAATAAGCTAGACTTTTAAGACTTTTGATAATGCATGTATAATGGCAATGGCAAATACGATTTTTGATTCTTTTAACTTACCACCTTTTGTTAATTCTTAGCCAAACAAAAGTTTGAAGTTCTTCTAGTTCAACATTGATACCTATTGATGTGTTAAGGTCTACAAACGACATACCGGTACTAGGTGTATATTTTTGAATATCTCATTTTACACAAGAGCAAGTAAGCTTGCCATTTAATAAATCAAGTAGATAGCAATATCCAAGTCTTAACCTTAACCTTAGCGGCAGAAGTAAATATAACCTCTGAGAGCACATATTCATTTCAGTTTTCATTCCTTGCAGAAGCATATCTGGATTTTAAAGTTCCTTCTGAACTTCCCGAAGGTTTAATTAATGTTTCCATTCTCATTCAGAGCCCTTGGGCCATAAAACAAAGTCGTTTCAAATGTTTAAAGATTTGGCTATCAAGGCATCTTTGCCGGCAAACAACTTTGGTTTATGACCCCGCAGCTAATTTATTTTGTTATACGGGTATTACAGTTGTATGCATTCCTAATTACATTTCCCTACCTTAGGAGACCGCTAAACATTTAATTAAGTTTTCTGCAATACTCTGAAAGTTATCATTCATTCAGTGTTCTCAATTATGTTTTGTACGGTTTTGTAGGCTAAGTTCAAATAGGGTGGGTTTGAAGCTGGGGTTTTGGTAAATTATGTTTCCTGTCAATGTCCCTCAACTATGGGTAAACTGCCTTACCCCACTTTTAACTTATATTTTCTTGGCGTAGAATGTGTTTTAGGCTAGTTTTTGCTTTCTTGCATAGGGGATTCTTGGGCTTAGTCCCAAAGGAGATGATTTAAATGAACTGTGGCTTATTATTTAGTTGCAGGGGCCTAAGCTCCTGCTTTTCAGAAAGTTTGGACCAATTTTGTCAATAAACTGAGCCCACAGATCATTTTTCACAAAACTTTGGCCAATTTTGGTTTCCGGTTTAGGTGTAGTTGGCCTATATTTTGGTGAATAATTTTCCTTATGCATATTACAATTTAAATGTTCTGGTATCTACTTTTAGCTCAGATGTGCCCCCTTGTTTTAAAATGCTTCTTATTAATTTTGGATAACAAATGTTGTAGTAAAATGACTAGGAACCTTGTGAATTTAGATAACTGAAAGATTCATCCAGCAATACATCTTAATTATTTTATAATTTGTTGATTAGATGTTTTCCTACCAAGCTGTTTATTTTATCTAGTCTACTTAATTAGTTCACAACCATTTTCATTAAGCTTCAGTCTTAAAAATATAAATATAAATTTTTTCCTGTAATAAATATTTTTTAATTATTTTCAGTATTTTAAATTTATGTTAAGCACTGGGCAAATGAACTCCGGATGGGTATATCTGCAAATTAAAGTGAACTTGGGCATAATTAAAGCTATTCCAAAACAACACATGAACTTAAAACTTTTGAGCTACTGTGAATAAATCATTACATAGAAATTAGGAATTGGTGTTACATTACAGGGTCCAGGAATGTGACGCATTCTTCTTCGTCTTCCGCCTACCCATGCAATCCAGGCCAGCCCTCTACACCGTGCCGCGGCGGATTACAACTCCTGTTGATGATGAACTGTGATATTAGCGTAAGTCTTGTGATTCAGCTGCCCAATATTTGTTGCTCATAGACTGTTTAGAGTTTATTTTTGTTATTTATTTTTAAGTTTAAAGAAGGACTAAACGATTACTTTCCAGTCCCGATTATATCCGATACTAGTTCAGACTAGTACTGAGTACCGACTACTTTGTATTCGCGATTACTTTTGTTCTCACAATTCCTACATGTTGTGCCGTGTAACGTCACCCTCATACATATTCCTCTTTTGCCAACCCGGTAACTGGCTCGCTTCAGCAGATGGCTGGTCCGGAAGTGGGGTGACGTCACCTTTGTTGCCTCCTTCCGCCAGCAAGAGGGTAAGCATCGGGCTTAGACGTCGCTCTCCGGCACGAGACACACCCCCTTTTGGTCAACAGAGCAGATCGCTACAATTTCGTCCGGAAGCATCGCCTTGACGATGTCTAGATAAGTAGTAGCATTAAGGGAAGGAAAGCTAGGTTGAGTCAGGCAATGTAGAATTAATATAAGTAGGAAATAATAGTTTCAGTAGTTTCGCGGCAGTCTATTAAATTGATTAAAATTAAAAATTTGTGATTCTTGCATTAAACAACCGCGACTTATTTCACAATCCGCAAATTTCCGTCACATATAAACCTACATTCCTACATTAAAAGTGAGCTTGTGAGGGGGTACAGTTTCATAAGCGGCCACCAACTAATCGGATGCAATATATCGATCTTAAACATTCGTTATATCGAATCGGAACACTCGATATTTTGAATCACATTTTAACAGTACATATAGAAAATTATTTACTCGATATTTATATTAATGCTATAATCTAAAATCAACAAATTGTATATCGTCAATAATAATATGCAATGCCAGTTACAAATATATTTTAATGAAACATTTATCAAATAACAAACAAACGAAAACTACAATTAAACAATTAAATAAATTCTAAAGAAACGTACAACTCAGCTAAAACTTAAGTTATCTTTGCCTGGGTAAACTTTATGGGCTGCTTTCTTGGATTGAATAAACTAAGTTAATATAAGTTAGGCCTAAGCAAATATACCTAAGTTTTTGCTTGGTTATGCGTTTCTTTATTATTTGTTGTATTTTTAAATTTTAGTTTTCATTTGTTTGTTACTTGTTAAATGTTTCATTAAAAAACTAAACCTAATTAAATGCCTTCTGAAACCACTGAAACTGTTGCAAGACACTGGACATTCCTAAGAGACTACTTAAGGGGATGGAAGCTAGGGCGAGTCAGTCAATGTAAAATTAATATAAGTAAGAAATAATAGTTTCAGTAATTTCGCGGCAGTCTATTAAATTGATTAAAATTAAAAATTTGTGATTCTTGCATTAAAAAACCGTGACTTATTTCACAATCTGCAAATTTCCGTCACATATAAACCTACATTCCCACATTAAAAGTGAGCTTGTGAGGGGGTACAGTTTCATAAGCGGCCACCAACTAATCGGATGCAATATATCGATCTTAAACATTCATTATATCGAATCGGAACACTCGATATTTTGAATCACATTTTAACAGTACCTACATATAGAAAATTATTTACTCGATATTTATATTAATGCTATAATCTAAAATCAACAAATTGTATATCGTCAATAATAATATGCAATGCCAGTTACAAATATATTTTAATGAAACATTTATCAAATAACAAACAAACGAAAACTACACTTAAACAAATAAATAAATTCTAAAGAAACGTACAACTCAGCTAAAACTTAAGTTATCTTTGCCTGGGTAAACTTTATGGGCTGCTTTCTTGGATTGAATAAACTAAGTTAATATAAGTTAGGCCTAAGCAAATATACCTAAGTTTTTGCTTGGTTATGCGTTTCTTTATTATTTGTTGTATTTTTAAATTTTAGTTTTCATTTGTTTGTTACTTGTTAAATGTTTCATTAAAAAACTAAACCTAATTAAATGCCTTCTGAAACCACTGAAACTGTTGCAAGACACTGGACATTCCTAAGCGACTACTTAAGGGGAGGGAAGCTAGGGCGAGTCAGGCAATGTAGAATTAATATAAGTAAGAAATAATAGTTTCAGTATTTTCGCGGCGGTCTATTAAATTGATTAAAATTAAAAATTTGTGATTCTTGCATTAAACAACCGTGACTTATTTCACAATCTGCAAATTTCCGTCACATAAATGAATTTAATTTCAGTTTGAGATGCTGTATTTCATACTCTAAGCTTTTAGTTCTTTGGGATTGAATTATTGTTGGTACAATATTCTCGATTTTAGTACGCTATGTAGAGTCAGTGTCGTGGTGTCAACTCTGTCAGTGTCGTGGTGTCAACTCTGTCAGTGGCGCGGCGTTATTGTTAAAAAAATTCTGATGTTTTCGTCTTGATTACGATCTACGATGACTCTTGGTTGAGTTTACTGTTTATTTTTACATGTATTCTATATTTTATTAACTTGATTAGCTTGGTTAACTTGATTGGCACAGTTTCATATTACCTTCCCAAGTAAAATCAATAACTTTTGCCTAGCTGAAGTGTTGGTAGTAGTGATGTGCGATACGTATCGTATCGTATTGGCTTTTACTGTAGTAGTACCTTCTGGCTATTACTGTAGTAGAGCTCTAAATATCTCCATAATACATAATTTTAAACTTCCAAACTAATAAAATAAAAATAAAATAATGAATGCACATATTGAAGCGAATTACAAAGTGCCAACACGTTTTTAATACGATAACGTCGATGATAGTGCGTTCGCATTGGTCCTAAATAGGTATACTTGTGTGAGGTGGTAATTTGAGGTAACAGGTACTAATTATTTCAGGTCAAGGTGGGAATTTAGAAGATTTTGATTGGCAATACTGTCCAGCTGTCAGTCACAGCAATAAATGTCAGTGGAAGCTTAACCTCAAACAAGTTCCTAATCAAAATGTTTATTCTGCAGCAATTTCTGCTAAAAGCTAAAGTAATGTGTTGCCAGAATACAGTCTAGTGTATGTAAAAGTTATTTTCTGTTTGTATGCTGTTTTAGTTAGCAAATCATCTTTTTAGCATCTGTGATTCAACTGTTTCAGTAAGTTAGCAGTTTAATCAGTTTCAACATATTTAGCCCCTATGGCACAGTTTCATATTACCTTCCCAAGTAAAATCAATAACTTTTGCCTAGCTGAAGTGTTGGTAGTAGTGATGTGCGATACGTATCGTATCGGAATATTGAAAGTGTTCTGGCTTTCGGCCAGAAATAGGCTATGTGTTCAGCCAAAATGAATTTTGTCCACGGTTTGTGTAATATTAGGCCTAAGGCCTCCAAATAACTTTATTTTATGTTCTTGGGTTGACCTACACCTTGGTGAGGTCAGCCATTCATTTTGGTTCAGTGTAAATGTGTTTTTGAGACTTGTTAAGTTAGGCATAGTGACTCAATTGATTATCTTGAATAAGTGGGCTTCTGGGACTTTTCCAGTGCCACGTTTGGTCACTTTTAGTTGTAATTAAGCTCATACATGTTCCCTGCAAGTTTTATTTAATTTATTTCATAGATAAGAAAATAATAAGCATTTTAAGTTTTGCTATTTCTGTAATTTAGGTTACCCCAGGGAACATTACGTCATAGATTAAGCATACTCCTTAGGAGATCACCCATCGTAATGGGACAAGCGTACACGGTCTGCTTGTACGTCCAAGGCGACGGCGGAGCTAGTTCGGAACGTCTACGCTGCCGCGCTGCTGTCGCTGCCCTTCCCCTCTCCCCCTTCGGCCGCACGCCCATCCTAACAGCCCCTCCGCTAACCCCTCTTATACAGGGTCCCCACCCAACCGTGAAAACCGTGAAACCTTGAATAAGCCGTGAATTTCGTATACCGTGAAAAAACCTGGAATAAGCCGTGAATTTCGATCTCAAACCTTAAAAATATATCAAACTTGAAAAACAGTAAAAAATATCTTATCAGAAAATATCACATTTGTTTTTAGATAGGGAAATGTACAACAGAATTATTACCGTTGTTAGTACGTTGTAAATATGGTGAATACCGCGTCGTCTGCCTACTTGCAGATTGCAGCTGTGCAGATGATTTAAGATAGTGATGTGCGATACGGCGATACGATACGTATCGGACTCAGATATCGTATCGGCCGTATCGTATCGGTGCTGTGTATCGCGATACGCGTATCGTATCGCTTAACATATCGTGCCTAAACGATACGACGTATATTGTATTATACACTGCAGTTAAAAATACGGCCATCGAGGTATTTCCACTGGTTTTAATTGTAGTGCCACAGAAAGAAGACTTTTGAAGAATTCTTGTCGAATATAAATATAACCTCATTGTTTTACAGCCAAGAAAATAATATCGAAATATCGTCTCTATGTGCCGATACAAAATCGAGTATCATTTTAGGCTATAAGATACGTATCGTTTCAAAAATATCGTGACAAAATATCGTATCGTCCCTAGCGTATCGCGATATTCCTATACGATACGATACATATCGCACATCACTAATTTAAGATTGGTTCTGATTTCCACGGTGCAAAGGAGCTCGGGCCGACTCGGGCGACAGTTGTTAAGTTGCTGGGGTTTTTTCACTGTCAACTGACTGCTGACTGACACTTGTGTAAGACCGTTTAAGTGTCTTCTTTACTGTATGTCATTTGCCTACACACGTTTTGTATTAGTCGGTGACAGTAGACAACTACTGTATCTAGACTGTTAACTATACTATACAACTGTCGCGTCAGTAACTTGCCCATTCCGTTTACACGGTGCGTAGTCAGCGTTGCCACTTCGAGAGAAATTACCCTTGCCGGTGATAATTTTGAACTTCGAGGGTAAAAAGGGGGAATTTTACTAAAGCCTTTAAAAATATACAAACTTATATTATCCTCTGTTATATACTTATTATACATTCATTGATGTTTATTTATGATTAAATTAGGCCTACTACATTTCTCTACTTTATCGACCCTTCCGATTTTCGTGACTCTGACGAATACTCACAAACTCCATGACAGAAATCAAGCTTGAGTAAGGATTACATGTACAGTGATTGTCTCATGTTAACACGTGAAAGAGCCATGAGTGCCAGGACGACAAGAAGTCCGCTAAGTTGCAGTAATGTCTGCAAGTTTTAACGTCAACCAGACAATAAATAACAAAAATAGAAAATGGGGATTAATGTCACCTGTCTCCGCCTACCTAATCCTAGCAGTTGATAGACTGAAAGATAGACAGCGTTAGCTGTTTTATAATTGACGTTTATGGCTGTAAACAAAATTGTATCAGCTGTTAATCATTTATATACTGTGATTTTTTAAGCAGTAAAATAAATCCTGAGAAAAATCCGTTATATCTCGCATGAAAAAATTGAGACAAAAACTGGCTGGCGTATGCAACTTCTATTTTCATTCTTTATTCTAAACTTTAAAATTAACTATACATCAGTGACATCTATAGGCGGCTCCTCAAACCTATCAAATTTCAAGCACATTTCCTTTATTTCATTAGCACTCTACTCAAATACAGGAGTTTAGATTTTGAGGGTAATTTTGACGAGGATCGAAGGTAATTCGGGAAAAAGTGATTGGCAACACTGAGCGAAGTAGAAATCACCAGCAACCGATAACCGATAGCGATGACTGGGAACGACAGCGAGGTAGAAAACATGTCGGGATAGACCATGCTCGCGCCCATAGTCGGGATAGACCAAAATTCGGTACGGCTGGGCTCAAGGTCACATCTCAAAGTGTAGGATTCGGCGGTCCCAGCCGCAGCGCTCAGTACAGCGTCTTATGGGTTATTGGCGACGCGTCCTCAGTTAGATGAGGTTTACGGCGCAAGGGATTTTTTTATAGTAAAATGGTTTTTGGAATCGAATTACTGAATAAATTCTTTATCTTTTGGTACTAAATTAAAATGTATTTAACCTCTAATTATGACGTAAAAACACGTGTAAGATTCAATATTAGCATACAAATCTCGATTTTCACGTACTCAACCTGGATTTTCATCGAAATTAATTAGTTAACGACTCAATGACTCCCATATTTTATTTACTCGATACATGAGTCAACTCTTTTCGTGAAAATAACTATATAATAACAATTGTACGGCTTTTAAAGAGGCTTAGTTTTGAATTTTGTCACAACAAATTTGATTCCATACCATAGCCTTTATAGCTTTGGTAGAAAAGTTTATTCAAAATTAAGTATCTTTCGTATTCGAGTTCCTTGACATGTTCCTCAACTTTTAACGCCAATATGATTTTTAAAGGATTGGTTATTACAGTATTGGCTGATGTAGAGGCTTAGTTCTGAGTTTCGACGTAAAACCATAAGTTCATTCATAATTTCGATTAAATATTTAGCTACACATATTTACTTACGACTTTGTATTTCATTTCTCCGATCTATTCCTTATTTATTCACACAAAATCAAATTATAAGTCTATTTGAATAGATGTTAGGGAGGTATAACTTAAGTTTCTGTAAACAGATGTTGATTCTCTTCTATTTCAATGTTCACAATTAAAATCATAAAATGTGACCATAAAATTAAGGATGTTAAACCTGAAAACATTTAAAATTTAAAATTTAAATACAATCTAATTTAACGATGTAATAAATCAACTGCTAGAACTAGAAGGAAAAATTTTTAAGTGATACAAATTTTAAAGAGAGAAGGGTTTAAATAAAAGGCAAAATTATGTTTAGATAAAATCCAATACATATCGAGGTTATGACTCCTGTATTTTAACTTAGAAAATGGACAAATGAAGTATTTATTAAGGAATTTTTGCTTCACAACCACGTTATAACAAAACAAATATGTTTATTCTTGCATAACATTTTACTATGTACAACAAATAAGTCTCATATTATTTTTCATTTAATTTAATTACATATTCATTTATAATATTTAATATGTAATTTTTAATCATGATTCAGATTATATCTCGATAAATGTTTTTTTTATCATAATTGAAAGCTGTGTTAAGTAACAATACCCCCGTAGCAGCAAACCTGCGTACTCAGCGAATTTCCAATGCATATATATGAATCTTAATACCACATAAAGCCACATACCAAGTTTCATCAATATACATTCATAAATAAAAGATTTATGACATTTTAATTATTCTCCATAAGAATAACATGGCGGCTGAGTATGTAGGTTTGCTGAAGGAAGGAACACAAAAAATGGGGTTTTATACAAATATCAATATAACTCATTTAGGTAAAGCCACATACCAAATTTCATTAATTTATTTTCATAATTAAGGGAGATAACACGTTACTTATTCTCCATAAGAATAACATGGGGCTGAGTACGCAGGTTTGCTGCTAAGGGAGCCTTTGGCAAAAATTGTTTTTTTTAGCAAATATCAATGGTCCACAACCAGATGAAGCCGTATACCAAGTTTCGTCAGTATACGTTCATAAATAAGCGAGATATAAAATTTTTCTTTTCCTCCATAAGAATAACTGAACATAGCCGTAATTTATATCGGATTATTGAAGAAACTAGAAGCTCTATCGAACATTTTTTCGAATACATTTTGAAGATCAATTAATTAGCTACAACTTTCTTGCTGGAAGTTTAATTTTACCTCAGGAATAAAAAACTTTCTCGCTTACTTACTTTTTTATGTCATGTTCTTACAACCTTCTAATATTTTAATTATTACAAATTACACATAATTTTAAACTAAAATATATTGATACCGTTAGATGCACACATTCACGCAGAAAAGAAATATATAAGTTTCATTGTAGTTGTATTATTATTAAGAGGTATAGGAGCGTGTAAACGACAACGGGCTCACCGCTCGGGATTACTCAGATTTGCCGTGTCCTGCACTTTGGGTCTAGCCTGACAATGCGCGGACCGTTTTCTGTCCATTTGACGAGCTCTCCATGGTTTTTACCTCCCTGGGGAACGACAACCGAGCCGCATGAACGAGAATGGCCGAAAAAGACGTTTTAAAACTAAATTAACGAATTTTCACCGAAATGCCTGTGAACTCTCTGTAGTAGTATTACAGAAGGCATATGAATCTGACTGACGACGCATCAATCAGACGACAAGTCGAAATGATGCTGCCGGGCAGACGTAGCACTGAAATCGACCAATTGTAGATAATTTTGACTTATTTTCATATGTGGAATCAAATTCTGTGAATCACACCACGCTTTTTTTGTGACACCCTGTATATATTTTTTGAATTACACATATTTGCCTGATTAAAATTAAGTTTATTTTTATTATATAGGTAGTCATGAATTCCTTTCATGAAACGTGACAAAAGTGTTTTTAAATAACCCTTAGGCCTATATACGCCATAACAATTTTAAGCAGATACGTTTACTTGATATTTTGTAATAATCGTTTAAATTTGAGATTTACTCACACATTGTAAAAAAACACCGATATTTTACACTGTTTTTCCTTATATAAATTTAAAAAAGCAATGGAAAGATTTGAAACTCCGTAATTTAAAATTTGACAATATTTCCGTTCATTTGATAGGTCTCTCGTTAAAATCGGACTGGCCGTTTCGTAGGTGTTTCAAACCTGTATAATTTCTTAATGTTTCTCAATTTTTCAAAAAGAACGTAAATTTTATTTGAACTTAACGGTTTTCAAAGTTAATTACTCAAATCACAGAAATTACTTTATTTATTTTAATAATTTTAAATTTTTCGCGGAGTTTTTTTAGCCGGTAAAAGTCCGGCAATACTCTCGACTACGGATTTTTGAGTGTCCATGAGGATTTACTCTCCGCCCCGGCGAAATTAAAAGGAAAAAAATAATAAATTGTGAAAAAGAATTAAGTGGGATTTTAATAAGGAAATATTGTATGTTATGAATTCACTGAATCATTGGTAATGAAATATCGGTTATACATACTATACACCTATTACACTAATTTGTAATTATAACTGTAAGAGTATTTTCACAAGCGAACGTAGAACATTTATCAAGGAAGAAGCCGCTTTACGATTTGACGAAAGGAAGGCACGAAGGCACTGTGGCTGGTGGCTGGCGGACGCCCTGCGAGTGCGAGCGAGCCACGGCACTACGGCAGTGTCGCGTCGGCGGCGCCTTTCTCACTCCCTCTCTCTCTATCGCACAAGTACTCCCGCTCTCTCTCGCACACCGATGTCGTTTCCCCTCCTAGCCCGCGGATCGTTGGTTCCTCACGTGGCCACGAGCTGCGCCACTGCGCTGATGCCGTCGGCACTAATTCTATGCTAGTACTAGAAAATCCCGCAGGAGCACGCCACTGTTCACCCGTCTTCGTCTGACAACCTGCCCATGCAATATCTCCTAAGGAGTATGCTTAATCTATGATTACGTCCAGTTGACCTCAGGCCAATTTTTAAGTGCTGGGTTGGGATTGGATAGCTGGGGGCACCTTTCCCCCAGCTGTTAAAACCTTTCCCAGCAAATTCGGTCAAGAATTGTTTGAGTTTTTTTACAAAAATGCATGTGAATGCACCGCCAAGCTAAAATGTTAAAAATCCTTTAAATACGTTTTTTTGTGTGTTTAAATATGTTTTCTGTAATTGTCTCATTGTTTTATTTTAAGTCTGGCCACTCTGGACCAGATAAGTCTGGATTTTTGTCTTATTTTTAATTTTTAATGAAATTCTCACCTGACCTAACTAGTGATGCGCGATTGCGAGAGGTTAAAACAATCGAAATGTTCCTTCTCGAGAGGTTCCGCTTATCGATTGTTTCGATTGCTTAGCGAGAGGTTTGTATAATCGAGATGTTTTCTCTCGATTGTTGCATTCGTTAAGCAAAATCGTCTGCTGCCAGCGCGCGGCGAGAGGATAAACCCATTATAGATGTGGATCGCATTTTTATCAGGCACTAAAATTATTTTTTGCAAATAAGCCACCCGTAATTAGTTGTTTTTAGATATACCTTTATTATTTCACCCCACGTCAATATAAACACGTGTGTTTGTGTGTGTGTGTGTGTGTGTGTGTGTGTGTGTGTGTGTGTGTGTGTGTGTGTGTGTGTGTGTGTGTGTGTGTGTGTCTGTGTGGATGTGTACAGAGCTAGAACCCTAACCAATGGGCCGATTTTTATGAAATGTGGTATGTAGGTACTAATCCACGATATCTCCAGGCGTTTTTTTCATTTTTTTTGAATTTTTGATTTTTAAGGGTAATTATCCCCCAAAAACCACCAAAAAAACATGAACAATCAAAATTTCTCAAAAACGGCTCTAACGATTTTGATTAAACTTTAGTGGTTTGTAGAACTTTAGTTTTCCAACAAAGTGACACCACCGGCATTCCTGTAAAAATTCGGGTTCAGAAACTACAGGACTTAAAACATCCAAAATTCAGTTTTTTTTTGATTTTTCATAAAAAGACATAAATATAAAAAAATATTACTATTCACCATTAAAAAGAGCTCAAAAAACTAAATAATTTAGTATTTTGAATTACTATTCTACGATTGCTGGTTTCGGAGAAAATTGAAATTTTCATTTAGCGGTAAACGCAGTACGTTGTCCAATGTTATTCTTATGGGGAATACAAAAATTACTATTTCTCTCTTATTTACTGATCAATTTCATTCAAACTTGATATGCTTGTCAATTTAGCATTGACACAGAGGTAATTCGATATGTGTTGCCCCTTAATAACCCTGGGGGGGCAATAGGGGGCATTTCCCCTCTTAAAACCACAAGTGTAGCAATGGATTCTGTAGTGCCTCCAAGCAGGGATTTGGGTTGATGTTTGTTAAAACAACTTGTTTACAAGACTTCTGTACATTTGACCGTGCTTTGTATTCTATATTTAGTAAATAAAAAGTAATTTATTCATTAAAGTTGGGCTAAAAGGGAGAAAGTATGTGAAAATATGTGTCTTTCACCGAGATTATCGTTCGAAATGAGTACAAAACGTAAACGTGTTGTCCTTTCGCTAAGTGATAAACTCACTTTGCTCGAGATGTTCAAGTGAAATAACCAACATTGATCAGTGAAATACGTACAGTATGTAGGCCAATTGATAAGAGCAACTGTATATACTGTATTCAATTTAACTCGTGTAATTTAATTTGTATGACGTATATTCTTGATACAGTTCGCTCACTTTCTGTTCACTACATTTATAATAACTTTGTCGATAAAATTCTGGTTTTTATGTATGGTGATGTTTTTTGCTTAATTCCCGAGGTATACCTGATTATCCGAATTTCTGCATATCCGAATTGGCCCGATCCCCAATTAATTTGGATAATTGGAGTTCTACTGTAGTTCTGGACCATTCACCATTAACATAAACAGACTGACTTCGGTTTTGAAGATAGCTCACAAACAAATTCAGCTCACTCCCGCCAATCCCGTAAAACTTTAATTTTTAAACGTTATTAAAACGTTATTTAAACGTAATTTAAACGTTAATCCAGGGTCCCGGAGGAGAAGGATTATCTTTCAATACTGGTTTTGGGCGATTCATTTGCCGTCCGATTCAACAATTTTTTCTACTGCAACCCAGGATTATCTGGGAGTTTAAGTAATTAAATATTTCTGACTTGCAGCAGCACATCCCACTATGCAAGCCATACGATACGGCAGTACGTATTTAATCGATACGATATTTAAAGAGAATCGGGATATTCATAGTTCAACTACTATGCAATGCATCGCTCGGATATATCATATGATCGTGCGGCTCCAATCAGTGACGTTACACTGTCTGTTTTTGATTCTACCAACCAACCAATTGAGCCGTCTTTTGCTTGGTTTGTTTAGAAATATTATATAAAAAAATTAAAAACCCTATTACGCGATGCATCACCAGGCATTGTCTGTTAAATGCAAGTCTGCTACGAGCAAAATTATCGGAATAGTATATTTCGTTACTAGTCCGGAAAAGCGCTCTTTGCCAGTGCGAGATCGTGTCAACGTGCGAGACGAAGTCGAGCACGGAATTTAGATCAAGCACTGGCAAAGAGCTTTTTGGACGACTATTGAACGATACTTTTCGTCATACTACAAAAAAGTCATTTAATTACAAACCAAGAAATAATTTTACTCTAGAATCAAGGTTTATTTTACTCAAAAAAACACATAGGCCTGATTATTATTTTACTATAGGCTATTTACATATTTTATGAAACAAAAACCATAAGCCTAGGCTACTTAGCTTTAAAAAGATTTCTTCTAAGCTATTTTTTATCAAAATCCAAATTGATATTTATGGTGCAATTTTCATTGTTACATTATTTTATAAATGACAAAAATACAATGCCATAATGTGCTTCACACGTGTAACATCAATGAGAGGTTAACTGTGGCCAATGATTTGACAACAATGAAAGTCAGCTGTTGCGTCGCGTTTGTAACTTCTAAAACTGATCGGAAAAGAACTGTACGGCAAAAATAGGCTTTCACCATAAGATTAACATGTAGCTAATTTTAGTGATCGGAAAAGAAGTGATTGGAAAAGACATCAAAGGAATATATGTTATTTTAAATGAAAACAGCAAGTTTCCAGCCGTATTTTAGTATCGAAGTCATATGTTCCCGCATAGTATGACGAAAAATTATTTCCAATGCAGGGTCCTTGACGAAAATACCTAAAATAGATGAAAGTACTTAAGTACTAAATAAATATTAATTATTTGGTTGTAAGGGACTCCAAGTTAGTTGACTAACTGTGTTTCCAAATATGTTATTAAAAAAATATGTTTGTTTTAATACAACAAATTATGCCTACAGACCTTGAATCTCAGTCTATAAATTAATTTAGAAGTAAGTGCTTATTTTAGACATTGGTTGATTATACTGTACTACCTGATTAATATTATTGTTATTATTATAGATGTTTAATATGTTCAAGCTAATCAGGCTATTGTTGTAATTTTTGCTATTAAATTACTTTTCTTTTGGATTGCCAAAATTTGGAGTTTTCCAATAAGATGATTTATTTAAATAATTTTCGTACTTATTAGTTTTTTACAAGGGGCTTTATAATATGATTTCAATGGTTGCGGTAGGCGCATGAAAAATCGCTTTAGGCTTGCAGAAAGTTTTGGGATTTTACATATTCCGTTACAGAAAGAATGAGAACATTCTGTCTTGGGGCCTGGGGGTCCGCAGACCACCTTTCGGGAAGCACTGCTATTTTAGGCTGGTAATATGTGTCTCGGGTGTCCCTTAAAATCGTTTAAAATCGCCGTATCTCGGCCGATCAAATTTGTTTCGATCTTAGTTAGGTAAAATCTTTGTTTTCAACGATAACATACTTTGATACTTCCGCTGGCGTGTTTGGCCTTTAAATTGCAGTTTGGATATAAACTGTTGAGGTTTTTTTGGCCGATAAACTATGTTCACTTGTCGTTTACGGTTTAAAAGTTACAGCGAACTTGAAATGTGGTAAAATTGCCATTTTTAATCCAAAAAACAGGTCAAATAGCTGATTTCGGTCCATGAATTCAATAGTCGTCTTTTTAGGCCGATAACTCACATTTTGGTCTATAAAACGCGTTCGGCTATTTTTTACAGCCGATAAAATTATTGATATGGAGTTTTTAACAAATTTCCTGGGGAGGACTCCCAGACCCCCTACCCCGGGGGGATTCCATACCCCCCCAAACCCCTGGCATTCCCCCCCCGTGTGACTCCCTGGATCCGCCCCTGGTTCTGACGAGTCAGTGGGAACTACGCATGGGAATATTGATCTGTCGTGCTATAAAGTTTCCTTTAGCTCGATCACACCCCAATGGCAAATGTACTTTCATGAAAATAATATAGGTAACCAATTGAGTTATTCTTAATGAAATTATAGATAAGTTACTTAGTTATCTGGAATACGACTTCTGAGTTTTTAAGAGGTTTCGGAAGCTTTGGTCATGCCCGGAATGCAGTGATGCATGAAATTATTTAACTATATATAGATTGATTTAAATAGAGGCTAATTCCCATCTCATCCATGCGTGTAGCACGGTTTACCGAATGTACAGTGTAATAGTTATTAACTTGTAAAGAAATAATTGAATTTGAATACTTGCTTACAGATTTGTTAATATGAAGAATTGTTTGCGATGGTGCCTCGTACTAGAGACACATATACCTGTGCCTGCAGCAAGTGTATTAATTTTGCTTGTTATGTTGCATTAAATCTATTTAACATAAGTTTTAACATCTGTTTTGGTTTTTGATTTTAGTGGCAGTGCAGAAGAAGTTTCCTGGATGAACTGGAGGGCGCTTTGAAAATAATAAAGTTAGCAATTTATGACATAAAATTAAATCAATTAAAAACAACAGTAGAATACAGTGTTTTTTTGATATTACTTTTCTATTCATATAAGGTATTCAATGAAATTTGTAATTTTATCAATAATTTGAGTTTTATTTAAGCTACTTCCTTTGCTAGTAAGTAAAGTAACAATTTCATTAATTTGCTATACAAAATCCCGTGAAAATGTTATAAAGTAGGCCTGATCACTTTAGTATTAATTTTTTATCAGGCAAATGAATTTAAAATTTATTACCTCCAAGAGACTGAATATTTCAATAGCAATATATTTCTAAAACAAGTGGGATGATCAGCGTTGGAGGGGAAGTTAACAATACTATCTGTCATAATAATATCCCTGCGGAAAACATTTGGCTACTCAGTATATTAAATATATTTTACTGGGTGAACGTATGGTAATAAGTTTTTATGGTAGTCTTTATAAACACGAGGATGGTATTCTAACCAAAATTGACAATATATCATTTATGTTTTTGAGTATTGTATTTTAAATTATGTCTTAACAAATAGGTACTAAATTATTACATTAGGTTTCTTGGTTTTTTTTCAAATGGAATGGTCAACACAAGCCATTGAACTGTGTCACTGTTGTAAGCAGTATATTTGGAACATTTGTTCTTGTAGGATTAGCTATTTTTTACTCTTAAAAAAGTTTATTTTCTTTTGCTGATTTAAAATTTATTTGCTGTTATTTAAATATTTGTTTTCCTATAAAACTTAATGTTTAAACATATGGGTGCAGCAAACTCGCTAGGTTGAAGGTAAATTAAAATAATTTGTGTTAGGCCTAATCAATAAAGGCTGTCCCACACTTCTCGCGAATACGCCTGATCATTTGGCCTAACTACAATTTTTCGGTAGTCGCGAGAAGTGTGGGAGCTGCACGAAATATTTTGTATCAGTACACTATCGCCGAATGATTCTCTCGATGTTTGGAACGAGTCTTGCACTAAATCAACCAAATGTGTACAACAAACTAATCAAGTACACGCTCGCCCAATACCAATGCAATACCATGCTCGCCCATTCACTTCCGCTCGTCTCCTTTGATTTGTGCCAAAACCCGACAAAAACAGCACAGGTGAACACGAATTATGGTGAGGCGAACTATCCCGAACATTTGAGAACATTTAATCATTTGAGATGATTTAAGTTTTATTTAAGAAACAACAAATTAATGAGTGCTAAACTCTGTTAATTTTTGTTTGACCAAACTATATTTGAAATTAACCTTCGCACTGTAAAAAATAATCGTGTTAATTCGACCCAAATTTAATACCAAGATGTCCCAGTAAGACCTCACACACTCTTGTGTCGAAATAACACTCAGCTGCTTGTGTTGAAGTTCACCCACTTACCTGAGTTGGAAACCATCACAATTCCTTGTGTCACTCGGTAACACATATTTCTTCCGTGTTAAATGTTTAACACATTTTTGTGTGTGAAAAAATTACTCTATGATTAAGCAACACAGAAATACTGTGTTAAAATACTTACCCAAATTTGTATTAATATAACCATTTTATTGTAAATAACACGCAGCATAATAAGTCAACACATAACATTTGTGTTATATTTGTTACACAAATTTGAGTGAAATATTAACCAAAATACCTGTCAGGTAAGTTTGTATTTTTTCTGTGTAAAGAAAAACAGTGAACAGCTTATTTCTTGTGCAAAATTAAATGTCTGTAATGGTATACATCACTTGAGAAAGGTTAAATCACCGGGAAATATTGCACAGACAAATTCAACTCGACATCACCTGTCCACCAACAATTTTATACACCAAGTTTCAGTAAAAATTTATATATCACATTAAGATGGGTACAAATTTAAAACTTTATACTAATAAAGGTAACCCACCGTAAAGTTGCTTTTGAAACACTTATACTCTACATAGTTTAAAATTACACCAGATATTCGTCTTCACATTACAGGTTTGATCTTGAGTGACCAAAACAGTAAAAAAATATTTTTAAACTGTTAAACATAATCTTTAAACTGGACAAATTTTGAGGGGTTATTCAAATTTTATAGTTTGTTCATATATTTAATATATAATATTGCAAAAAATATTTCATCTGTAAATAAATTAAGCATTCCTATTAAGTTACGTTAAAAACGGTTAATTGAAAAAATTAACCTGGATTAAAAGTTATCACTTTTCACAACCGTACCAAAAGATACAATGAAATTTTCAAGATTCTAAATCACTGGATCTTCCAACTTTATATGTAAATAGGTATATTCACAAATACTAAACATTTAAAGATAAAACACTTTATTGCACACATTGTTTAATGCAATGATTTTATCGTGAAGGCTTCAACGGCCCTTTAAATCTAACTCTAACAGGTACGGGGAGACACTTCTTCTGTTGCACAGGTCAAAAGATTTGGCTGGGGATCACTTGAACTCTGTCTTTTGTTGGTCCACGGCTGAAAGATATGGCTGAAGATCACTTGAACTGCTTACTAGCTCTTCCAGAATGGCCATTCTGAAAAATATTTTTCAATACTATATATCTGGTCAGTAATGATATACCAATAGTTATTGGGTACTTCATCAAGAGAAGCCCATAAAACTTTTGAAGGCAGTACATATACAAAGCAAGGACAACTAAAGGCATCCAGTGGCTGTGTCTCTTTTGGTTCAAGAGCCAGTGGCGTAACTGCTGGGCCCGCGAGCCGAGGTAAGCGCTCTGGCAGGCCCGCATTTTGGGATGAAATAGTTCAACTTAATTTTGATAAATGTTAATAACTTTAGCCATTCTGAATTAGTTATGCTGCTTTTCACTGTATAAGTCGTCTAAAAAAAAAAAAACAGCAATGTTCATTTTGCCGCCCACACTTTAAACTTTTTTTTAGGTTACCGGTATACTTTTTCAAATATTCCAAAAAACATAATTGTTTTGGTGTAGTTCTTTTAGTCAAAGTATTACAAGGTATGACGTTTTAAGTTAAAATACTTACACTTAAAATAAAAAAAAAGTTGCCCAACACGCTGGTCATCTCGAATTGATTCTTTGAAACTGTGCGATTATGCTACATGGGGGCTAAAAATAAGTTTGCGGGGGGGGGCCCAAAAAATCAGTTACGCCACTGTCAAGAGCCAATGAAACTTTATTGCACACCATTAAAATAGCTAACAATTTAGCATTTTGAATAATTGCTATATGTCAATCGGTAACTGACATATTGAAAGTTCTAAATACAGTATGTGAATCTTATGGAGAACTAGCTGATGTACCCGTTCTTCGCACAGGTGTTTTCTTTACCCAATATATAGTCAATGCAATCTGCAATTAAGTTAGCATGAAACAGCTGTTCTTGCTTCTGCTCTTTAAAGCTATCAAATGGAAGTATCCACAGCTGTTCGCATTACAGTTTCTGAATGTTTACTTTCTTCTGAAATGTAAACATTGAAACTTAGGACGTTCACGGGGCTTAGCCCCGAGGGGATTTTAAGGAAGTGAATAGGCCTATATGTTGCATGGGTTCAAGATCTACCTTTATGTAAAATTTCAGCCCAGTCAGTTCAGTAGTTTTTGTGTTCACCCAGAACATCAGACAGACAGACAAAAACCATCTCTTCTTTATAATATTATAACAAACTAGCAAATCCAGCTGCTCACAAATTCAAGCAAATACGGTTGTGACTTTAAATTGTGTTGCCATTCCAAAAGTTAGCCTGAAGCAGCTGATCTTTCTTCTGTACTGTGTTTTGTTACCTTCAACAGCTATCAAATTCTCAATTTCAATGATTACTGTTCTTCCATAAGATCAGTGTCTCCAGTTGTACGATTATTATCGTTTTGTACGATAATTCAGCCCGTTGTACCATGTACGATAGGTCACGTACGATACGGTAAATTGTATAATAATTTGGGATCAGCCTAAACTATACATGATTATGACCTACTAATTAATTGAATGATTACTAATGATGAACTAATTACTGACTACTTAATGAATTAAATTCTAAAAATACATAAATAGGCTCTCAGAACATATTTTAAAAGTACTAAATACAATTTTTTGTTGGATTCTTTGCCATTTATTTTTATAAATACCCTACATAGGCTTTGTAAAATATCGTGAGTTTTGTTAAGCATTTGTTTATTTATTCGAACCTTTATTTCGTTTGGAAATTTACAGCTGTTCTACTTAAAAAAAATGAATGTTTGTCTATTTTAACGTTTGAGTGTAAGTTTTAGGTGTCTTTGCAAACGTGCAATAATTTTACCTACAATACAATAATATTTAACTACTTGTATGGTATTTGTCCCTGGCCGAACTGGAGACACTGCATAAGATTAACATTGCAACTTTGAAGGCCTTTGGGGCCTGAGGGCCGATGTAGATTTTAATGATTTTCTGCAGACCTACGCATTGAGACATTTCCGCATAGATACTTCAATCATAACAATCGGTACAGTGGATCCTGATATCTCAGCGTGACACAAAATCTGCTTGTGTATTAAATATTAGGTTTGCTGCAGCAAGGGTATTTTTGTTTGGCTACTTAGCTTGCCAGCAAACTAAATATCCCCTGACACTGTAATAGGCCTGGAAAAAGGGTTTATAATTTAAATCTTAAGATAGGAGGGAGGCACCTCACTGTCTGTAGCGTATGTTAGATGGGGTTAGATCAGGGATTCAGCTGGGAAAAAAATTCTTTGAGCAAAAATGCTACAAGCTCTTAGAGACTTGTAGCAAAAATATTTTCCTTTCCGCATTTTTACTCGCGTGACATTATACTATTTTTTGGTCTTAAGTTGTTTTTTGCTTGTATTTGTTTTTAAGGTTTAACATTTAAATACCATAATATATATAATTCAGCAGAGTCTACTTTTCTTGGTAACTTATCCATTTTAACCATTAAAGTCTGAAATGGAAATATACTAAACATTCTAATAGAATAGGCCTAATATGGTACCAGAACAACAAAAACTCACACACCCCAAACATTACACTCTGAAACATAACCTCAAAGCATATCGCGATCGCATTTGCGCATTACCGATTTTGAGTTGTCTGTTTTCGCTAGAGTACCTATACACTTTCGCCCGATCGTTGCGATTTCGAGCAACTCGTGCTTGTGTAACCGTCCACATTCTGCAGCGAGTTGAGACCACGAGCGGCACTAAGTATGGAGGACCTGCCGCTCGTCTCCTTTGTCTCGGTCACAACAACCGACAAGAATCGGTACGATTGCGACGCGAGCGCAGTCATCCCTTCGGAGGCGAACTAGCCCTCAACATTCTCGCATTCGCCAATTCGCTCGGCTAGACTCGGCTACTACAGAGTGCGCGCCAAACCGAGTCACAGCGCAGAGCGCATGACGTCTGCTAGGGGGTTAGCTACTGTAATTACAACTGTCATTTTAGTAACTCGCCCGTTCCGTTTACACGGTACGCAGTTGAAATCGACAGCAACTGTTCACGTAATGTAGGCTCGTCTCCTCTACCACTCACTCAGAGGCGATCGGTAAAATGACGTAGTGCAACCAACGCAACGTTAAGCCTCTCCAACATCCCAACTACTCTTCTAATATTTTTGGTTGTGGATCATGATCACGGACTTTTAATACAATTTTTATTGTTAAAACCAGATTTTCTTCAATAACATTTAAATATTTATTATACTATTCTTTGTAGCATAAAAGCGACACCCTGCCTAAATATTGTCGCATTTTCGTGGTGCATGTCGCATTTTGCGACAAATGCGACCGCAGCTTAAACCCTGGGTTAGATGGGGACTGTAACTTTCTTTTTTTTTATTCGGATTGTTATATTGGATTTTACCTTGTAGAACTGCCACTCCCACTCTCACTCTGTCCAGTTTTCTTTCTACTTGCTGTTGGAGGTAAGTAGGTGAACCGTTGAAATCATTGAATTTCTCGTCTGGTTCCATTCTATAAATAAAAGTTACAAATTACCTTTTCTGAACTAAAATACCTAAACGTTTAAACGGGTGCAGTTCCGGATCTGGGCTACCATACTATCGAATGAAAATATCAAAAGTTTTAACAGTTGATATATCGATTACTCTTATTCTTCAAATTTTCTGTCGATGTAGCTCTCTACAAAACGACATCCAATCAGCGATAGTTTTCCTGCTGGTTTTAGATGTTGATGTGCTTGTTTTTCTTATTAAAAAATCATAACATACAACATGTATACAAAAAATTAAACTAAAGTTAGAATGTTAATCAATCCAAACTTGGCATTTTTGAAAAAAGTGTTTTCTAAAGCGTTCTTTCTTACATCGTGTTCGTCATTGACCTTTTTTTTGCATCAAAATTTGACCGAATTTTCACCACGTATTAGTGTTTTTTGTTTTGCCTCCACACACATCACAATTTGGATTATTAGGTACCTATTAGTTCTTTGTCTTGAAGAAAACTAACACATTTTTCTATTGGATTAAACACATGTTTACAGAAACATGTAAAATTCACAAACTCACAATCACTTTCTACTTCTATTTTTATTTACTTTATTTTAAAATGTAAATAAACAATTTTAATTAAAAATGTTTAAAAACATCTGATTATTAAAAATAGAATACAGTTTAATTATTCGATATATATATCGATTGTTAAAACTTCGATATTTTCATGCGATATTTGAATGTCACAAAATTAATGTTCTCCTGTAAGTTAATTTGAAAGTTTCCACCACCCTACGTATGTAAAAGAATTCTCCCACCTTTATGCTGTGTGTATTCCGTAATGGGTAATGTTAACAGTTTGACTAATATAAATATTTTCTCTATCTTATGTTAAGCAAATATTCGTTTGCTAGCGATATCGCAATATGGCGATAAGTCTTGCCATCAACAATTTTACTCACTGTCATTGTGTATTGCGAGTTGCAAGTTGCGTATCAGCAAGTATACTTTCTGGCATGGTTGGTTGGTCAGGTTGACAAGGGGCTTAATAGGTTAAGGAGCTACGGAGGTACGGTAGGCCTACTCAGAACAGTACAGTCGGCACGACTCTTATTCGATAAATTGAGGTTAGGTGAGATGTAAACTACTCTCAAAGCGAGGTGTTAATATGACAGAAGTTTAGTTATGTTATGTTATTGTTGATAATAAAAAGTTGGCATCACTCACGTCTTCATATATATGGAGGCGGACCGGAAACTACTTTATTTAAGCCCTGAATTGTTTACTTGAGCTAACAATGAAATTAAGTAGGTATTTGATTACAGGGTTCTTATGGAGTATACATGACCCCAACTATATTGAGTTAAATTTGCATTTTTCTTAAAGATATTTACCTCTAGAATCCAGAAATAACATTTATTTTGCACGGGAACCATTATTAATTATAGAAAATATTACTTACAATTATTATTTTCGATGCAAGCAGACAATACTTACAAACCACAGATTAGAACACAACTTTCAATGTTTCTAGTTTCTACAGACTATCAGGAAAACGTCCATAGAGTATATAATATATATAAATGAAATGTCGTAGATAATATGTATCTAATAAAAAGTTATGTTTTGTGCTTTATTTACCCCTTACCCATTATAAGTGACTAAGTGTTGAGAGGTGAGTGAGCAAAGTGAACAAGCTCATTCTGAAAGTAAATGAGCGTAGCGAACTAAGTCACCATGGAGGCAAGTGAGCGCGATGGTTAGTAAAAAACACTACATCTTTGTAGGGTACGTGACAGCAAACGAGGTCACCATGAAGGCAAGTGAGCGCGGAGCGCGTAAGCTCATCCTGTAGGAAGTGAGCTGGCGAAGAAGCTTGATCCGAAAATGAATGGTTAATAAAAAACGCTACATCTTCGTACGGTATGTGACATTAAAGCGTACACTTAGTACTGGCATGGTTTGTTGGTGGGCTTGCCACGGGTGCTTATTAGGTTAACTAGCTTGGGTTAGGTTAAGTGCCACCGTACCTGGATGGCAAAACGAACAAAAACAAACCACACCTAACCTAACAATCCTAACCTAACCCAACGCTAGTTAACCTAATAAGTACCCGTGGCAAGCCCACCAACCAACAATCCGAATATAAGTATACTTTGGTACCTATTATACTCCTAATTAGGTTAGGTTAGGTAATACAGGTGCAGTCGAGCAATATTCAAGGGTTCGAGTTGGCAAACCTGCTCCAAGTAGAAAAATCAGCTCCGAAGCAGAAAAAATAACAAAATGGACGTTAACACCGTTTATTTAATTTCGTACTGTTAATTTTCATCTTAAAAGTTGTTATTTACTGACGTATAGTTATTTTAAGAACATATTATGATTATCTCTAGTGGATGATGATTGATCAAACGGTATTTATGTGTTTTCTTTATTAACAAGTTCTTAGATTGGAAATCTCTTGCAGACAGTTCCATGTTGCAATTTGAACGTTCCTCCCCTCAAACCACTAGTCAGCAGAAGAAATTGGAACCGTCCAAGTTTTTTTACTATTTTCACCATTAAAACGGTCTTTCCGCAGAAAAAGAATACTTTTATCGTGTTTTTCAGGTCAAAATCTATAAGAAAAGTGTAAATTTACCTCGATTTTGTTGGGGTCATGTATACTCCATAATTACCTACAGGTTCTTATCCTCTAATCAATAGATTGCCAAGCATACATAGTGTAATCCATCTTACGTTCAAGAAAGGGTATCTGAATTTCAAAGTAGGTACGCCTAGCTCACAAACTTAACTTGTCTATAGTAGACTCACTAAAGCTGGAGCAGTCAAAATACTAGAGGAGTTATAACATGTTTGTATAAAATTAGCAAATTAAGTTCTCAGACCCCTTCAAAGTTTTAATGTAAGGAGTACAAAAGTGAGATTTAACCTCGAGTCGTACAGGCTTTGGAGAGTAGGCTAGGCCTGTAATCGGTAATTATGGAGTATACATGACCCCAACAAAATCGAGCCAAGTTAAGTTTGTGAGCTAGGCATACCTACTTTGAAATTCAGATAACCTTACTTGAACTAAGATGGATTACACTATGTATGCATGGCAATCTATTGAGTAGAGGATAAGTAGGCAAAATTGACAAGGCCTAAGTTATTTTGTCAAACAAAATTGTTTTTCCTAGGATGTCCTTCTAACATCAATCACCCTAATAACTCAAGCACGCCGCTTCCTTCACGGAGTTGTAGGGGTTACTTACAGCCTACAATAACACTGATCACTACCTTTACAGCTAAATCTTCACTTACCTTATCACCCATCTTGACGACATGTAGTAACAGTAGTATTTGGCTACTGCATTGCAGTTCCACATTCGCAATTTAAAACTCAAAGAACGTAAACTGACAAACTAACAAAAATAATGCTGCCGGGTGTCGTCTGTCGCTGTCAAGGAGTTCTATTGGTATTACTGGAGGTAACACTGATGAACAAAACTACGAGCCGTTCTTTCCAAATTTTGGTGAGGCAAAGAACTACTCGCTGAAATCGAACTAGTTGGCAAAGTAACTCAAACAAATACCTACTAATGATTTTAACATTAATAAACTTGTATTCGTTTGTTTGCTCATGATTTATCATATTTCACGGCAAGATTAGATGCATAAATAGAGTGAAAAAATGAATTTGCTCCAACTTGTATTACTTTTACTCCAGTGATTTTCACGAGTAGGATCACTTATAGGAGTAAACAACGAATCATGATAGTTCAAAGAACGATAAATTTGCCTCACCAGTGTACCAACAGTAGGATTTATTCATAATTATTCTCAGTAATAAGTTGATAATTTCATTCATCTGCAACTGCAACTACATTAAAAAATGTACTTCTACTTCTACTTTTTAGGTGGAAATATTTGTTCATGGATCCTTTTTGAAAGAGTTTTTCTGCCAATTTAACCCATTGGCTCACAACCCCGAGTATACTCGTGGCCGCCGAAAGTAGCCCGGACGTGCAACCCCGAGTATACTCGGGATAGCACTTTTTATAAAAAAAAAAAAAAAAAAAAAAAAAAAAATTTAAATTTTTTCTTTTTTGTTTATTTGTTGTTTTAACTTGTTTTCATTCTTTGTTTGAATGTATTTTTTATGCATATGCCCATCCTTGGGGAAACTTAGTCAAATTTAGGAAAAATATGATTTTGGAAAATATGTTATATCTAGGTCAAATATAAATGTATCACTAACATTTTTTATTTTCACGTAAAAAAATAAATAACCCACAAGTACATAATAGTTGTTGGGCTGAAACATTTTTTTTTTGTTATTTACATGTAACTCCTTTTAAAATTTATGTTTTTTATAAACTATATATATATATATATATATATATATATATATATATATATATATATATATATATATATATATATATATATGATATATATATAATATTTACCATACATAAATGCTGTCAAAAGTATCTTCTTCTTGTAGATAATTTATTTCTCTAAAGATTAGTGCAAAAATTAAGTAAATTGAGCAATAATTGTTGCTATAGTGACAGTTTTAGTAAAAGTCGACATTTATGTAATTTTTCTTAGGAAACTGAACGGTTAGTCAGGTGGCAAATTTCAGGTAAGCCAATGGGTTAAATACATATCATAGTGTTAAAAACCTAATCTTGAGTTGCTTTATTAGTTTATTACATACCCGAAGCCCTACCCAAACTTAGACTAAATGTAATAGTACTAATAGTGTAATACAGATTTTATCTTTCACCGTTGATCTTTTGTGCTATTTAAATAATTGTTTTGTATTTTTAATAAACAAAATTGTATTCATTTACTATAACTACCGTCAACATATACAAAATTACACTTAATCGCATATTTTTCCTGGCTTTTTGTGAATTACGGCCAATCCCGGGTGCAACGCACATTAATTACCCACAATTCCACACAAAATTACCGTGTTTAAAATATATTTTAGAAGACCAACACGCTTTCGTGTCACAAATGCCAAATTGACACAGCATAGTTTTACCACGAATGCGAATTGGTTACTCAAGCCTCTAGTAAACCAATTTCAGTGTCTATTTTCACACAATCAGTTTAACCAACATCTTTGTGTTTAAAATACCCCAGCATTTTTTTACAGTGCAATATGTTTTGCAAATAACAATGTTCAAAGCAAACAATGAAATTAGTTGTCCATACACAAATTAGATTGTTTAGTTTATTATATTTTTGGTAGTTTCAACAATTATTCATTTTTCTCTGTGAACCGTACGTGTCACCTTGACACTGCTCACTGCTCTCTAAATGTTTTAAGCCAAGTACGCAGTTAATATTTGGGTAGTATCAACCCAATGCTGGTTTAAAACTGTATAACTGTGATATACACTGCTGTATCAAGAAAATTTAAGTTTTATAAAGATGGCGGTTTGACAGTTTCCCAGTATCTACTTGAAGAGAGACATTTAGAAGTATCATCTAAATATGGGATTTCTTAAATGTATTATACGATTAAACATGGCGGATCTCTGGGGTTTTCTATATCAGCTTGATGTGGTAACCTGTAAGAGTATCAGCTTTTCTTTAAAATCTGTTATAAGTGAAAAAATACTAGTGTATACAACTATATATCAATCTGAAATTTTATAAAACACATTAATAAATCATTTTCAGTGACTTAGTCTTTGAACTGAACGAATATATACAGTAACAAGTTGGACCACAAGGGATGGACTACTCATAAAACCAACTGTAAGAGTGATTTTATGTATATATATATATATATATATATATATATATACGTGTGTGTCCGTGAAAATAGATAACTCTCGTAAAAATAAGCCGATTTTGATTTTCGTACTCACCCCATGTTATTCTTATGGATAAAAAGTAAAATATATCTCTCTTAATTATGAACATAAATTAATAAAACTTGGTATGTGCTTTCCCCTAGTTGAGTTCTATTGATGTTTGATTAAAAACCCATTTGTTGTGCTCCTTGTTACAGCAAACCTGCGTACTCAGCTCCCATGTTATTCTTATGGAGAATAATTATAATGGCATAAATCGCTTATTTATGAATGTATATTGATGAAACTTGGTATGTGGCTTGACCTATTTGTTATATTTTTATTTGCATAAAAAGCCATATTTTGGGTTCCTTGTTGCAGCAAACCTGCGTACCCATGTTATTCTAATGGAGAATAATTAAAATGTTATATATTGCTTTTTTATGAATGTATATCAGAGGAACTTGGGTTGCGGTTTATGCGGTATTAAGATATATATAAAAGCATTCGAAATTCGCTAAGTACGAAGGTTTGATGCGGCGGGGGTTTTAAAATATTCATTCGCTGTTTCGAAGTAAGTGTGCTGCGAGACGAACTCATCAAAATATTTACTATTCGACAAGACATTAGGAACAAATATATGAACGAAACAGCTAAACTGAATAATACTAATAGTCACTGATAAACCGAGTTAAGGGTATTCCCCGGAGCGGCCACAGTTAGACAGTGATTGAGAAATGCTGCAATTCAGTTGATAACATTATCAAATTTAGAAATCCAATTTTCGAGTATGTCAAACTTCAAACTCAGAAACTCAATACTGACATTCATCCTTGCTGTTAAAATTAGCTTAACACAATAAACTTTAAACAAGTTTTACTGTATTTACTTTTATTAAAATAGATAATACATGGAAAATATACTTGTTACAAAGAAATTTTGTACAAAGGAATTTTGTACAAAAAGAGAAATATATTTTTGTGCTAGTTTTTTGAAATTCCAATATAATTTAATAAAATATGTTTGTATTATGATCACGCAATAAACATTATTCATTACTGACAGTAATACATATTGAAAGGGTGGCGTGGAGAACAAAAACATAAAGTAGTATACTATTGCTATAAACAAAATGCCTTATTGATAACAGATTAAAGAGAAACTTTGGAATAGCTTTAGATTTTCAGAGCTCCAAATATCCTGATGTCCGGATATCATGCAGGAGGGTATGGGAGGGGTTATATTTCACAACGCCAGCTGGACGCTAACCAAAACTTTTCAACTGTTCTTCAGTTTTCTGTCCCAGATTTGGCAATATTTGAATTCATTAATTTTAATTTTCATCCGTTTGCATGTATTTTTAATTTCTAAATACTTAAAGTTTAAAGGTTTTTCAATTCCAAACATGGACAGTAAATGAATAATAAACAATAATTACTGTAACTGAAAAAACTGATAGTTAATTAACTGAATTATTATATTAGTTAATGAATATAACTGAAAACTATTCTAAATAATTCAGTAGTTTTAGTACAAACCCCCCCAAAATACCACTTCGGATGGGGCAATCTGTCTGGTTTTCGAACTTAAAGTCATAAATGCTGCTTTACACGTTTATACCAAATTTCATCAAAATCGGACCTTTTTTAAGAGATTTTCGTACCCACGGACACACACACACACACACACACACACACACACACACACACACACACACACACACACACACACATATATATATATATATAGTTTCGAACGGATAGTGTTTTTGGGGTCTGGGGACCTCGAAACGATAAGTTATCACTGTCCCGGGCCTAGGTCTTACCATGCCGATCACGGTAATAGCTTTTTCCCTTTAGGGGAAATTCGCTAAAAGGATGTTGGTTTGTTTGTTTGTATATATATTTGAAGTTTATGGACTCGGACACCGTTGGACCGTTTGCCATAAAACTTGGTATTTATATATTTGTAAAATTTCAAGGATCCATCAAATTTCAAGGTTTTCAAGCCATCCATTTCGTCCTAACTCAATTGGGTTCCTCCCAACAGGCCCAAAAGGGTTCCCATATAAACCTTATGGAAAGATATTGTTGTTTACATAAAAGCTAATGACGTGTTTACTTGAACAGGTGATCTTGGTGATATTGGTTTTAGTTGGTAATAGTCAAAGGCATGGCAACGTCTGGCGTGTAACAGCTAGTATTTAATAATAAACATGCACTTTTAATTAGTTTTCTAAGTGGTCATGTAAGATACTGTATGTTTATTGCAGTCCATTATGTTTCGAACTAACAATTTCCACCGTAACCTTGAGGAACATGGGTAAATTATCAACGACATTTATGCAACAATTATCATGTAATACATTTCATTGTATCATACATTTCAATACATTTCAATTTTTTATCGTAGTCATAATGTTTCTTACAATTGAAGCATTGTAGGCCATTTACACAAATTAGAGCATTGTTATAGCACATTATAGTTAGAGCATTGTAGCCAAATTACATTTAATCAAATATTATATACTGTTGCCAATAAATATATTATCCTATAAACAAAATTAGTTTGATTGACTACTTTTTGCAGGGATATACGTTTTTTTAGAGAGACTGTATAACTATTTAGTATTACATTTAAAAAATGAGGCGACTGTCTGTCTGTTTGCTTTTGTGTTATTAGTGAATTTCCTTTGGAAAGTGAACTATTAGCATGACCCGCACGGTGAAACTTAAGCCCGGGACCACCATAGAAGTTCCTAACGTGACCCCCTGAACACGTTTTGGGGAGTCGTTAAAAATTTTATATATATATATATATATATATATATGTGTGTTTGCACTCTAGCGGTCGCATTTTTTGTCCGATTTACTTCAAATTTGTTAGGGACGTTCCTTTCTGTAATCAGTTGGACAAGTTCGTTGGGCAAAACGATCGGAAAACTCTACACCCCTTTTTTTGGGGATTAATCTTTCAAATTTCGAGTTTTCGGGCCCAAAAAGGGTCATAAAAGCCCCAGATGTAAGATCAATGCATGCAAATAGATGGGAATTAGAGGCGAAAGTTTTAAGCCCTCTCTCGTCATTCTAGCATAATTATTTACCGAGTTATTAAAGGAAATGTGTATCGACTAAACACAGTACGTTGTCTTATGGGGTTTTTACACTAGAAAAGCCTGTTATTCCTTTGTTAGAGTACTTTTATCATCCCCAATAACCTCACGCCTACTTTCAAGCCTGTCTGGACCTTCTATTACCTATGGACCTTATAATGTGCAAAATTGTAAAGCTTTGCAAGTAAATGAAACCAGGAGTATCAGAGCAGCCAAACAATCAATGTTTTCAGATTTCAATAAAAATTGGACAAATGTATGTTTTTATACTTATTTTGAGTTTTACAAGTTTTTATGTGGAAATTCAATTCCGTCACGTCAGCGTGCTGCGTGCGAACTCGTTTAAATATTCAACATTAAATTACTGAACCGGTAATATGCGCATGGGTATTACTAGGCGATCCCTAGTCACCACAATATCTCACTGCTAGTCAGATGTTATGGAAATAAAGCAATCTTTACAGTAATGAAATAGGAATGAAAACAAACAGTAATGAAACACATATTTTCTACTTTCATCTTCTGAGTTTCCCGAGTCTGTTAGTCTGTTAAGATGCTCACTAGAATCCCTCCTGCAAAAGAAATCTCCGTGCATGAGCATGAACCTGAACTACACCTCACAGAATGGATCAGAACATCCCTTTCACATTTGCATAGGATGAGCTGCATTCTGTAGTGAACCTAATGAACTCGGTAGTAAATATATTTTTTGTAACCGTCTGATCTCATCAGATCTTCTCAGAAGATTAGGGTCATGGACATTTAAAGGTCAATGGAGCGAAGCATCGAGAAACAATTTAATCCGAGATAAATCCAAACGCCTTATATGGCCGATGGAGAGGACGAAAGTATGGATAGGAGACGTGTTTGTGTTTGGTCATAAATAAACCTTTATTTAAAACATATTTGGCAATCATTTCTAATGGATCGTTTATATACTGACTAATTTAGGTTATTTTTAATAATAATTGTTGAAACTAAAGCGCCAATAACAGGGCACCAGCATAAGGTAACGATGGATTTTTTTTTTAAAAAAGGTGTTACTTTAGTGTTTCAAAAACGGCAAAAAATTGAACATTACCGCTATCTGCCTACAATGCTTACCGAACTACGATAAACACGCTTAACGTAGTAAATTGTTATTTAGTCTGCAATGTAAAAATACAGTATGTTGCTTGCTTATTTTTGATCTTTTTACTACTCATATTACAGGATACTTTCATAACGTAGTTTAGTCCAATGTAGAGTTAAACAACCTAGAACATTCGAATTGTTACACCGCGCTTATACTTCCCGTAAGTGAATGAACTAATTTTTATTTAAATTATATCCCTCAAGACATATTAACTTGTAAGATAATTAATTTAAAAGTGATTGCTGTCGAAATATGTTCTGAGTATCATAACACAATGCTATGGTATTGCGAGTCAATCGTACTATTCGGGTTTATTGCTCACACTACCATAAACCCCCAAACACCTTTTGAATTCATTACGTTCACTACGTAATGATGGATGTTACCTTCCGTATGAAATAAACTACAGTTCAAATTTAATTTGTTAGGAAGCATTTATGAACCTTTTACAATAACCATTGTTAACAATTAAATTTAAAAGCTTTCTTTTAACTGCATGCGATAGTTTCAAATATCGTAATTTAGTGTAAGGATGATCACGTTTTACAAACAAAACTAATTTACAATCATTACACAAATATATTACTTACCAATAGTCTACGAAGTAACTGTCCTTATTGTGAAAAACCAGTCATAAAGCTATATTTCGATATTTTAGGCGTTCTCTAAGTGATTAATCGTATTCTCATTACTTGGCGGACTAAGATGGGCGGAAGCAGATGTCACTGGCGTTGCCTCATTGTTGTCAACTCCAGCACTTTGTTGACACTAGCGCTCATGACTCTAGCAACTCTGCACCAAACTAATTTCAGTGACCATTTCTGCACTTCAGAAGTGTCGTAGGGCTGTACCAGTTTGGTATTAGTGTGTCAACAAAACCGCGTCACCCGTATGACACTTCTTATGAGAAGAAGATACCACGGGTCTCCTGGAGTCACATCAACGCTAGTGTTAACAAACAGCTGGTGTTGACAATGACACAATGAGTACTACATCCGCATACCACAGTCCGCCAGTGACCACTATTAATTACTGCGCGAATTCCTGAAATGTCAGAATAAAGCTTAAAACGCTTTATTTCCTTTTTAAACGTATGAAAACCACGAGTGTTATTGTTGATGATAAATACCAGCGATTACCTCACTTTATATAACCTCAACTGCCCGTCACCATAGCTCAATAGACCTGTGTGACGATCTAACGACAGTTTGGTTCAATAATAGTGAATAATCACATGGGCAAGTCAGTGGTGATCGCTCGTGTAAAGGTTTCTCTGCAGTCAAACCCAAGAAACCTAATCTAATCTAAGCTAATCCCGGCTCGCAAGTCAGCCGGTTGACTTGCGAGGCTGCGCTAGCCTCTCAACAAGCCCATCCGCGTCCTCAGAATATTCAAAGATAACAAAATGTCTTCATAACAGAAATAAGCCTATTCATAAAATGAACGTGATTATACTTTTTGACAAATATTTTCCAATTACAGGAATGCTTTTAAATACTAGTGTTCACGATGTTACTTTCAAGGGGAAAGTGCTTCCTAGCCTATTCAATTTAAGTTTTTAATCTATTTATTTCGCAGGGTAATATCCTTTATAGGGTGGATGAGAATAAGTACTATTCGAAGCACTATTTGTAAGTAAAGTAACGCACATTTAATAATAAACTTCATCTTAAACGTCATACTAATACCTCAAAGTGTGCATTTTACATAACAATGTACTACTTCTATCGCTGATTCATGTAGTTGGGCGGAGGGTTGCTAGAGGTGCTAGTGTTCAATTTGTCACAATTTGAGTAACATAGGACTGTTACCTCTTATTATGTATATTGTGTATCGCTGACAATCTACCAGCGTGTCCTCCTCGAGCGGCTGTTGGGGGACTCGAACACACAAGTTTAGCGTTTAGCCACTAGAGTATAGCACAATGAGACAATGTGCTATACACTATACAGCCTGTAGCAATGTACATGATCGGTACATTGCGATAATAGTAGGATAGTTGATGAAATAGAAACGGAAACGCATCAAATATTTATCAAACGATCTTTTAATTACTTGCAATAATGTTAAAGTTACTTATAACGTTGTAGCTCGTACACAAAATATCGTTCCTAAACTGTTTGAATAATGAAACGGCGGAAAAACTGACGAGTTCAAAATGTTCCAGTCTCTAGTCTACTGTAATAATTTAACCGGAAAGTTAGCATCAAAAACGTCAGTTGCCCCGTAAAAATGCATTTTCCACTTCCAGATAAGGAAACGGGCTTAGCATAAGTCCACAAATCTTGATCTGTTCGCGAATATAAAATTAGTTTATTTTTTGATTTATTTGGACTTTACCTATCGCTTCTAGTGTTTAAAACTACACTACGTTTCGGGCGGTAAGGAAACTCCTCCCGTTTTCAACGACGAGTGCGTGGTCTGGTAGTGGGTTGACGTGAGAGTGAAGTTTCCCGTTTTTACCGTCAGCTTGGAGACAACGATGCAGAACAGGTAATGTGTTGTCAGTTTTCCATTTGTTCGTGTATATAAATGTTGTGTTAGTGTATTGTATTTGATTTTAGCGAATTTCCCCTATAGGGAAGAAGCTATTACCGTAGGTCTCATGGTAAGACTTAAGTCCGAGACCATGATAACTTTTTGTTTTGAGGTCCCCAGATGCCAAAAACACTATTCGTTCAAATTTATATATATGTATATAAATAAATAAATAAATAAATATATATATATATATATATATATATATATATATGTGTGTGTGTGTGTGTGTGTGTCCGTGAATGCGATAACTTGAGTAAAAAACGTCTGATTTCGATGAAATTTGGCTAAAATGTGCAAAATGACATTCATGACTTTAAGTTCGAAAACCAGAAAAGTCGGACCATGGGAAGGGGGGGTTTATGGGGGTTTTAAATTTTCCAAAAATCAGTTTTTTGCCTTTTTCACCCTAACAATTTTAAAAACTTAATTTTGGTTTTGACCATGTTGTATCAGCACACCTGCGTACTCAGCCCCCATGTTATTCTTATGGAGAATAAGTAAAATGTAATGACTCCCTTAATTATGAACATAAATTAATAAAACTTGGTATGTAGCTTCACTTGGTTAGGTTATATTGATAATTGCATAAAAACTCATTTTTTTGGTTCCTTGTTGCAGCAAACCTGCTTACTCAGCCCCCATGATATTCTTATGGAGAATAACTAAAATGTTATATAGCGCTTATTCATAATTGAATATTGATGAAACTTGGTATGTGACTTCGCCTAGTTAAATTCTATTTATATTTGCATAGTAACCAATCGTTTGTGTTCCTTGTTTCAGCAAACCTACGTACTCATTACCAGTGTCATTCTTATAGAGAATAATTAAAATCGCTTATATTTGAATAGTTGTATGAAACTTGGTATTTGGCTTTATGTGGTATTAAGACATATATCCATTGGAAATTCGCTGAGTACGCAGGTTTGCTGCGACGGGGGTATTTTGTATATGTACTTGTTATTTTTGTGTTATTGTAAATTAAAATGTAAAAGAAAAATATTAAGAAAATCAAAAAAATTATGTTAGGTGTAAGAACTTGATATTTAGATGTAAGTAGGCTTCACTTGATAAGGGGATGAGTTTCCTTACCTCCCGAAAAGTAGTGTTGTTTTAAACACTAGAAGCGAAAGGTAAAGCGATAGATAAAGTCCAAATAAGTCAAAAAATAAATTCAAATCCATCGCTATTATGAGTTTCAAAAATAATTAGGTTAGCAACACATTCTAAACGGATTTTGAAAGGCAACGGCTATTGGCCTTTTTGCAATTTAAATACAATTCACATTTAATTTAGTGTAAGTTTTGGTATTTTACTTAGGAAGTACTTGTATCTGTATTAGGTCACTCATCAAAGTCAATTACAGTTAGGGTAACAGTGCTTGGCATCTGGTTAGCGTATGCTCTGGAATGTCTTTTCGCATCTATTTGGCTTTGTACCGTTAGTGTTACAGTCTAATTTTGTCAACAGAAAAAATCACTAATTTAATTTTAAAACATTTGTTTTGGTTGTTTTTGTAATGTCTACTTTTATTTACAAGAAATTTCAGGAGTTTCTCACTTTTCCCAGGTGCAAGTACCGTGAACCGAACTGGAACACAAAAATGGAAAAATCTATTGACATCAGCAATTGGGAATGTTTTAAACAGCAAATAACGCCTATTTTGCATGAATTTTAATTAATCTAAAAGTACAATAAAAACTCTGCACAATCTCCACGTCCAGCGCCCCCTATCTGGACTTGAAACTCTTTTATACACTGGGTTGAGGTCGTCGCTGACTGGATTAGACAAAACCTTAAGTTTAAAATTTGAATAAAAAACCAATATAAGACAGCCGACATAACGGAATCTATACTTCCTAACCCAAACCACCCAGAGTAATAGGAATTGTTCCCAAAATTACTATAACGTAGGTGGTAAATATTAATGAAAAGTTGTTGCAGTAGGTATTGAAGCACGTATAGTGTAATTAATTAGCTTGCCTCTTCGGATGAATATGTCAAACTTGCAATTTGTTACAAGGAGTGATTTCTGTTGTAATGTTCGCAACTTGATAGGGAAGTAGTTAAGTGTTGCTCGCGACAGAACCAACTAATCATGTTTCAAGTTTCTTTAGTGTGGCGCTCCCCAAATGTGGAAGTTTGCCGCTCAGTCTTGCTGAATAACTTCCTTTCATTTGGCAACATTTAACTAATTCAACTTAACTGTTAGGCCAGCTAATCTTAGCCTCTCGATAATTGGTTGGACCAGTGTAAAGTCCTACACTTAAGTCCTTATGATGGGAATCTTTTTTATTACGCGAGTTAAGGATGTAATTCACATTAAAAATATTGCATATGAAATAACAAAAGTATGTTACTAAGCACAATGTCTTAAGAATTTAGTAAATTAGATCATCAATCTCACCTGAACCCATGAGATATTTAGAAAAGAGTTTAAATACCTTTATCGAAACAATTTTATACTCCCAAAAAATAATTATTAGTTTACTGTTCATTCTGCAATCTATAAAATAGTTGTTGCTGTAATTTTTCTAATATGAAAATAATATGAAAAGAATTATAAGTACCCTTAAAATATTGTAATTGAAAGACTGATTATTTGCGTCACTAAGGCACATGTATTTTAACAAAACGATTTGAAGGGTGCTCTGTTATAACTTTTTCAATATTAGTAATATAGCAACTTTGAATAGTGAACACAATTATCAAATATGAAAATAATTTACCATAATTGTAAACAAATGCAGAACCGCTTAATAGATTGAGTGGAAAAGTAACAGACAAAGAAGGACAATAAAAAAGTATGTGATCAAAATTGGTTAAACCAGACATGTTTGGACTTAAATTTTCAAAGCTTTCATTCGGCACTAAGATATCTGGATATTATGTTAAATAAACAACTAATGGGAGTTTATGACACTTATTGGAAGAACTATAGATAAAGAGTTTTTGTTAATACATATTTTACATGTTTGGGTAATTAATTTACAAACTATATATCATCAACTTTTTTAATTTGGTACGTGGTGTTATAATTGACTTATATAATTTAAAACTCTTATAAAACCTTGAACAATTCTTATAAAATACGGTAATGTTCTTAAAAGATGGCACATAATACAATGGATTTCGACCAACAACATCGATCATCGTCAGGTCCAATGCAATAACGAGAGACGATGAATGCATTATACTTGTAAATGTAGTTAGTTGTTACAAGACTTTTTAATACATCCCGTAAACTATTTATGACACCACTACATAAAGTTAACGTTGTCTTGCGTCTTACGAAAGTAGTTGAATAAAAGACGATTGAAATGGGGGCTTATAAATAAGGATTTTTAAAACAGGAAACTGTTGAGCTCATTAAATGAATACTGTATATACTAAATTAATATAAACTGGGAATTTCCTTTGATTGTTAATATATCTAACGAATCACACGAAACAGTAATTAATTATGTCAAGAATATAGGATAACAATAATTTACCTTATGTTTATGGAACTGCTAATAATAATAAACATTTTGAAAATGTTCATATTATATTAGATTATTAAATAGATATCATAAAATGAAAAGAAACGCACACGGCATCCTCTAATAAAGAGTGTGTCAGTTAAAGTTTAACAAAAAGGTAGAACTAATACTGCGGAATTAGAACACACACGGTGTGACTAATAAGGGCGAGTTGACCCTTACACGCGCCCTCATACGTACTCACACGCACTCGGTGTTCATACCAAGCCCAGGACTCTCGCCACACGGTGTGACTAATAAGCGCGAATTGGCCCTTAAACGCGCCCTCATACGTACTCACACGCACTCGGTGTTCGGTGTTCATACCAAGCCCACGACTCTCGCCACACGGTGTGACTAATAAGCGCGAGTTGACCCTTACACGCGCCCTCATACTTACTCACACGCACTCGGTGTTCATACCAAGCCCACGACTCTCGCCACACGGTGTGACTAATAAGCGCGAGTTGACCCTTATACGCGCCTTCATACGTACTCACACGCACTCGGTGTTCATACCAAGCCCACGACTCTCGCTACATGGTGTGACTAATAAGCGCGAGTAGAACCCTTACACGCGCCCTCAAACGTACTCATACGCACTCGGTGTTCATACCAAGCCCACGACTCTCGCCACATGGTGTGACTAATAAGCGCGAGTAGAACCCTTACACGCGCCCTCATACGTACTCACACGCACTCGGTGTTCATACCAAGCCCACGAATCTCGCCACACGGTGTTCATACCAAGCCCACGAATCTCGCCACACGGTGTGACTAATAAGCGCGAGTAGAACCCTTACGCGCGCCCTCATACGTACTCACATGCACTCGGTGTTCAGACCAAGCCCATGACTCTCGCCACACGGTGTGACTAATAGTTTACCCTTACACGCGCCCTCATACGTACTCACACGCACTCGGTGTTCATACCAAGCCCACGACTCTCGCTACATGGTGTGACTAATAAGCGCGAGTAGAACCCTTACACGCGCCCTCAAACGTACTCATACGCACTCGGTGTTCATACCAAGCCCACGACTCTCGCCACACGGTGTGACTAATAAGCGCGAGTAGAACCCTTACACGCGCCCTCATACGTACTCACACGCACTCGGTGTTCATACCAAGCCCACGAATCTCGCCACACGGTGTGACTAATAAGCGCGAGTAGAACCCTTACACGAGGCCTCATACGTACTCACACGCATTCGGTGTTCATACAAAGCCCACGAATCTCGCCACACGGTGTGACTAATAAGCGCGAGTAGAACCCTTACACGCGCCCTCATACGTACTCACATGCACTCGGTGTTCATACCAAGCCCATGACTCTCGCCACACGGTGTGACTAATAATCGCGAGTTTACCCTTACACGCGCCCTCATACGTACTCACACGCACTCGGTGTTCATACCAAGCCCACGACTCTCGCTACATGGTGTGACTAATAAGCGCGAGTAGAACCCTTACACGCGCCTTCATACGTACTCACACGCACTCGGTGTTCATACCAAGCCCACGAATCTCGCCACAAGGTGTGACTAATAAGCGCGAGTAGAACCCTTACACGCGCCCTCATACGTACTCACACGCACTCGGTGTTCATACCAAGCCCACGACTCTCGCCACACGTTGTGACTAATAAGCGCGAGTTGACCCTTACACGCGCCCTCATACGTACTCACACGCACTCGGTGTTCATACCAAGCCCACGACTCTCACCACACGGTGTGACTAATAAGCGCGAATAGAACCCTTACACGCGCCCTCAAACGTACTCATACGTACTCGGTGTTCATACCAAGCCCACGACTCTCGCCACACGGTGTGACTAATAAGCGCGAGTAGAACCCTTACACGCGCCCTCATACGTACTCACACGCACTCGGTGTTCATACCAAGCCCATGACTCTCGCCACACGGTGTGACTAATAAGCGCGAGTAGAACCCTTACACGCGCCCTCATACGTACTCACACGCATTCGGTGTTCATACCAAGCCCATGACTCTCGCCACACGGTGTGACTAATAAGCGCGAGTAGAACCCTTGCACGCGCCCTCATACGTACTCACACGCACTCGGTGTTCATACCAAGCCTACGAATCTCGCCACACGGTGTGACTAATAAGCGCGAGTAGAACCCTTGCACGCGCCCTCATACGTCCTCACACGCACTCGGTGTTCATACCAAGCCCACGACTTTCGCCACACGGTGTGACTAATAAGCGCGAGTAGAACCCTAACACGCGCCCTCATACGTACTCACACGCACTCGGTGTTCATACCAAGCCCACGACTCTCGCCACACGGTGTGACTAATAAGCGCGAGTAGAACCCTTAGACGAGCCCTCATACGTACTCACACGCACTCGGTGTTCATACCAAGCTCGCGACTCTCGCCACACGGTGTGACTAACAAGCGCGAGTAGACGCGCCCTCATGCGTACTCACACGCACTTGGTGTTCATACCAAGCCCACGACTCTCGCCACACGGTGTGACTAATAAGCGCGAGTAGAACCCTTACACGCGCCCTCATGCGTACTCACACGCACTTGGTGTTCATACCAAGCCCACGACTCTCGCCACACGGTGTGACTAATAAGCGCGAGTAGAACCCTTACACGCGCCCTCATACGTACTCATATGCACTAGGCGTTCATACCAAATCCACGACTCTCGCCACACGGTGTGACTAATAAGCGCGAGTAGAACCCTTACACGCGCCCTAATGCGTACTCACACGCACTCGGTGTTCATACCAAGCCCACGACTCTCGCCACACGGTGTGACTAATAAGCGCGAGTAGAACCCTTACACGCGCCTTCATACGTACTCACACGCACTCGGTGTTCATACCAAGTCCACGACTCTCGCTTTGAACTATCCCCTCAGGCCGACAAAATTGACCTTGATTTTATAAAAATAATATACTCAACAATTTTGATTTCGTATGGTAAAACGGACCCCAAAGTATTTACTGACTGTATTACTTTTCACATTTTCCTCGTAATTTAGACACCTCTCCCTCTCCACGTAACGCAAAGTAATGTAACGCTATTCCTCACCATTTTTCTTCCTCTGAATGCGAAGGAACGTAACGCTACACCTTCCTCCTTTACTCTTTAAGTGCGAAATAACTCAGGGCTTTGCCCTAAAAATGTTTAAATCCTGCAAAAATCTAAATCATCATATAAACTGTACCATAAACATTATTTATTAATAATATTTATTAAGACGTATTATTTAAAATAAAATATCTTTAAGATTCTTTGAAACGTATTTTGAATTGTATTTATTTCTAAATACTGTTTTAAAATTAAGATACAATTTATCGACATAAAATTAAAATAATTCCAAATCAAAGTTTGTTCATCTGTGACTTAGATTTAAATCGAAATTGTTTCCAAAAATTACCACATCTAAAGTGATGACACTTTTTTAACAAATAGACAAAACAAAAAATTATATCTTCAAACCTTTATGTTAAAGAATGAATTACATCCATAGGATTTTTAAACTATGGCAAATTGTTACCTAAGACAGTCCTACAACAACATTAAAATAGATTTAAAAGGTCGGTTAAGGTCTAGTACATTTAATAACTCGGAAGTCGTTGACAAACTAAATTCTAAATATAACCTTAGGATTTTGTCAAAATACCAATCGTAAAATGAAATAAAAAAGGTAAGCAACTCCGAGTCTCATTCCATTACATTCCCCCTTTCCAAACAACGTAGGACAATGGTACGTCACACCATTGACTATACAGAGTATACTCTGTATATATTGAGTTCCTTTATAATCAATGGTCATATTACCATTTGAGTAAATTTATTACTCAACCCCCCCGCTCTTAGATGTGTTATGTAACACAAGTATTGCTATAGTTCACGAAACGGCAACTGGTATAAAAGTAAGTGTTATCAATTCAAAACGGTCCTTAGTTTACAAACACGAGTGATTTGGATTGTTATACTGGGTGAGGCCGGTGTTTTACTAACTCAATAAACATCAGGTTTACCTAAGAAACAGCAAATCTTAATCGGGAACAAAAATAAATGGAGAATTTACTCATTTTATATCAATCTGTTCTTAGATAATAGAGTACAGTGAATTAAAGCTTACAGTAAACATGAGCATGCAATTAAAAATGTACCGTTACTTTATAATAAGCGCTTCTGAAACATGCGGTAGAACGTCAAGTGGTCACCGCGCCCTGAAACGTAGCCTCGACCTTTATTGTTCTAGTTTCTTAATAAAGCAGGTTCTTGGAACAAATATTTTAAGATTTAACATCAACATTTACTTATTATTCATAGTTGATGTACAATTTTTTAAAATATTTATTTTATTTATATAGAAAAAGTTAACTAAAAACGTGGTTGTAGTGTAAACTTTGAGTTAAAAAGTAAAATTCACATTAAAATTAATATAAATGTAAAATAAATCCGGAAAAACAAACTTATAGGAGTTTTAGTATTAACATATGTTGGCAGTTTCTATTAAACAATTAATAATAATACAAATAATTACTCATTAAATGTTAAAAAGTACGATTACAAAATATATTTGTATAAATAAACATAATACTTTTTATTCATAAATTTGATTTTAAAATATAGGTTAAAAGACACATAAAACAAGTTTTTGAAGGCATTTGACATTATATTGTATGGCGTACTGAGTCTGTATTGTACAAGCAGATTCTGCGCTGCGCCCGCTGCGTCAAGATGCAATCTGCAAATCTGTAGTGAACCGATCAGACGCACTCAGTTGAAGGCGCAACATTATTTCTCAACTGTTGTTACTAAAAGTACATGTATGTAGTTTCTCAATACTTTTTACTATTAATCATATGTTTCGTCATTTTGATTTGGTAATTTAATAAAAAAATTGGTTTCTAATTCGTTTTCGTGTTTATCACCACTCTAAATTACAACACTAACCAACATTATGCAAATTAATTTTAAAACTAACTCTATTATACACGTGAGAGTAAGTATTAATGCGATATAATAGAGATTTGCTCACAAAGATGTTAGCTTATTGACATACAACTTAAAGATACTTTATTTATTTCTCTGAATGTGTTTTTATTCCTATCAATTGTCATGATTAAAGTGGTTGACAATCAAGGTACTGTTTACTAAACAGGCAATACAGACAATTTTAGGTATTCTTAGTTGAATACCTAAAAAGTAAAAAATAAAAGGATTTAGACAACAAGATTGTGTTACAAATAAATTGCTCTCTTCAAAACGAAATGGGAAACTAATGTTGATGGGGGTTGGTGCTATTGGCAAAGTTTAAACAATCCAGCACCAATTCTGCGTCGGAAAGGCCTATCGAACTGTTCAACAGTAAACTGCTCCAACTGTCGTTTTTCTTCCCTTTCAGAAGAACAATATGGCCTAACGACTCCACGTTGTTTTTAGATTTATCAACTTTTATCAAAGGTCTGTTCACATTACACCCACACTTCCTTCTTCTGATCATATATATATAGATATATATATATATATATATATATATATTTATATATATATATATATATATAGACATCTTAAAACACAGTACTGGTTATGCAGCAAACTATAATTACTGCAGACTTTATGCAAATATTTACGAAATATGATGTAATAATTTCTAGAGTTGGCAGCAAGTAAAGATGAAGAAATATTTTGTTCGGATTTATTTGTAGCTATGAGTTCATCGCATATTAAATACTTTTTAATACCTAGGTAAACCTTTACAAACCGTTATATCCGAATTTATAAAACTGTATGTATAAATTGAAAATGAAAATAAATTAAATTGAGTTGATGAGCAAATGTAGCATAATTATGCTACAGAAACTCATATAATATTAACATCAGTTTTACCTTGGTCGTAGTATAATAAATTTTAGTTTGCACCTCAAATCCCAGATAATAATATTTAATTGTAGTGTGTAGTTTAAAACTTTTAATTTATGCATGTATAGTAGATTGCATGTGTCATGTGCATGGCATTATATTGGTATCTTGGAAGACATTGAGTAGTGCTTCATAAAACTGGACTTGAAGGAAAAATCCCTAAAAATAAATGTTAGTAATAATGCTACTTTTTAATTGGGTTAAGAACCTGTATTGTAGCATTTTTGTATCAATAAATTAAATAAATTAATTAAATAATAGTAGGCTTTTAGATGCCATGTCTAGCGAAAAGTAGGATTTACTACACAATAGACCACGATGGACTATTTGAAAACAATTTCATAAAAGATTACTCTCAGTTATAAACTTAAATCATCTTTTCGTATTAAAGTTCGGTTGTTGTAGCAACATTCACAATCATTACAAATGTTCCTGTCACCCAACTACGATTAATTTACAATATTACAAGTTACAAAGGGCCTTGTAGAGCTGCGACCACACAATCGTCCCAATCGCCGTTACAACATCCACAGTCTATTATGCAAACCTTAATCTTAACGAATACTGTTATATCGTGGGTAATGTGATATTTTTCTGAAGTGGAGATTCTTATTCACATTTGTTCCTCTCGAAGTGCTTGTGTAGGCTTACTGAGAGGAAGCCGCCGGCGCCGATGCCGCCCACCCAGATAATTTGGCGTCGTGTTTTCCTTGTTCCGCCTCACTGAGCCTACAAAAACTTGGCTGCTGATTAGCATTACTTATGTGCTGAAAACACAATGACGAATGTTATGTGGTAAATTAACAAAGCACATTACTCGTATTGTTAAAGCTCAACAATTGTATGTTGATCGAACATTAAATTTATGGTACGTACGTGCTGTAACATTTAAGTTGAATCTCTCTTATATATCTTCGGTACCTAAAACTAATATAAATTTTATTTGTTCATTGGGTGTATGTGCACCAATTACATAATTTACGTTCTGAATGGGAACGGTCCAAACCCTGGTCTTGTTTGGTAACAAGGTCTAAGTTCGACCTTTTCTTACCTCGAGGCTCGAGGTTCTTTTTTTCTTGGGCTACTTTTCTGGCACCCGTCCATGCCCAAATGTAAGAGCATTGCCAGAAAGACATTGACAACGAGCTTAATGACCTTGAAATGTCAAGGTAGGTCCAGAATGCACTTAGATTGTAATATGTAATGCAATAAAATCTTAAATCTTAAATGTACTTTAAGACATGTTGATAACAAACTGTCAGGGATAAAAAGGTTGTACTATTTTAGCGAATTTCCCCTATAAGGAAGAAACTAATACAATAGTCTGCGTGGTAAGACCTAGGCCCGGGACTATGATAACCTTTCGTTTTGAGGCCCCCAAATGCCAAAAACACCATTCGTTCAAACTCATATATATATGTGTGTGTCCGCAGGCACGATAACTTTCGTAAAAATGGTCCGATATTGATGAAATTTGGTATAAGCGTGTAAGGCAGCATCTATTTTCATGAGTTCGAGAACCAGACATGTCGCTCTATTTAAGGGGGTTTTGGGGGGATTTTGTACCCCAAAAATGGGGTTTTTGAACTTTTTACTCATAATTCTCCTTAACGCAAAATTTTACTTTACACCATTATATTAAGCTTAAAAAACCAAACAATTTGGTATTTTGATCATCGCTCTAATTAGTTACCGAGATATTGAAAGTGCTAAACAAAGTACGTGGTCCGATGTTAATCTTATGGAGAATAAGTACAATTTTATATCTCGCTTGTTAATGAACATATTCTAATGAAACTTGGTATGTGGCTTCATGTGGTTGGGGTTTACTGATATTTGCATAAAAACCCCATTTTGTGGTCCTCATGGCAGCAAACCTGCGTACTCAGCAGCTATAATGTTATTCTTATGGAGAATAAGAAACTTGGGATATCTTGCTTGTTTATGAACATAAATTGGTAAAACTTGGTATGTTACTTTATCTAGTGGTGATACATTGGTATTTGTATAACTATCCGATTTTTGTGGTCCTTGATGCAGTAAACCTGCATCCCCAGTCATAATGTTTTTCTTATGGGGAATAAATACAAATTCATATCTTGCTAGTTTATGAATATGCTTTGATGAAAGTTGGTAAGTGGCTTCATGAGGTAGTGAAGTACCATTTGAAATTCGCTGAGTATGCAGGTTTGCTGCAACGGGGATATTATTTACTTTTTAGAAAATAGACTGGTGGATGACAATCGCTAATGAATATTACTACGAAATTTAAGCTAAACGATGCAATAAACAAATTAATAAAACATCGATTTCTCATTCAGTTACTTTTATAACTTTAGTTTTGTTGACGGTTGTTTTACTATTGGAATTTTGACTTGGGATGTAGAGTTATAGTATTTATAAGGATGAAAAAAAGTAAGGCAAAGAGGAATTTGACAAAGAGCCTCCTACACTCGCGGCCTACTTGCGTTGATTACAGGCGGAATGCAACTTGATATCTTGGCAACGAGAGACACTTGAAACAGGTCTCAGTCATCCTACTGTCGAGTCGTCTCAAGAGACAGAGTTAAACATTTGTAACTTTTACAATGTACAATGTAATGTTAATTGCATTTAAAGTTATAGTTTACCTAGTAGAACATATATGTTTACTTACTTTGCACGAGCTAATTGTTTTAATGTCTCCACCCCCAGGAAAAGAAAAACAGACAACAGCATAAAAATAAAACGTATATAATTTTTATATGATAATTTAGAATTGAAAGGAAATATATTTTTAGAATTACAAAATAAAATGTATATTTACATTTAAATAAATCAATGTATCCTCGTTTTAACCTTGTTTTGTCTCTTTATAAATTACATTTATTGGTGAATTTACGCCTGTGTTTAATGTGTTTTAGCGAATTTCCCCTATAGGGAAGAAGCTATTACCGTAGGTCTCATAGTAAGAGTTAAGTCCGAGACCATGATAATTTTTTGTTTTGAGGTCCCCAGATGACAAAAACACTATTCGTTCAAATTTATATATATAAAATTATTTATTTATATCTATCTATATATATATATATATATATATATATATATATATATATATATATATATATATATATATGTGTGTGTGTGTGCGTGTGTGTGTGTCCGTGAATGCGATAACTTGAGTAAAAAACGTCCGATATCGATGAAATTTGGCTCAAATGTGTAAAATGACATTCATGACTAAGTTCGAAAACCAGAAAAATCGGACTATGGGAAGGGGGGTTTATGGGGGTTTTAAATTTTCCAAAAATCAGTTTTTTGCATTTTTCACCCTAAAATTTTTAAACAACTTAGTTTTGGTTTTAACCATGTTATAGAGCTTAAAAGAACAAATAATATAGTACTTTGAATCATTAACCTAGGTTAAGTGGTTGCGGAGAAAATCCAAAAAACCTACTCATAAAATTTCCCATGTTAATCTTATGGGAAAAAGGTTTTTGGCTTTTCCTCAGTTTATTTTAATGTAAACTTCACATTTGCATTTACCAATCTGTTCAGTTTCACAAAACAATCATTTTGGTGTTTAAATTGTGATTCTATGCCCAACCGTTGCCGAGATATTCAAAGTGCTAAACACAGTACGTTGTCCAATGTTATCCTTATGGAGAATAAATAAAATTTGATATCTCGATTATTTATGAATGTATGTTGATGAAACTTGGTATGTGGCTTCACGTAGTACTGGTATATTGATATTTGCACAAAAAAATAGTTTTTTATTGATTATTCCCGTAGCAGCAAACCTGCGTACAGAGCCCCCATGTTATTCTTATGGAGAATAAGTAAAATGTAATGACTCCCTTAATTATGAACATAAATTAATAAAACTTGGTATGTAGCTTCACTTGGTTGAGTTATATTGATAATTGCATAAAAACCCATTTTTTTATTCCTTGTTGCAGAAAAACCTGCTTACTCAGCCCCCATGTTATTCTTATGAAGAATAACTAAAATGTTATATGGCGCTTATTTATGATTGAATATTGATGAAACTTGGTATGTGGCTTCGCCTAGTTAAATTATATTTATATTTGCATAAAAACAAATTGTTTCTGTTCCTTGTTTCAGCAAACCTACGTACTCATTACCAATGTTATTCTTATGGATAATAATTAAAATCGCTTATATGTGAATATATTTTTATGAAACTTGGTATGCGGCTTTATGTGGTATTAAGACACATATTTTGAATTGGAAATTCGCTGAGGACGCAGGTTTGCTACGACGGGGGTATTTTTATTTGTTTTTACTGAATTAAAAAAATACTATACAAAATTTAACGATGCAATTTTGTATATTTCTGTAAGCCAATATTGCGCATGGAGCATATTTACATAACACTAAATGTATCACGATTCTTCCAGCGGTACCTATAACACTACACGGATAAAAATCATAGGTTTTTCTCAACGGGGTTCTTAAGCTAAATATTATTCATGATTTTACAAAAACTATAGATTGCTGTGAAAATAATAATTATCTTACAATGCAGTGATTTGATTTGTTTGGTTATGGTATATTTAATGATTCATTTTTCTCTAATATAAAAATAATAAAAACAATAAAAACACTACTTAAGGCTCCGGATCTAATGCCGCGTGGCGCAAAGCAAGGGTTTGGCCGACTTCACTTTACATAAACCCTTCAATAAAGTTTAAAGTCTAATACTAATGTAAAAAACGTTATCTGATGATGTACCTTTAAATTTATTTTTTAACGTACTTGTATTTACAGACCCTTTCAATTGCACAAAAATATATTTTTCAAACTACAGCAACTTAAGGCAGAAACATTATTTTTGAATTCTAAAAAGTAGCATCAATAGTGTTAGCTTTCTTCCATCATATGTCAGTTAGAGTGTGTTAATGACATAATTACCCCATAAATTACCAGAGAGAACAAATGATAACCGCAGGGATTTTCTCACGAACTAAAACCCTGCAAGGCCTTTTCTCTAACACTGTATCTTTTCCACGCAGATTTTGTCGTGACTTATATAATCATTGTCGAAATCCCAAGCTGGGACCTGTTTTCGTTTCAGACCCAATTCGGCACCATTGTGCATGTTCAATTAAAACATCTCACAAACTGCGCCAGCGGCCAGACCGCTGCACTCAATTACTGTTAGGCCTATGTCGATTGCATTTCTGCAAATGGAACAAACTATTTCATTTATTGGTAAAGACAAACCAAAGCGTGATTCCTAAAAATGTATTTAATAAATAACTGTCTATTGCACTGACAGAGTTATGTCTCACGGTTGTTACTTCATTTAAATGTTGGAAAGAATTCAAATATTCTTTCTTAAAATTTAAATATTTATTTTATTTTTCCGCCTAAAAAAGACAATTAAAATATGCAATACATTAGGTTTATAATTCAGCTCCGTTTATAGCAAGTCGTTTGTCAATTTGCGTTTTTCACTACGTCAGTAATATCTTGAGTATATAGAAATATTTCAAACTTGGTATTCGTATACTAATACTAAATTATATTTTGCTATTACATTTGAAGTTACCAATATAACAAATTCTGTATTTTTAAAGTTAAATATCTTTCAGAACAACATTTGATAAAAGTGTAAAGTCTAAACAATTTGGAGCATGTTAATATAAAAACAACGGTGCAACAAAATTTCAATATCAGATCTTAAATAACCCAGTAATTGCTATATTTATTGCTATTACAAGATTTTTGCTCATTTTTAGCCAACCGTAATGGACTTGTATGAACTTTCTAACACTGCAAATGTATCTTAGTGGCGTAAAATCACACGGTTGTTAATTTAAAAGGTTCGTTAAAGTTGATAACAGCCAACATACTACATAGTATGTGAGTTTCCAAGGCGGGACGGACGAGCCCCACCACACGTAACTCACTGTGATAACCATTCGACAAGCCTCAAGCCTTGTTACGCGAAGTCTTTTAAAAATGAGTTTGAAATTTTCTAAGAGTTTTCTCTTTATATCTTTATGTTTGATAGCCAGGGTGTTACCCACAAAAAAATTGTTGGATGTAGAAATCAGCTGTAAATACAAGTTCTTAAAGAGTCTCTAAAAACTATAACTAAACAAATAAAAAACTGTTATTGCTAATACTCTATCTGTACCTATTTTAATTGTGTTTTCATATGAATAAAGTGGCAAAAATATACAATAAATTTTGGTAAATATATATAGAAAAAATACTCTGTTGGAAAAAAAGCCTGTTAAATCTAAAACATTCTAGTCAAGAAAATGTTTACGTCGTTGATGTTTCTAAGAAAAAATTTAGAACTATAATTTTAGATATTAATCCTTTAAAAACAATATTACAATGATACTTAAAAAAGCCTAACGAAATTTATTGGTCCGGGATTTAGAGAATTTTGCTCCTTTAAGTAAGTTACGTAAATATAAAAGTATAGCTTTAATAAAGCTGAACAGCTTTGGTAAGTCTGATAACAGGAAGTTAGTGTAATATCAAAAGACATTTATAAGAAACGATATTGCTATCATGAGCAGAAATGGTTATTATGCACCTTTTTCTTAGAGTAACCTCAAGGTTCAAGGCAGTCACAAAGTTTTAATTAATAAAAGAGTTTGGAAAATTGATGGCTACTTATAATCAGAGATAAGATGTAAGAACTGAGATTTTATAAAGTTAATACGCATTTGGATCAAGGGAAAGTATTGATTGTTCTCTTATTAGTCACACTGAACATTTTATTTTTTCTACAAAATGGTTTTTTGAAATGGGATATTACAGGATTTGATATGAAGTTTAAGTACAACAAGTTTAAGTGTATAGTATAAGACGGTGTGTTTCAGTGTTTTAATTTTCTCTGTAAGTCGTAAATGTAAAATAAAACTGACCAAAGCTTCTGTGTTTCATGTCTGTTACACATGACCTGAACCTAATTGTGCATGAAGACCGATTATTCAACACTTAACAGCCTTCCTGAGTTGTAGTAAGAAATGGAGCCTCCAGAAAAGACTGCGAACAAAACTAGCGGAAAACCACCAGTAAATATGACTAGTAATAAATATAGTGTTATGTAGAGTTGCGTTGTAAGTTGTAGGTAAGACTTATAGGTTCATGTTACATAAATTGACGACGGGTTTCTTATTCCAGCATTGCGTTTCACGGTGGTGTAACAACAATTATAACCGTGACAGATATCGACTTTGAGGGCACACCCTAATACTCGCATTAGTTATGTAGAGTTGCGTTGTAAGTTGTAGGTAAGACTTATAGGTTCAAGTTACGTAAATTGACGACGGGTTTCTTTTTCCAGCATTGCGTGTCACGGTGGAGTAACACACTTATAACCGTGACAGATATCGACTTTGAGGGCACACCCTGATACTCGCATTAGTTAGGTAGAGTTGTGTTGTAGGTAAGAATTATTGGTTCAAGTTACGTAAATTGACGACGAGTTTCTTATTCCAGCATTGCGTGTCACGGTGGTGTACAAATAGCACCTATAATCGTGGCAGATATCGACTCTGAGAGTACACCCTGATACTCGTATTATTATGTAGAGTTGTGTTGTAGGTAAAAAATATAGGTTCAAGTTACGTAAATTGACGACGGGTTTCTTTTTCCAGCATTGCGTGTCACGGTGGAGTAACACACTTATAACCGTGACAGTTATCGACTTTGAGGGCTCACCCTGAACTCGCACTAGTTAGGTAGAGTTGTATTGTAGGTAAGAATTATTGGTTCAAGTTACGTAAATTGACGACGGGTTTCTTTTTCCAGCATTGCGTGTCACGGTGGAGTAACACACTTATAACCGTGACAGATATCGACTTTGAGGGCACACCCTGATACTCGCATTAGTTAGGTAGAGTTGTGTTGTAGGTAAGAATTATTGGTTCAAGTTACGTAAATTGACGACGAGTTTCTTAATCCAGCATTGCGTGTCACGGTGGTGTACAAATAGCACCTATAATCGTGGCAGATATCGACTCTGATAGTACACCCTGATACTCGTATTATTATGTAGAGTTGTGTTGTAGGTAAGAATTATAGGTTCAAGTTACGTAAATTGACGACGGGTTTCTTATTCCAGCATTGCGAGCCACGGTGGTGTACAAACAGCACCTATAATCGTGGCAGTTATCGACTGTGAGAGCCCACCCGGATACACGCATTATTTATTTAGAGTTGTGTTGTAGGTAAGAATTATAGGTTCATGTTACATAAATTGACGACGGGTTTCTTTTTCCAGCATTGCGTGTCACGGTGGAGTAAAACACTTATAACCGTAGCAGGTATAGATTCTGAGGGCACACGCGGGTACTCGCATTAGTTATGTAGAGTTGTGTTGTAGGTAAAAAATATAGGTTCAAGTTACGTAAATTGACGACGGGTTTCTTTTTCCAGCATTGCGTGTCACGGTGGAGTAACACACTTATAACCGTGGCAGTTATCGACTTTGAGGGCTCACCCTGAACTCGCACTAGTTAGGTAGAGTTGTATTGTAGGTAAGGATTATTGGTTCAAGTTACGTAAATTGACGACGGGTTTCTTTTTCCAGCATTGCGTGTCACGGTGGAGTAACACACTTATAACCGTGACAGATATTGACTTTGAGGGCACACCCTGATACTCGCATTAGTTAGGTAGAGTTGTGTTGTAGGTAAGAATTATTGGTTCAAGTTACGTAAATTGACGACGAGTTTCTTATTCCAGCATTGCGTGTCACGGTGGTGTACAAATAGCACCTATAATCGTGGCAGATATCGACTCTGATAGTACACCCTGATACTCGTATTATTATGTAGAGTTGTGTTGTAGGTAAGAATTATAGGTTCAAGTTAAGTAAATTGACGACGGGTTTCATATTCCAGCATTGCGAGCCACGGTGGTGTACAAACAGCACCTATAATCGTGGCAGTTATCGACTGTGAGAGCCCACCCGGATACACGCATTATTTATTTAGAGTTGTGTTGTAGGTAAGAATTATAGGTTCAAGTTACATAAATTGACGACGGGTTTCTTTTTCCAGCATTGCGTGTCACGGTGGAGTAAAACACTTATAACCGTAGCAGGTATAGATTCTGAGGGCACACGCGGGTACTCGCATTAGTTATGTAGAGTTGTGTTGTAGGTAAAAAATATAGGTTCAAGTTACGTAAATTGACGACGGGTTTCTTTTTCCAGCATTGCGTGTCACGGTGGAGTAACACACTTATAACCATGGCAGTTATCGACTTTGAGGGCTCACCCTGAACTCGCACTAGTTAGGTAGAGTTGTATTGTAGGTAAGAATTATTGGTTCAAGTTACGTAAATTGACGACGGGTTTCTTTTTCCAGCATTGCGTGTTGCGGTGGAGTAACACATTTATAACCGTGACAGATATCGACTTTGAGGGCACACCCTGATACTCGCATTAGTTAGGTAGAGTTGTGTTGTAGGTAAGAATTATTGGTTCAAGTTACGTAAATTGACGACGAGTTTCTTATTCCAGCATTGCGTGTCACGGTGGTGTACAAATAGCACCTATAATCGTGGCAGATATCGACTCTGAAAGTACACCCTGACACTCGTATTATTATGTAGAGTTGTGTTGTAGGTAAGACTTATAGGTTCAATTTACGTAAATTGACGACGGGTTTCTTATTCCAGCATTGCGAGCCACGGTGGTGTACAAACAGCATCTATAATCGTGGCAGTTATCGACTGTGAGAGCCCACCCGGATACACGCATTATTTATTTAGAGTTGTGTTGTAGGTAAGAATTATATGTTCAAGTTACATAAATTGACGACGGGTTTCTTTTTCCAGCATTGCGTGTCACGGTGGAGTAAAACACTTATAACCGTAGCAGGTATAGATTCTGAGGGCACACCCGGATACTCGCATTAGTTATGTAGAGTTGTGTTGTAGGTAAGACTTATAGGTTCAAGTTACGTAAATTGACGACGGGTTTCTTATTCCAGCATTTCGTGTCACGGTGGTGTGATAGCATTTATAACCGTGGCAGTTATCGACTGTGAGAGCAGACCCTGATACTCCCAATAGTTATGTAGAGTTGTGTTGTAGGTAAAAAATATAGGTTCAAGTTACGTAAATTGACGACGGGTTTCTTTTTCCAGCATTGCGTGTCACGGTGGAGTAACACACTTATAACCGTAGCAGGTATAGATTCTGAGGGCACACCCGGATACTCGCATTAGTTAGGTAGAGTTGTGTTGTAGGTAAGAATTATTGGTTCAAGTTACGTAAATTGACGACGAGTTTCTTATTCCAGCATTGCGTGTCACGGTGGTGTACAAATAGCACCTATAATCGTGGCAGATATCGACTCTGAGAGTACACCCTGATACTCGTATTATTATGTAGAGTTGTGTTGTAGGGAAGATTTATAGGTTCAAGTTACGTAAATTGACGACGGGTTTCTTATTCCAGCATTGCGAGCCACGGTGGTGTACAAAGAGCACCTATAATCGTGGCAGTTATCGACTGTGAGAGCCCACCCGGATACACGCATTATTTATTTAGAGTTGTGTTGTAGGTAAGAATTATAGGTTCAAGTTACGTAAATTGACGACGGGTTTCTTATTCCAGCATTTCGTGTCACGGTGGAGTAACACACTTATAACCGTGATAGATATCGACTTTGAGGGCACACCCTGATACTCGCATTAGTTAGGTAGAGTTGTATTGTAGGTAAGAATTATTGGTTTAAGTTACGTAAATTGACGACGGGTTTCTTTTTCCAGCATTGCGTGTCACGGTGGAGTAACACACTTATAACCGTGACAGATATCGACTTTGAGGGCACACCCTGATACTCGCATTAGTTAGGTAGAGTTGTGTTGTAGGTAAGAATTATTGGTTCAAGTTACGTAAATTGACGACGGGTTTCTTATTCCAGCATTGCGAGCCACGGTGGTGTACAAACAGCACCTATAATCGTGGCAGTTATCGACTGTGAGAGCCCACCCGGATACACGCATTATTTATTTAGAGTTGTGTTGTAGGTAAGAATTATAGGTTCAAGTTACGTAAATTAACGACGGGTTTCTTATTCCAGCATTTCGTGTCACGGTGGTGTAATAGCACTTATAACCGTGGCAGTTATCGACTGTGAGAGCAGACCCTGATATTCGCAATAGTTATGTAGAGTTGTGTTGTAGGTAAAAAATATAGGTTCAAGTTACGTAAATTGACGACGGGTTTCTTATTCCAGCATTGCGTGTCACGGTGGTGTAATAGCACTTATAACCGTGGCAGTTATCGACTGTGAGAGCACCCTGATACTCGCATTAGTTATATAGAGTTGCGTTGTAAGTTGTAGGTAAGACTTATAGGTTTAAGTTACGTAAATTGACGACGGGTTTGTTATTCGAGTATTACGTGTCATGGTGGTGTAATAGCACTTATAACCGTGGCAGGTATTGACTGTGAGAGCACACGCTGATACTCTTATTAGTTATGTAGAGTTGTTTTGTAGGTAAGAATTATAGTTTTAAGTTACATAAATTGACGACGTGTTTCTTATTCTAGCATTGCGTGTCACGGTGGTGTACAGACAGCACTTATAACCGTGGCAGTTATTGACTGTGAGAGCACAACCTGATACTCGCATTAGTTATGTAGAGTTGTGTTGTAGGTAAGACTTATAGGTTCATGTTACGTAAATTGCCGACGGGTTTCTTATTCCAGCATTGCATGCCACGTGTAACGGTGGAACAGCACTTATAACCGTGGCAGTTATCGATTCTCAGAATACACCCTGTTACACCATAATACACAAGTTATGTGTAGTTGTGTTGTTGTAGGTAATAGAGACTACGACGAGTCCAGAACACTTGATCTTTCTGAATTATCTTAGTGCAATATTCATTGGGGCTAAAGATAATAAGTGCGGCTGATCGAAATACTTATGTAGAGTATGTAAGTAAACAATAAAATGTAAGTATAAAAATATGTGTTTGGATTTGTTTTGTCGATTTATTTATCCCACTGTTATGAAAACTTGTAATGTGTTAAAAAAAGTTGTCTGATAAAGGATTCTTGAGAATAATTGATAAATAGTGTACGTTATGTAGGTATATTTTGATGTTACTTATGTCCTTTAAGGTAAGGATCTGGCAAACAAGTGGTAATAGTCTGATTATTCAAAAAAATCTGTAAATCGATATTCTAGTCAAGAATTTATAATAAATATATTCTGCATCTTGATAACTTATAGATTAACTCTTCCTTCTATGATGTATACGAGAAACTGGTGTATGTCGATATTAGTTACTCTAGAAATCCAATTCACAATTTGCATACATTTCTCCATATCATAAGAGGTACCGTATTCCGTATTCCATATCCGTCCTATTGAGTGTGTGTCATAAAAACAAATTTAAGAAAATGCTAAGTTGAAGAAAATTCTATCGAGTTTTCAAAAGGAATAAAAACAGCTCGATATCAACAGCCAAATCTACATGAAAATCTACAGTAACGTATCGCTTTCTTTTTCAAAAATCATCATAGTTCTATTACTACCACACGTTTTCCCAATGGTGAATCTAACTTTTTGAGTTATTAGTGGAAATATTCGTTTTGGTGCTCCCTGAACCCAAAAAAGTGATTTTTAGGTGATGTCTGTGTGTGTGTCTGTCTGTCTATCTGTCTGTCTGTATGGATGTGTACAGAGCTAGAGCCCTAACCAATGGTCCGATTTTTATGATACTTGGTATGAAGGTACTAATGCACAATATCTCCAGGTGTTTTTTTTAATTTTTACTTTCTCCCCCTATACATAGTATATGGAGAAAGTATTGTTTTCGTAAAAATTTTCGAATTTGAGTTGTTAGTGGAAATATTCGTTTTGGTGCTCCCTGATCCAAAAAAAGTGGTTTTTACGTGATGTCTGTCTGTGTGTGTGTGTGTGTGTCCGTGTGTGTGTGTGTGTGTCTGTGTGGATGTGTACAGAGCTAGAGCCCTAACCTATGGGCCGATTTTTATGAAATTTGGTATGTAGGAACTAATCCACGATATCTCCAGGCGTTTTTTTCATTTTTTTGAATTTTTGATTTTTAAGGGTAATTATCCCCCAAAAACCGCTAAAAAACATGAAAAATCCAAATTTCTCAAAAACGGCTCTAACGATTTTGATTAAACTTTCTTGGTTTGTAGAACTTTACGTTTCCAACAAAATGACACCACCCGCATTTCTGGAAAAATTCGGGTTCAGAAATTACAGGACTTAAAACATCCAAAATTCAGTTTTTTGGATTTTTCATAAAAAATCATAAATGTTAAAAAAGATTACTATTCACCATTAAAAAGAGCTCAAAAAACTAAATAAATTAGTATTTTAAATTACTATTCTACGATTGCTAGTTGCGGAGAAAATTGAAATTTTCATTTAGCGGTAAACACAGTACGTTGTCCAATGTTATTCTTATGGGGAATACAAAAATAACTATTTCTCTCTTATTTACTGATCAATTTCATAAAAATTTGTTATGCAGGTCAAGTTAGCATTGACCAACAGATGATGTTCGAAATGTGTTGCTATTTAACCCTGGGGGGGGCAAGGGGGCATTTCCCCTCTCAAAACCACTGTGTGTAGCAACGGACTCTATAGTGCCTCCCAAAAAGGGATTTGGGTGGATATTTCTGAGATAAACTATTTTAGACAATTTTCTGTACATTTATCTATACTTCATATTCTATATTTAGTAAATAACAAATATTTTTGTCATTAAAGTTTGGCTAAAAGGGAGAAAGTATGTGTCAGTTTCCTGATACCGTTTATTATTTTTACGGGTAATTATCAGCCAAAAACCGCCAAAAACCATGGAAAATCAAGATTTCTCAAAAACTGCTTTAACGATTTTGATTAAACTTTAGTCATTTGTAGAAATATAGTTTTCAAACAAAATGACACCACCCGCATTTCTTTAAAAATTCGGGTTCAGAAATTACAAGACCGAAAATTTCGAATATTCAGTTTTTTGAATTTGTTATAAAAAACCATAAATATAAAAAAATTACTATTCATCATTAAAAAGAACTCAATAAACTAAATAATTTAGTATCTAGAATTACTATTCTACGATTACTGGGTGTGGAGAAAATTTAAATTTTCATTTTGCGGTAAACGCAGTACGTTGTTCAATGTTATTCTTATGGGGAATACAAACATTACTATTTCTCTCTTATTTGTTGATCAATTTCGTTCAAACTTGATATGCTTGTCAAGTTAGCATTGACTAACAGAGGAAATTCGAAATATGTCGCCCCTTAATGACCCTGAGGAGGGAATAGGGGACATTTTCCCTCTTAAAACCACGTGTATAGCGATGGATTCTGTAGTGCCTCCCAAACAGGGATTTGGGTGGATATTTTTCAAAAAACTTCTTTACAAGATTTTATGTACATTCGACCGTGCTTTGTATTCTATATTTAGTAAATAAAAAGTAATTTATTTATTAAAGTTGGGCTAAAAGGGGGAAAGTATGTGTCAGTTTCCTGATACCATTTATTATACTACAAGATAATAATATATGGTATTTTAGTGATTACAAAATATTTATTCTTAATTAAAAATGTCATAAAGTTTACAGGAGTACTAAGCAAATGTCGTTTTACGTCCAAAATAGGTACTTAAGAATTGTGTAATCCTTAGTTGATTACTGGAAAATAAATTTGTTCAATTAAATTAATAAATGGCTCTTATTAGAACTACGAAAACCAAGACAGAAGACTTTTTTAACCATCGGGCAACATTTTTCGAAATTTATATTCATATTTGCAACGCAGCAAATAAATGCATATATAAGAAATGGTGATAGTGATAGGCAAAATGTGTAGTACATGTTTATATCAACAACAAATCCAAGACAACGAGAGTATTGATTATTTCACAAAAGAACCATTAAAATTGTTTACCATAAACTTATGTTGTAAATAAGTGGTGTTTCTCTTAATAAACTATGTTGTTTCTAAGTTGTGTTTGCGCGGCTCAGGACTCGTGCCCTCTGTAATCCGGTCACCGCAGTGCCGCCGTGCATTCCCAATTAAAAAATCAGCCACAGAGGCCGGACTGGTTTACTCAATTGCATACTGTCCCACTTGAATGGAACACTATTTAAATTTTGTGGAATCTAAAGGCCAATCAAGCTAGATTGTGATGCAAGTTAATAGAACAATATAAACCAAAATGAAATATATTAGGGGTATATACAGTTTAAAACACATTCATATTGAAAGCGTCTATATCATGCTGAAAAACCACTTAATTTATTATCAATAAAACACTGTACACATTACACTTGACTGTCCCACTGTACACTTGATAAGCGTAATATCAGTAAAAACCACCGTCTTGCATAAATATTCAGTATTGGAAAAGTATTGTTGATCATACCAATCGACATGCGAAACGAACATAACGAAGAGCTTCATATTCATTTTGCACTATCACCTTTGAGTACCTGCATTCGATGCTCGTTAAGTACAAGCTCAGACTGATTGTGTAATTTTTAATCCGGTTTGGTTATTTTGTGTAGATAGACGGTTTATCAACTAACGTGACCTTTGCTTGGGTGAGTGTGGGTGTGTGCGTGTGGGTGAGTGTGTGTGTGTATGTGGGTGGGTGTGTGTGTGTGTGTGCGTGTGGGTGTGTGAGTGTGTGAACGTTGTTCACGTAATATTAGACGATATTTGTTAAAATGAAACCAAAATAGATTATAATATTAAATTAAATTTTAAGAGTTAAATTTACGAAGACATTTTTAAGCTAAATTTTTCTGAAAGTAGTTTCACGCAAAACAAACCCACAGTTTATACAATTTCTGTTATACCTTTCTGAATTATGCATTATTTTTTTCTGTAAAGGTAGTTTTGAAATGCAGGGATAATGTTTATTACGGAAGTAGCTTTAGATAAAGTTCAAGGATTTGTCGTGTAACTTTGTTTTAGTGTTTGTAAGACACAGTTTTTAGATTTCATGCTGTCGAGTTGAATAACGCTCACCCAACTGTCTTGACCTGGAACCTATCATTCTACAGTTGACATGAATGCAATGAATTGACAGCTCTAAAACCTTGTAACTCTTCTTATAATACTACCATTTATACAAAGCCCATTAATATCCTCTAAATATCAATAACTTGCACTGTTAAATACATATTGCATATAATTTTTCAAAATTACACAAAGAAGCAAATTTTGAGCTGGCAATGTATAACACAAAAGGTATAATATTACTCTGGACATTAAATCAATTTTGAAAGTTCATCAAACAACTAGAGAGTCAAAGTGCTTAACAATAGTATGGCGCCCAACAAGGGCAAGACACCGGTGGCGCTGAGCTGCTGAGCTGCTGGGGAGCTCTCGCTAATGTTAGCTGTTGATGGTGGGGAGAATACACCACTCAATTTCTGCGGTAGGACTGTGGTGGGTCTTGATTAGAATTGACACGTGGGGGATGGGGAATACAATTTAAGTAAAAGTGATTCATACGGTTTAACAGAATTATAAAAATACCCCCGTCGTAGCAAACCTGCATACTCAGCGAATTTCCAATGGAGATATAAATGTCTTAATACTACATAAAGCCACTGACCAAGATTCATAAAACTATATTCACAAATAAGCGGTATATACAATTTTAATTATTCTCCATAAGAATAACATTGGGGCTGAGTACGCAGGTTTGCTGCAAAAAGGAACACAAAAAATGGGCTTTTATGGTAATATCAATATAACTCAACTAGGTGAAGTCTTACACCAGTTTTTATTAATTTAAGTTAATAATGAAGGGAGACATAGCATTTAATTATTCTCCATAAGAATAACATGGGGGCTGAGTACGAAGGTATTTTACTTTTTCAAAAATTACATGTAAAAAACTCAAGAAACCCATTTTTGGGCTACAAAACCCCCTCAAAATACCTCTTTGGATGGAGCGATATGGCTGGTTTTCGAACTTAAAGTCATAAATGTTGCTTTACACGTTTATACAAAATTTCATCAAAATCGGATCATTTTTACGAGAGTTATCGTGCTCACGGACACACACACACACACACACTCACACACACACACACACACACACACACACACACACACACATATATATATATACAGTTTCGAATGAATGGTGTTTTTGGGGTCTGGGGACCTCAAAACGAAAAGTTATCATGGTACCGGGCCCAGGTCTTACCATGCCGACTACGGTAATAGCTTCTTCCCTATAGGGGAAATTCGCTAAAATGGGACTAGGGAACGTGTTAATTACCCTACTTACCAAAATATGCTATTTAATCACTTATAGCCACTTCTGTTATTGTGAGATTAGAATAGTACGATGCCTATTGTAGTTTAGTTACCGACTTAGCTACAGTGAACAATAAATTTGGAACTAAATGAAAATATTATGCTATACTTTAATTTGGAATTTGAATCAAAACATTACTCTACATTTTACAAACTTATACTAGCGTCATGTAGATAAATTTTCCAAATATATGCACTCCCCACTCTCTGCAGATATAATGTTAACTATGAGGATGCACATTTTGACGACTATACAAAAAATCGTTGTCAACATGAAAGAACGCTTTTTGAACCCCTACAGTATTTAAAATAGCAAACACTTTTTACAAGGGCGAAGCTATTGGATACCTGGATTCCACAAAACTAATGAAGAAAAAGTGAGATCGTCGAAGGAAACTACCACGTACTGCTATCTGAGATCCATTTAGCTGGCCCAGCCATATTTGAAATTACAAATTTTTATCATACCACGAGTTAATAATAGGTTAGTACTAGTTAGTACTCGAATATGAAGGTTAGTACCCTAAGCATAACAGAGTAATTATTAAAAACGTACGGCCGGGCCAGGGAAATGCTAGCCCGGCCATGTGCGAAAGTGAACATTTCAACTATACCACGAGTTACTACTAGATTAGTACTAGTTAATATTTGAATATGAGGGTTACTACTCTAACTGTTACCGAGCTATTAATGAAAAACGTATGGAGAGGGCCGGAAGTGCCAGCCCGGCCACGAGCGAAAATGAAAATTTCAACTATACCACGAGTTAGTACTAGGTTAGTACTAGTTAATACTTGAATATGAGGGTTACTACTCTAACTGTTACCGAGCTATTAAGCAAAACGTATGGAGAGGGCCGGAAGTGCCAGCCCGGCCATGAGCGAAAATGAAAAATTCAACTATACCTCGAGTTATTACTTGGTAATTACTAGTTAGTTCTCGATTATAAAGGTTAGTACTCTAACCGTTACCGAGCTATAAGCAAAACGTATGGTGAGGGCCGGAAGTGCCAGCCCGGCCATGAGCGAAAATGAAAATGTCAACTATACCTCGAGTTATTACTTGGTTAGTACTAGTTAGTTCTCGATTATAAAGGTTAGTACTCTAACCGTTACCGAGCTATAAGCAAAACGTATGGTGAGGGCCGGAAGTGCCAGCCCGGCCATGAGCGAAAATGAAAATTTCAACTATACCACGAGTTAGTACTAGGTTAGTACTAGTTAGTTCTCGATTATAAAGGTTAGTACTCTAACCGTTACCGAGCTATTAAGCAAAACGTATGGTGAGGGCCAGAAGTGCCAGCCCGGCCATGAGCGAAAATGAAAATGTCCACTATACCTCGAGTTATTACTTGGTTAGTACTAGTTAGTTCTCGATTATAAAGGTTAGTACTTTAACCGTTACCAAGCTATTAAGTAAAACGTATGGTGAGGGCCAGAAGTGCCAGCCCGGCCATGAGCGAAAATGAAAATGTCCACTATACCTCGAGTTATTACTTGGTTAGTACTAGTTAGTTCTCGATTATAAAGGTTAGTACTTTAACCGTTACCAAGCTATTAAGTAAAACGTATGGTGAGGGCCGGAAGTGCCAGCCCGGCCATGAGCGAAAATGAAAATTTCAACTATACCACGAGTTAGTACTAGGTTAGTACTAGTTAGTTCTCGATTATAAAGGTTAGTACTCTAACCGTTACCGAGCTATTAAGCAAAACGTATGGTGAGGGCCGGAAGTGCCAGCCCGGCCACGAGCGAAAATAAAAATTTCAACTATACCACGAGTTATTACTTGGTTAGTACTAGTTAGTTCTCGTTTATAAAGGTTAGTACTCTAACCGTTACCGAGCTATAAGCAAAACGTATTGTGAGGGCCGGAAGTGCCAGCCCGGCTATGAGCGAAAATAAGAATTTCAACTATACCACGAGTTATTACTTGGTTAGAACTAGTTAGTTCTCGATTATAAAGGTTAGTACTCTAACCGTTACCGAGCTATTAAGCAAAACGTATGGTGAGGGCCGAAAGTGCCAGCCCGGCCTTAAGCGAAAATAAAAATTTCAACTATACCCCGAGTCAATACTAGGTTAGTACTAGTTAGTTCTCGATTATAAAGGTTAGTACTCTAACCGTTACCGAGCTATTAAGCAAAACGTATGGTGAGGGCCGAAAGTGCCAGCCCGGCCTTAAGCGAAAATAAAAATTTCAACTATACCCCGAGTGAATACTAGGTTAGTACTAGTTAGTACTTGAATATGAGGGTTACTACTCTAACTGTTACCGAGCTATTAAGTAAAACGTATGGAGAGGGCCGGAAGCACCAGCCCGGCCATGAGCGAAAATAAATATTTCAACTACACCACGAGTTAATACTATGTTAGTACTAGTTAGTACTTGAATATGAGGGTTACTACTCTAACTGTTACCGAGCTATTAAGTAAAACGTATGGAGAGGGCCGGAAGTACCAGCCCGGCCATGAGCGAAAATAAAAATTTCAACTATACCACGAGTCAATACTAGGTTAGTACTAGTTAGTTATCGATTATAATGGTTAGTACTCTTACCGTTACCGAGCTATAAGCAAAACGTATGGTGAACGCCGCCGGAAGTGCCAGCCCGGCCATGAGCGAAAATAAAAATTCAACTACACCACGAGTTACTACTAGGTTAGTACTAGTTATTTCTCGATTATAAAGGTTAGTACTCTAACCGTTACCGAGCTATAAGCAAAACGTATGGTGAGGGCCGGAAGTGCCAGCCCGGCCATGAGCGAAAATAAAAATTTCAACTATACCACGAGTCAATACTAGGTTAGTACTAGTTAGTTCTCGATTATAAAGATTAGTACTCTTACCGTTACCGAGCTATAGCAAAACGTATGGTGAGGGCCGCCGGAAGTGCCAGCCCGGCCATGAGCGAAAATAAAAATTTCAACTACACCACGAGTTACTACTAGGTTAGTACTAGTTATTTCTCGATTATAAAGGTTAGTACTCTAACTGTTACCGAGCTATAAGCAAAACGTATGGAGAGGGCCGGAAGTGCCAGCCCGGCCACGAGCGAAAATAAAAATTTCAACTACACCACGAGTTACTACTAGGTTAGTACTAGTTATTCCTCGATTATAAAGGTTAGTACTCTAACCGTTACCGAGCTATAAGCAAAACGTATGGGGAGGTCCGCCGGAAGAGCCAGCCCGGCCATGAGCGAAAATAAAAATTTCAACTATACCACGAGTTAATACTAGGTTAGTACTAGTTAGTAATTGAATATGAGGGTTACTACTCTAACTGTTACCGAACTATTAAGTAAAACGTATGGAGAGGGCCGGAAGTGCCAGCCCGGCCATGAGCGAAAATAAAAATTTCAACTGTACCACGAGTCAATACTAGGTTAGTACTAGTTAGTTCTCGATTATAAAGGTTAGTACTCTTACCGTTACCGAGCTATAAGCAAAACGTATGGTGAAGGCCTCCGGAAGTGCCAGCCCGGCCATGAGCAAAAAAAAAATTTTAACTATACCACGAGTCAATACTAGGTTAGTACTAGTTAGTTCTCGATTATAAAGGTTAGTACTCTAACCGTTACCGAGCTATAAGCAAAACGTATGGTGAGGGCCGGAAGTGCCAGCCCGGCCATGAGCGAAAATAAAAATTTCAACTATACCACGAGTTATTACTTTGTTAGGAAAAGTTAGTTCTCGATTATAAAGGTTAGTACTTTAAACGTTACCGAGCTATAAGCAAAACGTATGGATAGGGCCGGAAGTGCCAGCCCGGCCATGAGCGAAAATAAAAATTTCAACTATACCACGAGTTATTACTTAGTTAGAACTAGTTAGTTCTCGATTATAAAGGTTAGGACTCTAACCGTTACCGAGCTATAAGCAAAACGTATGGTGTGGGCCGGAAGTGCCAGCCCGGCCATGAGCGAAAATAAAAATTTCAACTACACCACGAGTTACTACTAGGTTAGTACTAGTTATTTCTCGATTATAAAGGTTAGTACTCTAACTGTTACCGAGCTATAAGCAAAACGTTTGGTGAGGGCCGGAAGTGCCAGCCCGGCCATGAGCGAAAATAAAAATTTCAACTATACCACGAGTCAATACTAGCTTAGTACTAGTTAGTTCTCGATTATAAAGGTTAGTACTCTAATCGTTACCGAGCTATTTGCAAAACGTATGAAGAGGGCCGGATGTGCCAGCCCGGCCATGAGCGAAAATAAAAATTTCAACTATACCCCGAGTAAATACTTGGTTAGTACTAGTTAGTTCTCGATTATAAAGGTTAGTACTCTAATCGTTACCGAGCTATAAGCAAAACGTATGGAGAGGGCCGGATGTGCCAGCCCGGCCATGAGCGAAAATAAAAATTTCAACTACACCACGAGTTACTTCTAGGTTAGTACTAGTTATTTCTCGATTATAAAGGTTAGTACTCTAACTGTTACCGAGCTATAAGCAAAACGTATGGAGAGGGCCGGAAGTGCCAGCCCGGCCACGAGCGAAAATAAAAATTTCAACTTTACCACGAGTCAATACTAGCTTAGTACTAGTTAGTTCTCGATTATAAAGGTTAGTACTCTTACCGTTACCGAGCTATAAGCAAAACGTATGGTGAGGGCCGCCGGAAGTGCCACCCCGGCCATGAGCGAAAATAAAAATTTCAACTACACCACGAGTTACTTCTAGGTTAGTACTAGTTATTTCTCGATTATAAAGGTTAGTACTCTAACTGTTACCGAGCTATAAGCAAAACGTATGGAGAGGGCCGGAAGTGCCAGCCAGGCCACGAGCGAAAATAAAAATTTCAACTATACCACGAGTTACTACTAGGTTATTACTAGTTATTTCTCGATTATAAAGGTTAGTACTCTAACCGTTACCGAGCTATAAGCAAAACGTATGGTAAGGGCCGGAAGTTTCAGCCCGGCCATGAGCGAAAATAAAAATTTCAGTTATACCACGAGTTAATACTAGGTTAGTACTAGTTAGTACTTGAATATGAGGGTTACTACTCTAACTGTGACCGAGCTATTAAGTAAAACGTATGGAGAGGGCCGGAAGTGCCAGCCCGGCCATGAGCGAAAATAAAAATTTCAACTATACCACGAGTTATTACTTGGTTAGAACTAGTTAGTTCTCGATTATAAAGGTTAGTACTCTAACCGTTACCGAGCTATAAGCAAAACGTATGGTGTGGGCCAGAAGTGCCAGCCCGGCCATGAGCGAAAATAAAAATTTCAACTACACCACGAGTTACTACTAGGTTAGTACTAGTTATTTCTCGATTATAAAGGTTAGTACTCTAACTGTTACCGAGCTATAAGCAAAACGTATGGTGAGGGCCGGAAGTGCCAGCCCGGCCATGAGCGAAAATAAAAATGTCAACTACACCACGAGTTAATACTAGGTTAGTACTAGTTAGTACTTGAATATGAGGGTTACTACTCTAACTGTGACCGAGCTATTAAATAAAATGTATGGAGAGGGCCGGAAGTGCCAGCCCGGCCATGAGCGAAAATAAAAATTTCAACTATACAACGAGTCAATACTAGGTTAGTACTAGTTAGTTCTCGATTATAAAGGTAGTACTCTTACCGTTACCGAGCTATAAGCAAAACGTATGGTGAGGGCCTCCGGAAGTGCCAGCCCGGCCATGAGCAAAAATAAAAATTTTAACTATACCACGAGTCAATACTAGGTTAGTACTAGTTAGTTCTCGATTATAAAGGTTAGTACTCTAACCGTTACCAAGCTATAAGCAAAACGTATGGTGAGGGCCGGAAGTGCCAGCTCGGCCATGAGCGAAAAAAAAATTTCAACTATACCACGAGTTATTACTTGGTTAGGAAAAGTTAGTTCTCGATTATAAAGGTTAGTACTTTAAACGTTACCGAGCTATAAGCAACACGTATGGAGAGGGCCGGAAGTGCCAGCCCGGCCATCAGCGAAAATAAAAATTTCAACTATACCACGAGTTATTACTTGGTTAGAACTAGTTAGTTCTCGATTATAAAGGTTAGTACTCTAACCGTTACCGAGCTATAAGCAAAACGTATGGTGTGGGCCGGAAGTGCCAGCCCGGCCATGAGCGAAAATAAAAATTTCAACTACACCACGAGTTACTACTAGGTTAGTACTAGTTATTTCTCGATTATAAAGGTTAGTACTCTAACCGTTACCGAGCTATAAGCAAAACGTATGGTGAGGGCCGGAAGTTCCAGCCCGGCCATGAGCGAAAATAAAAATTTCAACTATACCACGAGTTATTACTTGGTTAGGAAAAGTTAGTTCTCGATTATAAAGGTTAGTACTTTAAACGTTACCGAGCTATAAGCAAAACGTATGGAGAGGGCCGGAAGTGCCAGCCCGGCCATGAGCGAAAATAAAAATTTCAACTATACCACGAGTTATTACTTGGTTAGAACTAGTTAGTTCTCGATTATAAAGGTTAGTACTCTAACCGTTATCGAGCTATAAGCAAAACGTATGGTGTGGGCCAGAAGTGCCAGCCCGGCCATGAGCGAAAATAAAAATTTCAACTACACCACGAGTTACTACTAGGTTAGTACTAGTTATTTCTCGATTATAAAGGTTAGTACTCTAACTGTTACCGAGCTATAAGCAAAACGTATGGTGAGGGCCGGAAGTGCCAGCCCGGCCATGAGCGAAAATAAAAATGTCAACTACACCACGAGTTAATACTAGGTTAGTACTAGTTAGTACTTGAATATGAGGGTTACTACTCTAACTGCTACCGAGCTATTAAGTAAAACGTATGGAGAGGGCCGGAAGTGCCAGCCCGGCCATAAGCGAAAATAAAAATTTCAACTATACCCTGAGTAAATACTAGGTTAGTACTAGTTAGTTCTCGATTATAAAGGTTAGTACTCTAATCGTTACCGAGCTATAAGCAAAACGTATGGAGAGGGCCGGATGTGCCAGCCCGGCCATGAGCGAAAATAAAAATTTCAACTATACCACGAGTCAATACTAGCTTAGTACTAGTTAGTTCTCGATTATAAAGGTTAGTACTCTAACCGTTACCGAGCTATAAGCAAAACGTATGGTGAGGGCCGGAAGTCCCAGCCCGGCCATGAGCGAAAATAAATATTTCAACTACACCACGAGTTAATACTAGGTTAGTACTAGTTAGTACTTGAATATGAGGGTTACTACTCTAACTGTTACCGAGCTATTAAGTAAAACGTATGGAGAGGGCCGGAAGTGCCAGCCCGGCCATGAGCGAAAATAAAAATTTCAACTATACCACGAGTCAATACTAGGTTAGTACTAGTTAGTTCTCGATTATAAAGGTTAGTACTCTTACCGTTACCGAGCTATAAGCAAAACGTATGGTGAGGGCCTCCGGAAGTGCCAGCCCGGCCATGAGCAAAAATAAAAATTTTAACTATACCACGAGTCAATACTAGGTTAGTACTAGTTAGTTCTCGATTATAAAGGTTAGTACTCTAACCGTTACCGAGCTATAAGCAAAACGTATGGTGAGGGCCGGAAGTGCCAGCCCGGCCATGAGCGAAAATAAAAATTTCAACTATACCACGAGTTATTACTTTGTTAGGAAAAGTTAGTTCTCGATTATAAAGGTTAGTACTTTAAACGTTACCGAGCTATAAGCAAAACGTATGGATAGGGCCGGAAGTGCCAGCCCGGCCATGAGCGAAAATAAAAATTTCAACTATACCACGAGTTATTACTTAGTTAGAACTAGTTAGTTCTCGATTATAAAGGTTAGGACTCTAACCGTTACCGAGCTATAAGCAAAACGTATGGTGTGGGCCGGAAGTGCCAGCCCGGCCATGAGCGAAAATAAAAATTTCAACTACACCACGAGTTACTACTAGGTTAGTACTAGTTATTTCTCGATTATAAAGGTTAGTACTCTAACTGTTACCGAGCTATAAGCAAAACGTTTGGTGAGGGCCGGAAGTGCCAGCCCGGCCATGAGCGAAAATAAAAATTTCAACTATACCACGAGTCAATACTAGCTTAGTACTAGTTAGTTCTCGATTATAAAGGTTAGTACTCTAATCGTTACCGAGCTATTTGCAAAACGTATGAAGAGGGCCGGATGTGCCAGCCCGGCCATGAGCGAAAATAAAAATTTCAACTATACCCCGAGTAAATACTTGGTTAGTACTAGTTAGTTCTCGATTATAAAGGTTAGTACTCTAATCGTTACCGAGCTATAAGCAAAACGTATGGAGAGGGCCGGATGTGCCAGCCCGGCCATGAGCGAAAATAAAAATTTCAACTACACCACGAGTTACTTCTAGGTTAGTACTAGTTATTTCTCGATTATAAAGGTTAGTACTCTAACTGTTACCGAGCTATAAGCAAAACGTATGGAGAGGGCCGGAAGTGCCAGCCCGGCCACGAGCGAAAATAAAAATTTCAACTTTACCACGAGTCAATACTAGCTTAGTACTAGTTAGTTCTCGATTATAAAGGTTAGTACTCTTACCGTTACCGAGCTATAAGCAAAACGTATGGTGAGGGCCGCCGGAAGTGCCACCCCGGCCATGAGCGAAAATAAAAATTTCAACTACACCACGAGTTACTTCTAGGTTAGTACTAGTTATTTCTCGATTATAAAGGTTAGTACTCTAACTGTTACCGAGCTATAAGCAAAACGTATGGAGAGGGCCGGAAGTGCCAGCCCGGCCACGAGCGAAAATAAAAATTTCAACTATACCACGAGTTACTACTAGGTTATTACTAGTTATTTCTCGATTATAAAGGTTAGTACTCTAACCGTTACCGAGCTATAAGCAAAACGTATGGTAAGGGCCGGAAGTTTCAGCCCGGCCATGAGCGAAAATAAAAATTTCAGTTATACCACGAGTTAATACTAGGTTAGTACTAGTTAGTACTTGAATATGAGGGTTACTACTCTAACTGTGACCGAGCTATTAAGTAAAACGTATGGAGAGGGCCGGAAGTGCCAGCCCGGCCATGAGCGAAAATAAAAATTTCAACTATACCACGAGTTATTACTTGGTTAGAACTAGTTAGTTCTCGATTATAAAGGTTAGTACTCTAACCGTTACCGAGCTATAAGCAAAACGTATGGTGTGGGCCAGAAGTGCCAGCCCGGCCATGAGCGAAAATAAAAATTTCAACTACACCACGAGTTACTACTAGGTTAGTACTAGTTATTTCTCGATTATAAAGGTTAGTACTCTAACTGTTACCGAGCTATAAGCAAAACGTATGGTGAGGGCCGGAAGTGCCAGCCCGGCCATGAGCGAAAATAAAAATGTCAACTACACCACGAGTTAATACTAGGTTAGTACTAGTTAGTACTTGAATATGAGGGTTACTACTCTAACTGTGACCGAGCTATTAAATAAAATGTATGGAGAGGGCCGGAAGTGCCAGCCCGGCCATGAGCGAAAATAAAAATTTCAACTATACAACGAGTCAATACTAGGTTAGTACTAGTTAGTTCTCGATTATAAAGGTAGTACTCTTACCGTTACCGAGCTATAAGCAAAACGTATGGTGAGGGCCTCCGGAAGTGCCAGCCCGGCCATGAGCAAAAATAAAAATTTTAACTATACCACGAGTCAATACTAGGTTAGTACTAGTTAGTTCTCGATTATAAAGGTTAGTACTCTAACCGTTACCAAGCTATAAGCAAAACGTATGGTGAGGGCCGGAAGTGCCAGCTCGGCCATGAGCGAAAAAAAAATTTCAACTATACCACGAGTTATTACTTGGTTAGGAAAAGTTAGTTCTCGATTATAAAGGTTAGTACTTTAAACGTTACCGAGCTATAAGCAACACGTATGGAGAGGGCCGGAAGTGCCAGCCCGGCCATGAGCGAAAATAAAAATTTCAACTATACCACGAGTTATTACTTGGTTAGAACTAGTTAGTTCTCGATTATAAAGGTTAGTACTCTAACCGTTACCGAGCTATAAGCAAAACGTATGGTGTGGGCCGGAAGTGCCAGCACGGCCATGAGCGAAAATAAAAATTTCAACTACACCACGAGTTACTACTAGGTTAGTACTAGTTATTTCTCGATTATAAAGGTTAGTACTCTAACCGTTACCGAGCTATAAGCAAAACGTATGGTGAGGGCCGGAAGTTCCAGCCCGGCCATGAGCGAAAATAAAAATTTCAACTATACCACGAGTTATTACTTGGTTAGGAAAAGTTAGTTCTCGATTATAAAGGTTAGTACTTTAAACGTTACCGAGCTATAAGCAAAACGTATGGAGAGGGCCGGAAGTGCCAGCCCGGCCATGAGCGAAAATAAAAATTTCAACTATACCACGAGTTATTACTTGGTTAGAACTAGTTAGTTCTCGATTATAAAGGTTAGTACTCTAACCGTTATCGAGCTATAAGCAAAACGTATGGTGTGGGCCAGAAGTGCCAGCCCGGCCATGAGCGAAAATAAAAATTTCAACTACACCACGAGTTACTACTAGGTTAGTACTAGTTATTTCTCGATTATAAAGGTTAGTACTCTAACTGTTACCGAGCTATAAGCAAAACGTATGGTGAGGGCCGGAAGTGCCAGCCCGGCCATGAGCGAAAATAAAAATGTCAACTACACCACGAGTTAATACTAGGTTAGTACTAGTTAGTACTTGAATATGAGGGTTACTACTCTAACTGCTACCGAGCTATTAAGTAAAACGTATGGAGAGGGCCGGAAGTGCCAGCCCGGCCATAAGCGAAAATAAAAATTTCAACTATACCCTGAGTAAATACTAGGTTAGTACTAGTTAGTTCTCGATTATAAAGGTTAGTACTCTAATCGTTACCGAGCTATAAGCAAAACGTATGGAGAGGGCCGGATGTGCCAGCCCGGCCATGAGCGAAAATAAAAATTTCAACTACACCACGAGTCAATACTAGCTTAGTACTAGTTAGTTCTCGATTATAAAGGTTAGTACTCTAACCGTTACCGAGCTATAAGCAAAACGTATGGTGAGGGCCGGAAGTCCCAGCCCGGCCATGAGCGAAAATAAATATTTCAACTACACCACGAGTTAATACTAGGTTAGTACTAGTTAGTACTTGAATATGAGGGTTACTACTCTAACTGTTACCGAGCTATTAAGTAAAACGTATGGAGAGGGCCGGAAGTGCCAGCCCGGCCATGAGCGAAAATAAAAATTTCAACTATACCACGAGTCAATACTAGGTTAGTACTAGTTAGTTCTCGATTATAAAGGTTAGTACTCTTACCGTTACCGAGCTATAAGCAAAACGTATGGTGAGGGCCTCCGGAAGTGCCAGCCCGGCCATGAGCAAAAATAAAAATTTTAACTATACCACGAGTCAATACTAGGTTAGTACTAGTTAGTTCTCGATTATAAAGGTTAGTACTCTAACCGTTACCGAGCTATAAGCAAAACGTATGGTGAGGGCCGGAAGTGCCAGCCCGGCCAAGAGCGAAAATAAAAATTTCAACTATACCACGAGTTATTACTTGGTTAGGAAAAGTTAGTTCTCGATTATAAAGGTTAGTACTTTAAACGTTACCGAGCTATAAGCAAAACGTATGGAGAGGGCCGGAAGTTCCAGCCCGGCCATGAGCGAAAATAAAAATTTCAACTATACCACGAGTTATTACTTGGTTAGAACTAGTTAGTTCTCGATTATAAAGGTTAGTACTCTAACCGTTACCGAGCTATAAGCAAAACGTATGGTGTGGGCCGGAAGTGCCAGCCCGGCCATGAGCGAAAATAAAAATTTCAACTACACCACGAGTTACTACTAGGTTAGTACTAATTATTTCTCGATTATAAAGGTTAGTACTCTAACTGTTACTGAGCTATAAGCAAAACGTATGGTGAGGGCCGGAAGTGCCAGCCCGGCCATGAGCGAAAATAAAAATGTCAACTATACCACGAGTCAATACTAGCTTAGTACTAGTTAGTTATCGATTATAAAGGTTAGTACTCTTACCGTTACCGAGCTATAAGCAAAACGTATGGTGAGGGCCGCCGGAAGTGCCAGCCCGGCCATGAGCGAAAATAAAAATTTTAACTATACCACGAGTCAATACTAGGTTAGTACCAGTTAGGACTTGAATATAAGGGTTACTACTCTAACTCTTACCGAGCTATTAAGCAAAACGTATGGAGAGGGCCGGAAGAGCCATTCCGGCCATGAGCGAAAATAAAAATTTTCAACTACACTACGAGTTAATACTAGGTTAGTACTAGTTAGTACTTGAATATGAGGGTTACTACTCTAACCGTTACCGAGCTATTAAGTAAAACGTACGGTGGGGGACGAAAGTGCCAGCTTGGCAAAAAGCTGAAAAGATGAAAATTTCAAGTGTCTTTTCGCTGCAATTTATTTTACATAAATTATATAAATGTCCAAACATCATCTATAAAAAAATACATTGTGGTATAAAAATAATTAAAATTAGTTTCCTACTTTAATCTTGCAACACTCTGCTAACTCATTGAATTACAATTATATTTAATTTATATGGTATCAAATGTTTATAGTCATTATTTAAAATAAAACTACATTGAATAGAGTATTATATGTTAGGGGCCGTACACACGTTATGTTACGCATTTTTTCGGTGTTTCAAAACCCCCCTCCCGCATGTTATGCGCTATAACGCTTGACCAAACCCCCCCCCCCCCACCAATGCGATACGTAACTCAATCTTAGTAGGCTTTAAAACAGTTTAAAACTTTTCGATGTAGTTTTATCGACAATTTGGAACATGGATTTCAATGAATCATTAAACATTAAATGACTTTCTTTAAAACATTTTTACAACTTATTTCAAAGCAAAATGTACACAAACAAACAAGACTTGTACTAATAATTATAAACAACAAAACATCTGTTAAAATATATGTTTTAACTATCACAGCTAAAAACTCAACAAATTTCATCCTATACTCTTATTCCTATACTCTTATATAAGCAATGTTTGCTTGATTGGTTGGTTGCACAATTATCTTGATAACGGGTCCGAGGATTTTCTTCAAATTTTGGAAATAACTAAGTTCTGGTATAAAAATATGTTCTAGGCAGGTCTCATCCCCAGTAAAAATTAAATAATGTTAAAAAACGAAATTGAAAAGTAAAAAAAATAACATTGGGCTTATGGAGTTAACAATCAAAACAAAAGAATTGAATCAGCTGTTCATAATAATCAGGGAACTGTCAAAGTACTGTAATACCTTTTTGTTTATAATTGTTGACATGTAGTTTCCTAAGAGCAGTGACTAAAGCAGTTGAGTGAAGATTGCATTTATAGATTGGTCATATCCGAAATAGTTCAAATTGACGTTTGAGCTATGAATAAAAACTGGAGTGATCGTAAAAATGCAGAAAAGAGGCAAATGAGCTATAAAAATATGATTATCAGTTGCGGGAAGTGGTGAAATTTTACTCCCAGTAATCTAAACCAACTGAATGGCTTTCACCAAGCAAAGCTCGGCCCCCAGGTACTTTATGACTAATACAACACCAACAAAAAACTAAAGATGTCATTGCGCAATACTGTATGCGGTCATGATATTATACACTCTCAAACAACACAAAAAATAAGTGTAAAGCACTACAGAACTTACTCAAAACGCGTTATGTATTTGTTTTTGTTAGTTTAACTGTTATTAAAATAGTATGACGGAAGTTGTTTTATTTAACAAACTGTAACCTTTATTTAGTCAATTTTATTATTAAGTTATTTAATTTTGAATGATTTATAACAGTATGTATGTGTACGGGAGTGTGCCAGCTCTTAGGCTTAATATGTGTGAGTTACGTAACGTTGATCCATCCCCCCTCCCAAAGAAAACACAGCATAACACTAGGTATACCCCCTCCCCACCCTTAAGTACGTTACGTAGTATGTGTATGGTCCCTATCTGCTTTTGAGGCCTAAATTTACAAAATATGGACAAATTAGACAGTTCATTTCCAGGTAATAAATATAATTAAGATTTTCATTTTCGCACATGCCCGAGCTGGCACTTAGGGCCCCCACCATACGTTTTGCTTATAGCTCGGTAACGGTTAGAGTACTAACGTTCATAATCGAGTACTAACTAGTACCAACCTAGTATTAACTCGTGGTATAGTTGAAATTTTCATTCCACATGTATTTTCTTTAGCTCTATACTCACACTATTGAAATTTGAACAATCGTTAACAGTCAATTGACCTGATTAGACTACGCACTTTTATTTTCAGGCAAACGCTAATGAAATTTTCACTTTTGCACATGGCTGGGCTGAACTTCTAGCCCTCGCCATACGTTTTGCTTAATAGCTCGGTAACGTTTAAAGTACTAACCTTTATAATCGAGAACTAACTAGTTCTAACCAAGTAATAACTCGTGGTATAGTTGAAATTTTTATTTTCGCTCATGGCCGGGCTGGCACTTCCGGCCCTCTCCATACGTTTTGCTTATAGCTCGGTAACGTTTAAAGTACTAACCGTTATAATCGAGAACTAACTTTTCCTAACCAAGTAATAACTCGTGGTATAGTTGAAATTTTTATTTTCGCACATGGCCAGGCTGGCACTTCCTGGCCCTGCCATACGTTTTGCTTAATAGCTCGGTAACGGTTAGAGTACTAACCTTTATATTCGAGTAATGACTAGTACTAACCTAGTATTTACCCGTAATATAGGTGAAATGTTCATTTTTGCTCATTGCCGGGGTGGCACTTCCGGCCCTCGCCAAACGTTTTGTTTAATAGCTCGGTAACGGTTAGAGTATTAACCTTCATATTCGAGTTACAACTATTAATAACCTAGTATTAACTCTTGGTATAGGTGAAATTTTTATTTTCGCTCATAGCCGGGCGAGCATTTCCCTGGACCTGCCGTACGTTTTTGTTAATAACTCTGTTATGCTTATGGGACTAACCTTCATATTCGAGTACTAACTAGTACTAACCTAGTATTAACTCGTGGTATGATTAAAATGTTAAATACCAAATATGACCGGGCCAGCGAAATGGACCTTGCTATCAGTAGCGCTGACTCAGTCTCATCAGTACTCTTGTTGCTGTTGTTATCAGTATTGGTCGAGGGGCCCTGGCCTTGCTCGGTGATGGGATGAATCATTTTTAGCTTTATGAAGCAGCTACGCTGTTCCTGTACCAACGATGCTGAAGCTATACAAAGGGATTTTATTACATGTCCCCGCTACGTATAATGCAAATTACCATGCTGTTATTATAATTTTGGTATATAATATGTTTTGGAATAGTATACAGCCTACCAATGAATATCATACGAAAAATATAGCGAGTAGGAATCATTTTGATAACATACGGATTGTTTGTTTTATTTTAAACAATGTATGAAGTATTTTATAACTTACCAACAGTTGGTGTAGCCTATGGTATCAACAATTTTCGGTACGCTGAGGCACAGGTATCATATATTCTACCACTAAAAGCTTTAAGGCAACATTAGCTGTTCAAGCCCATGTCTTTGTTTGTCAAAAATGATAAAATCAAAAACATTTGCATGTTAATTGTTCAATAAAACGAACACATACAAATTTAACATTGGCTGGGGCAACAGGTTGCACGCAAACGAGTTAGCAATTATTACTACCTACCTGTAGACCACAGCGTAGCTAATATTGTCGATGCCATAGACTAAAACAACAAGGGGCATAACAATAATTTGAATAGAATCCCTACTTAATATTCTAGGCTTGGTGTAGACCAATACCAAAATATTAAGGAGGGTTCCTGTTAAAATTATTGTTATCTACCTTAAACAGTTTGGAGTTCCATAGTTGCAGTTTTGAGAGAACAACTAAGGATAATTGTTAGTAGAATTTAAATAATCAAATAATTATTTAGGTATAACGTTATTTTTAAACCAGTGTCAAACTGAAGTTCAGCAGTTTTCACACACAGAACGCACGAGATGATACACGCTCCACGAGATATGAATCCTGCAAATAATGTTTGTCTGCGAACAAGAGCTTTGAAACCAATGTAAAGCGGGATTACCATATCAGAACATGCAAGGGCGAGTCTTGCATTGTCTGCAAATTGCACACGATAAAACGCTTTAATGTAATCGCAGCCTCTGAAACACACGAGACCTTATCAGTAGGGACTATAGCCCCCTACTCTTATCTTAGTTAAAGCCGTTGGTGCGCAGCTGTGTAAAAAGGTTTGAACAGACAAACAATTATGAAAAGTAACTTCTAAGTATCAACACAGGTCGCACTCATGATAAAGCATCATGTTAAGAAAACGTTTTATACTTAATTAAATTAGAATAGCAAACCAAAATAAACGATATTTGTCAATAATGACTCGACTTTTAAAGTTTGTAAAATTAAACTAAATCTCCGTCAAACTAAAAAAGATGTATGGTGACTTATTTCATAATACAAAACAATCTATTTATTTTTTGATTTATTTGGACTTTACCTATCGCTTCTAGTGTTTAAAACTACACTACGTTTCGGGAGGTAAGGAAACTCCTCCCGTTACCAAGTGAACCCTACTTACATCTAAATATCAAATTCTTACACCTAACTAACCTACATTTTTTTTGGATTTTTTAAAATCTTTTTCTTTTACATTTTATTTTACACTAACACAAATATAACACACATATATATATATTAAAAAAACTCAAATACAATACACTAACACAACATTTATATATACGAACAAATGGACAACTGACAATACATTACCTGTTCTGCATCGTTGCCTCCAAGCTGACGGCAAACACGGGAAACTTGACTCTCACGTCCATCCACAACCAGACCGCGCACTCGATTAGTGGCTAGCGGTAGTGGAGGGGGGAGAGCCGTTACCCCCACCTACCGACAGGGGCACGTGACGACACAGCTGTGGCTACCCACCCGTCTGTGTCGACGGGAACATGACACGGAAACCAAAAACTGCACGATTCCTCCTAGAATGCTACACGGGCACCAGTACGATATTCTCATAGAAATTACCGCATGCCTCCAAGGTGAGCATTGGGAACTGGTCATGAAATCAGGTGGCAGTGTTTCCTTCAAGGGCGATCACGGACGCATGTGTCGTAGCCGCATTGGATGGACTCTAGACGCAGGAGCAACTGTAACACAAGGAACTGGTGTGTGTTTGTGGGGTGATTTTTGACTGCAATGGTTTTTAATTAAGGGAACCCATAGTGGCCTGACATCAATACTACTCTGACTTATCGGATTTTCATGTAATTTAATTAATGCCCCTTCAACAAACTTTCTTTTATAATAGTGAGACTCATGATGTCTAATTTTTGCCTCTTCCCAACTAACCATTTTATGACCATTTTCCCAGGCGTGTTTCGCCAATTTAGATTTTACTGTTTCGCCATTTTTTGTGTTTCTTTTATGTTCGTTTATACGAACTTTTAGCGGCCTTTTGAGATTTGAGTTTTGTATATATATTTGTTATCTTTGTGTTAGTGTAAATTAAAATGTAACAGAAAAAGATTTAAAAAAATTCAAAAAAATGTAGGTTAGTTTGGTGTAAGAATTTGATATTTAGATGTAAGTAGGGTTCACTTGATAACGGAAGGAGTTTCCTTACACCCCGAAACGTAGTGTAGTTTTAAACACTAGAAGCGATAGGTAGAGTCCAAATAAATCAAAAAATAAATTAAAATCCATCGCTATTATGAGTTTCAAAAATACAATCTATTTATATTTGGCTTCCAAAACCAAACTCATTTCTCTTTACATAATATAATGGAGATAAACATATAAGATCCATGTTCACACGTTTAACGAAAAATGCGATGAAAGTCCATAAAACACGAACTTGAAAGGGAAATCAACTTTAAATAAGAGTAAAATTTTGAAGTATTAATCAAATATGTAACAGAGTGTTAATAGTTTCACAAACAACTCAAGACTGTTTTGCAGGTGCCTGTGTAGGCCCCTACCGTGGCCGCCCATCGCCAAGTCCTCTGCTGTTACGCCCAACAAGACAATTTATCGCCGTGTTTTCCTCCTATTGTATTTGCCCCATTGGGCCCACGACCACAACTCTGCACCTGATTAGCATGAATTATTGATAAATCGCATTGTAATTATGTATCAAGTATCCTTTAATGCGATTATGAAGTATAAAATTAAAATAACATAACATATGTTTTTATCATTAGGAAAAACATTAAAACAATTTACTCAAACTGACTAATGATCCTGGAATGTTACTACAAATTAAGGGTTTGGCGCTGGATCGACGTGTGTCTTTTAACAAAAAATGTAATAACTGTACTTAAAAAAAAAAAAAAAAAACTTAATATCGATTAACATGTTTGCAAATATAAAAAAAACTGCTCATCAAGTTCACCCAATTAAATAGCTCTATTTTATTTTATCCTTTTAAATAGCCGTAATAATTTGTCCACTGCATAAATAAGGTTTCATTTGGAACCCATGGTATCATATAATTGCGGTACGTATCTGTAAAATGTGCACAAAAAACCGAGGATATAAACAGGATTTCAGAGTAAACGTCATTAAGTTAGTTACAACTGATTCAAGTTAGTCTCAATACTACAACGTGCAAGTAGTATTTCTCAGCCAATCGTTAACAAAGTAGGTCGCGCGTGTATAAGAGGCAGTGTTGAGTTGTCTCACACAGTTGCTTCTTTGACAAATAAATGTTTTTAGCAAAATTTAACGAGCGCATCGATCATCAAATTAATAACTAAAAAAGTTAACATTATTTGGCTAAAATCTAAAACAAGAAGAGGTCACACTGATATCACATGACGGGGCACAGCTGGGAGTGCAGCTGTCGTGATAGCGGCTGGCTTATCACAACAGCCCGTATTTACATTCCACGTATTGATTTTATGGGTAAACACACCAGCAGGTAGACCTCGTGAGGAATATTACCAACTCTTATTCATTTCACTGAACTACGTTTACCATGTATATTACCATGGTAAATGCTAATGGTAAAGGTCACTGTTGTGCTTGCCATTTATTGTCTATAACTCTTTGTTTTAAATGTGTATAAATTGATTCGTTGGCCATGCTGTGTTAATACAGTTTATGACAAAAAAGGATTTTTGACTCTTGGCATACTTAACCGTATAAAGGAATATAGTTTTAGTAGCATTACAGATTTTTTTAGTAAATGAATTTAACCACACTTAACTAAAGAATTATTGATTCTTGGAATAGATAACCGTATAAGGAATAATGTTTTAGTAGCAGACCTGATTTTGTTACTAAATGATATTAACCACACTTAACTAAAGAATTATTGATTCTTGGTATAGATACAATACCGTATCGTATACAGTACCGTTCTTGGTATATTTCCGTATAGGGAATATTGTTTTAGTAGCAGACCTGATTTTGTTACTAAATGAATTTAACCACACTGAACTAAAGAATTATTGATTCTTGGTATAGATAACCGTATAGGGAATATTGTTTTAGTAGCAGACCTGATTTTGTTACTAAATGAATTTAACCACACTTAACTAAAGAATTATTGATTCTTGGTATAGATAACCGTATAAGGAATATTGTTTTAGTAGCAGACCTGATTTTGTTACAAAATGAATTTAACCACACTGAACTAAAGAATTATTGATTCTTGGTATAGATAACCGTATAAGGAATATTGTTTTAGTAGCAGACCTGATTTCGTTACTAAATGAATTTAACCAAATTTAACTAAAGAATTATTGATTCTTGGTATAGATAACCGTATAAGGAATATCGTTTTAGTAGCAGAAATAATTTTGTTACTAAATGAATTTAACCACCACAACAGTAAAAGCTTAAATGAATTGTTCATGGATATTAGTTGAAAAGCCCTTTTAACTTGGGCCGCTGGAAAATCTTCCTTTATACAGAAAATGTGCTCGGAACATTCAACAAACCGCGTGAGTTCAGACAGGCAGTTAAATGCCCCATCGACAAAATATCTTAATAATTTTGGTGTTGGCTGCTCTAATCAGCCGCGACCTTTTTACTCGTAACTCGTGCAAGATATATCGATGGATATATCCAACAAACTGTGTTACTCAGACTGTTTTGAAATATAATGATTATTTAGCCGCCATGTTATTCTTATGGAGAATAATTAAAATGTCATAAATCGTTTATTTATGAATGTATATTGATGAAACTTGGAATGTAGCTTTATTTGATATTAAGATACATATATATGCATTGGAAATTCGCTGAGTAGGTAGGTTTTCTGCTACGGGGGTATTTCATTTATACGACAGTATAAAAAGAATTTTTTTAAAGTTTACAAACGTTAAATGTTGCCTGGTATTATTAATTTTGTAGTTTGCATTGGATGGAAGGGTTGTTTATGTAAACATGTACATTATTAACATATTTTGCGTAAAATAACATGAACTGTCTTCTTACACCAGCATTCTCAACTTTATAATGTACCAACCATTGTCAACAACTTTCAACTTTTGATAGGCAAATAAACACTTATAATCTAACAAGAAAATAATAATAATTTGGAATTTTTGGGATTTTAATACATAGTAGTGTAGTATACATATAATTTATAAATACCCCCGTCGCAGCAAACCTGCGTACTCAGCGAATTTACTACGCATGAAATATTTCTTACTACCACACAAAGCCACTTACCAAGTTTCATAAAAATACTTGGATAAGTAAGTGATGTATAGCATTTTATTTATTCTCCATAAGAATAACATTAAGGCTGAGAACGCAGGTTTAATGCAACGAGGAAGATAAAAATGTGGTTTTTAAAAAAAATTATCAATATAACTCAACCAGGTGAAGCTACATACCAAGTTTTAATGATTTATGTTCATTATTAAGGGAGATATAAAGCTATATTAAAGATATTAAAGATATATTCTCCATAAGAATAACATTAGGGATGAGTATGCAGGTTTGCTGCTAAGAGGACAATCAACAAAAAATCATTTTTTTGTGCAAATATCAATATACCAGTACTAGATGAAGCCACATACCAAGTTTCATCAATATACGTTCATAAATAATCAAGATATAAAATTTTAAATATTATTCATAACGATAACATTGGACAACCTACTGTGTTTACCACTTTGAATATCTCGGCAACGGTTGGACGTAGAATCACAATTTAAACACCAAAATGATTGTTTTGTAGATCTAAAGTGATTGGTAAAAGCAAATGTGAAGTGTACAGTAAAATTAATTAAGGAAAAGCTAAAAACCATTTTCCCATAAGATTAACATGGGAGATTTTATGAACACGTTTTTTGGATTTTCTCCGCAACCACTTAACCTAGGTTAATGATTCAAAATACTATATTATTTGTTTTTTTAAGCTCTATAAAATGGTTAAAACAAAAATTGTGTATTTTAAAAAGTTCAGGGTGAAAATTGCAAAAAACTGATTTTTGGACAATTCTAAAACCCCATAAACTCCATAAACCCCCTTTCCCATAGTCCCATTTTTCTGGTTTTTGAACTTAAAGTCATGAATGTCACTTTACACATTCGAGCCAAATTTCATCGAAATCGGACGTTTTTTACTCTAGTTATCGCATTCACGGACACACACACACACACACACACACACACACACACACACACACACACACACACACACACACACACATGTATATATATTATACATATATCTATATGTATATATATATGTATATAGTATATATATATACATATATATAAATTTGAACGAATAGTGTTTTTGGCATCTGCGGACCTCAAAACAAAAAGTTATCATGGTCTCGGGCTTAAGTCTTACCATGAGACCTACGGTTATAGCTTCTTCCCTATAGGGGAGATTCGCTAAAACTAAAAAAATATTTTAACTTTTGTCCTCGCGTCATGGAATTAAATCATTTTTAAACTATTGGTTCTCTGAAACAATATCTCATGGGACGGAGTATTTCTATTAAATTCCGTAAAAAACATTTGAGCTGTGCCCAGATATATAATTTCAATAATCATTAAATATGGTTCCCACTGCATTATTGTACATAACTTTAATTTGTATCATCGAGTAAATCCAATTCTACTGATGTTACCATGCATCCGACAAGTGGCTAAACTGTATCAACAAGTGTTTAGTTTAGTTTTTAGGTGTACCACATGCACTATGATTCTCCGGCGAAGCCGGGTACTAGGCTTAGGTCTAGACATTTTGGGTCTGATTATCGAATATATATAAGCATATATTTTCGAGAACGGCAATTATTGTAAGAACATACCTAACAAATACAGTACAATCTTTAAAACTAAACATTTTATTCCTTGCAATAAAAAAACTCACACAATTCAACTTTTTTGTCGTGAAAATAAATTGTACTATGAGCTGGAATTTCTTTTGAAACTTTAATAGCTGTTGAAGGTAATCTGGGACAAATTTACATATTATTAACAATTTTAATTTAAGTTAAAGTACTTCTTACAACTTTTTACCTATTAGTGCGTTATTGGCGAATTAATATGCTAAATAATTTGGTTTTTCGACTGTTTATACAAGCCATAACATAAGTTCAACTAACGCCACATCGTACATTCCCGTGTATGTCAAGGACAAGCGATTTGTTCGCCAACGCGACGACAACACTGGCAACTATCTGTAGTGATAATAATTTCATGGAGCCAATTTCATTGTGACCCCTACACCAACTGATGCTGTTACTGATGATTAGGAACTTAAAATTATTATTTAAATGACTTCGGCCCAACCGGGACAAGGTCGGTTGCGGCGCGGCACTCGGTTCTAGGAACTCGAGTTCCGGGAGAAGAGCGCGAACTGCGACCGCTTTGCTACAACAGTAACAGGGGAGAGCCAGCTGAGGCTGAGAGACGCCTCTCACGACTTTCCTGTAGCCAAGCCAATTATCACAAATTTGCCTCGGATGTCACGAATTTGTATTACAAATATTTGAAATAATCACGTAGGATTCACAGTATTACTGATTAACCTACACATAGTAAACAATAGTAAATTTATATTTAAGAGTCTTCATCACCGGAAGTTGCTAGACCCCAACTTTAGATTTTGTTCCATAAGGCCAATGTTAACTTTGTGCCTACATTACTCCTCACCTGATCGTCACATACAATTCATTTTGGTGTCAAACTAAAGGTTTCGTCGTCCTCTAGGGAAATACAATGTCGAATTCCTTAATTTGGGTATCAAAGTTTCATAATAAATATTTTAATTTTGAACTGAAACACTGTACATGATCTCATTAATTTGTAAAAACATCCAAATTCGACTATTGTATTTCCCTAGAGGACAACAAAACCTTTAATATGACACCAAAATTAATTGTTTGTGACGATCAGGTGAGGCGTAACGGAGTCACAAAGTTAACATTGGGCTTATGGAACAAAACACCAATATGGCGTCCGCCAACTTCCGGTGATGAAGACTCTTAACTGAAGAATCCTTTAGTAATAAAACTCAATTCAACTCTAATATAAAAAAATAAATAATGAAGTAGAAATATACTTAGATATTACTTAGATATTAAGTAGTATTTTAGAAGATTGTTGTTATTATATTCTGTTATTTTAATTGTTTTGGCAAATAAATATTAGTTTTATTATTATTATTGTTATTAATTTAAAACTGCCTTCTTTAATTTTATAAACAGGTTGTAACATTTAAAATAAAAAAATAAAAAATTCTGAATCAATTAGAAGAGCTAGAAGACGAAATATGCTTATATATTATCCACATATAATTCGTAAAGGTTTCATAAAAAAGGAGCAGAGGTAGCTAACCACCTTAAAAATCTCATAACAGCCAACAGAGATGGACGCATTGTGAAAGATAATGTAGCGGGTTGGAATGTAATAGGGATTATGGATCAACTTAAATAACACTGGCATGTTCTACTCTTCAGAATTGTCAAAGATTACACACTCCGACTATAATATCAGTGCTTCAAAGGACTAACTAATGCCACAATGATATGGAAATAATTAACCTAAGTCATTAGCTTATTCCGGATTGAAATGGCAATGCAAATTACTGATGACGCATTGTGTATTGTTTGAATAAAATGAAGCATCACGACGGCTGTCACTTCGAGGGAGAGAGAGAGAGAATTACGATCAAGACGAACATAAAGAATATTTCACTACGATATAGAGCAGAGGGACTACTACTTCACTGAATAGACATATCTGTGTTGACACGCTTTGCGCATAATCTATTTTCTGGGATTGTCACCACCCAAGTATAAAACTAAGTTATGACATACGTACAGACTTCATTCATCGGTTCAGGTCTCAACGAAATAAAATTGGGTTTTGAGATTCTATTCAGTTATTGTTTCAGATAGGATTTTTTGAATCACACAAAAGATTATGGTGAATACCTATGTCTTCACTGATTGACACACACATTCTTGTAAGTGTACTCCTTGTAATTGGGAGGGGTAGTCTGATTAAAAATTCTAAATTATTTGTTATTCTATACAAATGGCCTAATCCAAAACTGTTTTAAAAATGTTAGAATGAATACGAAAACTGATACAAAATTCAACCCCTTTCGAAAAATCAAAAAAATGTACGCAGTCCTGCATTTTATGACAAATTTGGTATGTTTTTGAAAATTGTTGCGTTAACCACACATATAATCTTCCTTTCATTGAAAGTTAAATTTAATTAAAGACTTAAGTTAATAATACATTGTTGTGTAAATTGATATTGGCTCGGAGGTATAGAGTCTTTCATTATAGTTGATGAAGTTCTACAAGCTTGTCAAGATCAGTTATCAGATAACGCCCTTAGTGTATCAAGGCACTAGGTTAAAGTGATATCAACGGCAGCTAATGGTTGTTATGGAGGGTTACTGGTGTGTAACTTGACTATATTGGGTGAAGAGATTATCTTATCACCAGAAGGATCGTGATGCTATAGTTTGCTTAGTTTATTTACAACAAAACATCTCCATTGAGTGATATTTATAATGTGCGCTTAAAATTGCTTCCTCTTGCATTTGAACATATATTATTCAACTTAAGTGATGCAACTATAGCGTTTGGTTATATTAAATAGTTTCAACCGTGGACTACCACAACCACTGGAGTAATGGTTTTGGAGGGTACAAATAACAATCAGAATTACGGTAGAAGCATTGGCAAACTCTTGCTTTTAAGAAGAAATATGTATGACAAAGCTAAAAAATTATGTAAATAAACGAAAAAACTAAAACATAGGAAAACATCACTAAGGGGTTGTTAGGTGTTATGTGTATCTGTGTAGCGTAATAGAGTAATTACAAAATATCGCTCTCAATTTTATAGGTTTTTAGATCTGGATCGTTTAAGTGAAATGTCGATTTTCGTTGATTTTAATAAGACTTATCGCTCAAAAATAATTAGGCTATTTACAGGGTGAATAGGTACAGGGTGAATAGCGGGCGTTCGTTGCCTGGGACTAATGAAGCATCACGACGTTCTATAACCACGGCTGCTACGTAACGAGAGAACATTGCAGCATGGGAGCCAAGGTCACGACAGAACACTGGGTTGAATAACAACACCGAGTCAGTAGGCTGTACAATACTGTACCGATAATGTTCAACGTCAACGGCCAGAGAGACTACTGGTATAACTGTGTTGGGAACCTTGTTAGTTATTATACTAAGCGGTGGTTTTGTAATACTTACCTTGTTATTGTTAGATATTAAACCAAACAAAGTATATTGTTGAATGGAATTTACTGTGACTATTAACAAATTTACATAACAAAGAGTATTTATCACTACATCTATCCCTTTGTATTTTTCCCTTTTGTAGGTTATAATGTACATGGTGATTGAGAGGTAAAAAAACAAAAGCCTAATGTAATAAGTTGTATACACGTTTTACTTTGTATTGTTTTTCTTCTCACTTTTTCAAAGCAAAAAGAAAAAGGTTGTAACTAAGCGTTGTGTTTGAACTAAGTTAAGGGACGTTCATGTAATGCCCGCACTGTGGTTTATAAGTTGGGATATGCGTCATACAGCTTAGATATTTAATCTGATATTCAACCAAAGCCATCTTCTATTGTTACTAAACGCGCAATAACATATGAAGTGCATGCCCAGGTTGGTAATCAGTGTAGCCGCCTCCGTCGCCGCCCACGGTCAGGGCCACTGCCATTCCCGGCACCTCGACCGCCTCTGTCTGGTTGTGGTTGTAGTTGTGGTTGTATGCATGTGTTGAGTATGTGATTACCAGCGAGCAGGTGATTACACCTAATCGTTAGTATGACGCATTGCAAAGTGTAACTGGTATAATGTCATTTGTATATGCTGTTCTGTTTATCGTTATTTTCAGAACCCTATGACAGTAGGTCTCTCTATTTTATGAAACTTCCATAATCCCTGAAGTTGGAACTCATAAATTTAAGTTTTTGAGATTTATTTGAGAAAATCCTCATGGTTGTAAGTTAACACTTTTATTTCATGTAGTGGCTCTTTTCCGCGTTTCCGCGTGTGCAGCAGACTCAGACGATGACGAAAAACACAGTTCATTTTAGTAGGCCTGTATCTTGCATTTATTTCTCATGTCAAGGTTTTATTCCGCAAATCCACATTGGTTTAGTGTGGAGGGTCAAATTAAATGGAAAACAAAAAAAAATCGTTATTCACTTGTTTTTCTACTTCTCAATCGATAAATAAATGTTATATATTAATCTTAAAATCAACTAGATTAATGTTCTATTTCACTTATTTTTTAATATTTAAACAATACATTATTGAGTAATTAATTAAGTTTTCAAAACATGGTTAAATACGTGCTGGGGTTCCGAGTAAGAAGGCCTAATTAAATTTATGTAATGCCGTTTAAAAAATAATATTTATAATATCACAACTTAATTATTCAATATTATATTGAGATTTAACTTATAATTTTAGGTGTAATGGAGACTATGAAATACATAAGACATGGTAACCAGTTCCCTCAATTAGAACACAATACAACAGATTAAGGGATGCCATTGGAAGTGACAGCATCCCAGGAACAGACCTAAAGATCGGATCTTGATATATCGGACTTAAGCCAAGCTCACTTGTGTCACAACATATTCACATGCTGAGTCTTACATCGAGTTGAGTTGCTCCTCAACTTCTTCAATACAATATTCATGCAATACCATTATTTGCGCAGTAGTAGTATTGCTTCCTATCTTTCTATTAATCGCAGAAGATACTCAAAATCCACTAGATGTTATTCAATAGTTCCCATATGACCTTGACTGTGAGTGCATGCCTCGCTCGAGCTGCCAAACTATTGCGCGAGGAGTGACAATAGTAGTTGCCAAAATTAACCTAAAATCAAACCAACGTTTAATACTGATATACTCTGAGAAGTTAACTGTAAATGCTACTAAAGAAATAATTTTTCAATTATGCGTATAGCAAAGTGTAAGGTCAAATAACTATCATTATATTAAACGAATAAGGCGATTTTTGTTCAGAAGATTATGGCCAAACTACTGGGTCGATATTGATGATTTACGGGTCGTTTGAAAGCCCTTAACGGCTAGAGGTGCCTTTTGGGGGTCTCAAGTCAGTGCGTGGAACCAGACACCCATGGGAAGCACTCAAAGTTTGGCTTTGGCCCATTTAAATAACATTGGACAGCAAATCAAAACAAAAGATGCAGAACAGCTGGGATTAAAGATACAAACATATGGTTTGCTAGTATTGTATTAATTTATGAAACATTAAATGTTTTCTTGTGAACAAATTATAATTTGTTTATTATGAGTAAACTACTTATCATTTAGTGGCTAATATCACTACTGCTATTAATTTCTATTTATTATTTCTTTAGTTTACAAATATATTTAAGTCATCAAACATACTCCACATAACAAGTGACGAATCATCACTTGGGAAACTTGCATTCTACTTCGTTCATTTAGATATCATTTGGAGTAATTGGTTTAGAAAAAGTAAGAGATTCGAATGTCGGTAGTTAAAAAATCTCGTTTCCAATCTATAATTTATAAGATTTTAACAGCCTGTAAATATAAAATCAAAAAAGTAGGAGAAACGTTTTCGAATGTGAAATCCATACTTTTTGGAAGAGGCCTAAGAGTTCCACCCCCTCCCTCCACGACCCCTCCTTAAGGGGATTTAAGTAATAGGTTATTCCTCATTTAGTACGCAAAGCATACCAGATTGGAAGCCACTAATGTACAGTTCCATACAGTGAAAGTGATTTCGTCGATGTTGTAATGAATAATACGAGCGACTCCTGCTGCTCAACTTTGAGCAAATATTTATTAATTTCGGGATTATCCACCTCCTATACGGTTCTATTGGTTTTTATTGTGAAGTTATTCCAGAGATTAGCTCGAGAATGCTGTTCTTGCTCGTGTACTATGTTTTGTTCTCATCAAATTCTATTAAATCAATTACATTGGTTTCTATCCTTCCTAGAGATTACAATTTGAACGTTGAAAGCCCAGGGGCAGAACCCCCCCCCCCGATTAGTGGAGGGGGGTATTTAAGGGGAGAATGTTTTCTATAACCCCAAAAGACTTTAAGTACTTTAAAATAACAGATAAAACATGATTTTAGAAATATCAGTTTCGTCGGTGGTCTTGTCATAAAAATTGGCTAATTATTTTTTAAATACAAGCCAGTTTAGGCATTGTATTATCACGAGTCAAATCTTAACCTTTTACTGGGACTATTTATATTTATAATCAACGTGTTTATATTTGCTTATCGTATTTATCTATCGAATTGTCAAGTCCAAAAACTGAATTTAGGGTTGATTTTTGTCATTTGTACTTCTGTGCACAGTTTACAAAGAGCTGACATTCGGGTCGATCGGGCGAAGGCCACTCAATGTGTACAATGACAAGAACATCCTCCTTTAACGGAAAACTAAGCTATCTCCAGAGGCTCTCAAAAAATTAACTAAATGGAAATACAAATTTACGGCTTGCGTGAATAAACATTTGTATGTATTGTCCCAGGAACATATAGCCACCTCGTGACATCTATCCCCTATAAAAGACAAAGCCCTCACTCACTGACTGACTCGCTCACTCGCTCACTCACTTATCACGAATTCTCCTACTCCCATTTACATAGAGTTGACATTTTGTACACTGATTCTTTAGGCATAAAATAGAAAAACTAAATGGTTTTTATGCTGATCTGACCTTAGGGCTCCACCAGAGACCCCGACAAAGTTCCTCATGGACATTAATTTGTCTTTGAGCTGATGAAAATACAAACAGCTGATCTTGATTCGTAGTAGTTCCACGGACTAACTACGGAGTGCAGCACACACAAGTGTCATAGTTTTACTTTCTCCCCATTATACATAGTATATGGAGAAAGTATATGGGTTCGTTTTGGTGCTCCCTGAACCCAAAAAAGTGATTTTTACGTGATGTCTGTGTGTCTCTCTGTCTGTCTGTGTAGATGTGTACAGAGCTAGAGCCCTAACCAATGGTTCGATTTTTATGAAATTTGGTATGTAGGTACTAATCCACGATATCTCCAGTTTTTTTTCATTTTTTGGATTTTAAGGGTAATTATCCCCAAAAGACCGCCAAAAAATATGAAAAATCAAGATTTCTCAAAAACGGCTATATCGATTTTGATTAAACTTTAGTCGTTTGTAGAACTTTAGTTTTCTAACAAATTTATACCACCCACATTTCTGTAAAAATTCGGGTTCATAAATTACAGGACATAAAATATCAAAAATTCAGTTCTTACTCTCTCCCCCTTATACATTGTATATGGAGAAAGTATTGTTTTCGCCAACATTTTTGAATTTGAGTTGTTAGTGGAAATATTCGTTTTGGTGCTCCCCGAATCCAAAAAAGTGATTTTAACGTGATGTCTGTATGTCTGTCTGTCTGTCTGTATGGATGTGTACAGAGCTAGAGCCCTAACCAATGCCCGAGTTTTATGAAATTTGATATGTAGGTACTGATCCACGATATCTCCAGTTGTTTTTATATTTTTGAATTTTTTATTTTCAAGGGTAATTATCCTCAAAAAACCGCCAAAAAACATGAAAAGTCCAAATTTATCAAAAACGGCTCTAACAATTTTAATTAAACTTTAGCCGTTTGTAGATCTTTAGTTTTCAAACAAAATGACACCACCCGCATCTGTGTAAAAATTCAGGTTCAGAAATTACAGGACTTATAACATCTAAAATTCATTTTTTTTTAGATTTTTCATAAAAAAACAATATAAAAATATTACTATTCACCATTAAAAATAGCTCAAAAACTAAATAATTCAGTATCTTGAATTACTATTCTACGATTGCTGGTTGCGGAGAAAATTTAAATTTTCATTTTGCGGTAAACGCAGTACGTTGTCCAATGTTATCCTTATGGGGAATACCAAAATTACTATTTCTCTCTTATTTACTGATCAATTTCGTTCAAACTTGATATGCTTGTCAAGTTAGCATTGACCAACAGAGGAAATTTGAAATATGTTGCCCCTTAAAAACCTGTGGGGGGGAATAGGGGGTATTTCCCCTGTTAAAACCACGTGTGTAGCAATGGATTCTGTAGTGCCTCCAAAATAGGGATTTGGGTGGATGTTTTTGAAAACAACTTGTTTCCAAGATTTTCTGTACATTCGACCGTGCTTTGTATTTTATATTTAGTAAATAAAAAGTAATTTATTCATTAAAGTTGGGCTAAAAGGGAGAAAGTGTGTGTCAGTTTCCTGATACGTTTATTTGGATTTTTCATAAAAAAAACATAAGTATAAAAATATCACTATTCACCATTAATAAGAGCTCAACAAACTAAATAATTTAGTATTTTGAATTACTATTCTACGATATCTGGTTGCGGAGAAAATTTAAATTTTCATTTTGCTGTAAACGCAGTATGTTGTCCAATGTTATTCTTATGGGGAATACAAACATTACTATTTCTCTCTTATTTATTGATCCATTTCGTTAAAACTTGATATGCTTGTCAAGTTAGCATTGACCAACAGAGGAAATTCGAAATATTTTGCCCCTTAATAACCCTCAGGGGGGGAATAGGGGGCATTTACCCTTTTAAAACCACGTGTGTAGCGATGGATTCTGTAGTGCCTCCTAAACAGGGATTTGGGTGGAAAATTTTTGAAAACAACTTGTTTCCAAGATTTCCTGTACATTTGACAGTGCTTTGTATTCTATATTTAGTAAATAAAAAGTAATTTATTCATTAAATTTGGGCTAAAAGGGAGGAAGTATGTGTCAGTTTCCTGATACCGTTTATTTATAAATCATTTGCGGGGCGAAACCTGCGGGTAACAGCTAGTTAGGTATAAATACATCACCAGATATTCCTTGTATGTTTAACGAAGTTTAAGTGTATCAGATAGTCAACTCATCTGTTACTATATTCGGAATTACTGTATAATATAATAACAACATTTATGAAAATATTAGAGCCCGGTATGAACATGTTTTCTTTGAATGTAAAAACAATCTTTCAGTATTTTACGTTAAATGTAACGATAAAAACCTTTAAATGGAAACACGGAACCATTCATCGAACGCGTTACGTTCTGGGAAAACATGAATTACACCGTACTAAAGAGTACAACGCGGCCGACACGCGACGTGGATCACGCAAACTCACGATATACACAACTACCACTACACCGCCAGCACGCAACTGCTCGTCCTTCAGGGTCGAGTATCGAGTTGGTCAACAGGAACATCTCTGACGACAAACTTATCAAAAAGGTGTATTAAATTTTAAATTTGTTGGTGATACATTATTTAACATATGTTTGGATCAAGAATCCGATTAAACTGACACTGTTGCCAATGAATACAGAGTCTTATAAGAAGAACGTCTTATGGGCCAGAGTCTGATAGTATTTGAAACTTGCCGTGCTACTTTTGGAACGGTCAAAGTGAGGCGCAGAATCGGTCAACTAGCACTAATCAATCGGCTTAGGTTGCCCGGGCCCGGCTCCTATTGTTGGAGCATCCGTACTGACCGGTGCGGAAACAGGAGGCACTGACTCATATATATTAGTCCATTACAAATATGTAGCTTATAGATTATAGGTTAAAGTAATCAAATTATCTAAATGTTAGCACCAATTTTTACTTTAATCAATTAATTGCTTCTACAAGTGTTTACAACAATACAGTATCAACCAGTATTTTACAACAATGGTAAGAAATTAAGGTTTCATAAACACATAACCTTTTAACGGTTAACGAGTTCTGGTCTGCCTCACGAAACTGATTATACCTTACAGTCACTCATAAAAACTACATAAAAAAGTGGAAACAATTATAACAGCATAAAAACAATAATTACAATTGAAAATACAATGAAATTGCTTTTGTTTAGAATTGATAGGAAAATCATATACAAAATCGATATTTCTGATCATAGATTGAAGCAATTTTTATAATAAATTGTTCTACATATTACAAAAACAATAAAATAATACATATATATTATGTACATATAAAACAATAAAACTACATTGCATTACTTGACAAAAACTTGCCTTTTATCCATCTGATAAATTTATCAGAACAACATGAAAAGAGATAAATCTTACAAAAACTACTATTAAACTTTGTTATTTACATACACGAGTTTAATTATTATTTATTTATCAAAATTTATGTCATAAAGTCATCTTCTTCATCGGCCTCGGTGTTGTTGGATGTTTAATCTTCTGAATCTTCATCATTCCCTGCGCCTAAAACGATTACTCTGTCTTGAAATTCATCAGAGATTGAGTCCATTCTTCACATCATATCCTCGACGTTTTCAACATGAGTGACGAATTTTTTCCAGTCTTCAGAAGAAACTCTGTCGAGAGCGTTGCTAAGGAGAACTTCGACATATTTTAGTGTGTAATCTGTATTGTTCCTTGTGACATCACTTTTTACTTTAGCCCATACTAATTCAATAGGGTTTAAGTCGCAGTAATACAAACGCAATGGCCAAACTCCTCAGCTAACTTTTCGATTTTGTATTGTGGTCTGGGATTCGCAAAAGGAGTTCTGCCTTTACGTCTTGGTGTTTGAAATTTACACCATTTTCCTGTAACCAATCCTGAATTAATTTTTTTCTCCAACTCATGTTGGGAAGTTTTTGACAGTTTCACTGTAGTACGAAGCGTTGTCCATTACGATTACACTGTCAGATGGTAGTAGGTGTAAAATACTTGAAAACCAACTTTCGAATGCTGCAGCATTCATCTCATCGTGATAAGTAGCGTTTTGCATACATGCTGTTCTTTTTAGCTCTGTAAACCCAGCGAGCGTCTTTGTTACTTGTGGGGTCTCTGGGGTCTTTTAAAAATCCGTTCTCATTGCCAATGTGAACCACTATATACCGGCCACCTTTTCCTGGCATGTCTTTCAGTCCTGTAGTCTCTCCATCCAAAAACGCTTGTTTTGCTGATTTTCTGTAAGAAGGTGTCAAATCTTTTTTTACAGTGTGGCCGGCATTACACCAAGTTTCAGCCAAGTAGAACATATTTTTGAAAGCCTAAATCGTTCATAATTTTTCTCGTTGTACGAGCACTTACAGTTAGTTGGAAGATCAGCATCAGCGTTTATCATTGCAGTTATCTTGTCAGAAGTTCTTGTGGAATGTTCTCCCTATACAACTAGTGGGCTATCGTTCTTATTCCGTTCTTTTGAAAGTCAGTTAATTTTTCATCCTAGTTATTTTCCCTACTTGATATGGTCTCTTATTCCAGGGCGTTACCGGAGGCCCTTTATCAAACTCCTTTCGTAGCCGTTCTACAGTCGCTCTACCACACCCTGACAAGACTCCAACTCTTTCTGCTATATTTCTCATTGACATATCTGGATTTTCTCTTCGCAAAACTGCATACACATTCAATATGATACGTCGCTCACCACTTGTGTACGCAAGTTGAGTTCTCGGGTGACTGGGGTCCCGGATCTTCCTCTGCCATCCTCTAGGTTAAACTTAAACACTTGAACTTTAACGTTAACTTCAACTCTTACGTTATTCTAGTCGAACCTCTCTATGAGACGAGTAAACACTGACTGAAGATTATAGCTATTTGGCGACTCCCTACTTTGGATGGTTACTCACAAGGCAAAGGTCCTTTTGAGTCACCGTAGGGGTGTCTGACACAAATCAATGGTATTTGTAACTATTTGTCACTGGTCAGCCGGAGGGAGACAGGAAACTTGTGACACATATTTTAAATATCCAACATTAAGATAATAGACACGATGATGTCTTTACTTCCTACAATTGTTGTAAATACTTATGAAAGCAATTAATTGATTAAAGTAAAAATTGGTTATATCATTTACATAATTTGTTTATTTTTATTTTTAACCTATATAACAATAATGTCACATGAATTAATAATAACGGTTCGGTTTTGTTAATAACAATTTAAGTCGTTGTTTATGTCTGTAAAAGCAAATGTAAACCGATTCGTTTGAAATTTGATATCAAAATTCACAGAGTTTTATGGCAAAGAACGTAGTGATATTTGTTTTTGTCAATTATTAAAAGTTGTCTAAGCTACATATTTGTAATGGACTAATATATATGAGTCAGTGCCTCCTGTTTCCGCACCGGTCAGTACGGATGCTCCAACAATAGGAGTCGGGCCCGGGCAACCTAAGCCGATTAGTGCTAGTTAACCGATTCTGTGCCTCACTGCGACCGTTCCAAAAGTTTAATTAATAGTTTTGCGCTCGGCCACGAGGTAGCGCGCGCTACCTCGTGCCGACTCGTACCTCGTGGCACTCAGCCACTCCTCCCCCCCGACCAACGCCACAGCCAACCCCGCCCTACTACAAGAGCGAAGGGACCTAGACCACGGTATCACCTCGTGTTTTCGGTACCGGTCTGCAGTGCTAGAGGCGCTTCACAGCGGAGAGGCGCAAAACTACGGATGTCCAGCGCGCCAACTTCAAATAAGCGACAGCATTTTTAACCCGGGACCTTGTCCTTCTTACAAGACTCTGTATTCATTGCTGTTACTGAGATAATCATCGCATTGATTTTACCCAGGACAAATACTTATTTGTTTACAAAACTATGATTTCCTACTACGTAAAATAGTAGAATAAACACTTTTTAAAGACGTCTGTAGCTAGTTTGAAATAATCTTGAATCCGAAAGATTAAGATGTCTGTAGCTAGTTTGAAATAATCATGAATCCGAAAGCAGCAATAAGCAGAGAAACACAGGATTTCATAGGAATGACCTCAGAGACGTCTATGTCAGTTGGAGAGCTTGGGGCTTAGAAGTAAAGTAGATTCTCCTCCTTTATATTTACAATTTCAACCATCGAGTCATACCAAACTGAACGAAACACAAATACTGTTAATGACTCAGATATACAATATTAAAAGTAAACCAGAATACTTACTGAAACACTACCAACAGCAAATGCAGATTAGACAGTCCTGAGATTCTCCAATTAATGCTACCATTAAAATAAAATGAACCAAGGTTTAGATGGGTTTTAGATGTAAATTGTACTACTAATAAATTTACATAGCAGGGAGTTTTTTCCCTCAAAAAAACCCTTCGAATATTACGAAACCTCTTCGTATTTAAAACTTCTAATGTAAACTTCGTTAGTAAACTTCTAATGAATTCAATAGTTTACATTTCACTGGTAGGTAGAAGGAAAGGCAGAAATAGAATGCCTTCTAGACACCTAGTTTACACTGATTAACCCGGTATCTCTGTTTTACGATGTAGTGTTTTCTTATCAGGCAGGTGCGGTACCTTACTAAAACCCTCGGTAATACCTAGGCTTGCCTGTTTAATTATAGGAACACTGCGTATTATTTGGATTTGTTATGATTATTGTTCAGATTACTCTAATTACATTTAAAAGGTTGCGTTACACCCGTGTGCATATGTTCTTTGTAAGAGCACCTGTTGTATAACTACCTAATAAGAAAATGTGAGCAAATATTTTGCATACACTCTTACACACAGAAGCCCAACGTTTTATTATTTGTCAACACAAGTGCAGGACAAATACGTGGTAAAACTATTTTTTCTTTCGTTATTAAGTAGTACCAAACGTTTACTAAAACATTATTGAACATTCGACAGACGTTAATCACCTTGCTACTACCAATGACTACATAAACCACAATTGTAGTTTATGTAGTCATTGCTACTACTATTACTCTGAAACTAAAGCATTATTGAACATTCGACAGACGTTAATCACCTTGCTACTACTATTACTCTGAAACTAATACATTATTGAACATTCGACAGACGTTAATCACCTTGCTATTACTATTACTCTGAAACTAAAACATTATTGAACATTCGACAGACGTTAATCACCTTGCTACTACTATTACTCTGAAACTAAAACATTATTGAACACTCGACAGACGTTAATCACCTTGCTACTACTATCACTCTGAAACTAAAACATTATTGAACACTCGACAGACGTTAATCACCTTGCTACTACTATTACTCTGAAAATAAAACATTATTGAACACTCGACAGACGTTAATCACCTTGCTACTACTATTACTCTGAAACTAAAACATTATTGAACATTCGACAGACGTTAATCACCTTGCTACTACTATTACTCTGAAACTAAAACATTATTGAGCATTCGACAGACGTTAATCACCTTGCTACTACTATTACTCTGAAACTAAAACATTATTGAACATTCGACAGACGTTAATCACCTTGCTACTACTATTACTCTGAAACTAAAACATTATTGAACACTCGACAGACGTTAATCACCTTGCTACTACTATTACTCTGAAACTAAAACATTATTATGTGTACTATAATCAGTTAGACTCCATAAATCATGCATAGTATAAAATATAATAAGTAAAGAACATACAATTGTAAGAAAACTTGTAAGAAAATGAAATTGATATGAATCATGGAAAAACATTAGAAGTGTAGGTGAAAATAATAATCCCTTCAATCGTTTGGGCAAATATATGAAACAGAAAAATCAAAATTTTCAATCTACTGTATTAACATTGACGAGAGTATGCCATCTTTAAAAACATACTCAATTTAACATTCTTGAAGTGCTGGAAAAAATGGTCTTATGTTTACAAATCTTGCGCTTCTAAACCAGCAACTCATGCTTTCCTTTGACACATCAACACCGCAGCGCACGCACTCATAGTTGTTACGCAGCCGCCAGAGCATTAACCCCCCCCCCAGGAAGAGGTCAGAGGTACTTACCCAGAAGATGCGAGAACAGTGATATTAGAGCGAGGAATTCGGACACAACAGCGCACCGTTAGCCGCGAGAAGGAGAGTTGGACTGGCGCGGCGTGCCGGCGGCATGCCGTTGGTGGGGGGGGGGGGGGGCTACGTCACATCATTGATAAACACGCCGAGGCAGCGGTGGCGACGGCGGCGGAGGTGTTGGCTCTGGTATTGTGTGGGAATCGATAGCGGCCGAGGTTGGCTGTTGGCCATAATCATACCCGAGACGCCACTCACTGCCGCGGCCAGCGTCAGCGTTGGCGTCGCTGTTGGCACGAGTTTGGATTTTAGTGAAAAAAAAACGATTTTTAGGAAAAATAAAATTATGTTATACTTGCCGTATCTATACAGTACACACCATAATTTGTACAAAGTATAAATTAAGCCGCAAGACTGAAGACGGTTGATTATAGAGAGAAGAATTTACATTCGCGTTGCGATGAATACTTTTAAATACCTCACACAGTTCAACAAGCACACGCTGTGACAATTCATAGGTTTCGCTAGTCACAACAAGTCAAAATTACTTTAATTACATGTGGTCAATTCTAAAGTTAAAGGAATATTTTGAGATCATGATAAAATAATAAATCATAAAGATCACAAATGAGGGTGTAATATATCAAAATAAACCTTTAAGATTGGTTTTGTACAAACTACAATAGTGTGTCTGCAGGTACTGTATCTACTATTGACGGCAATAATTTTCTCCTAAAAAGTTCTTAAAATACTGCGATAGTAATGGCAAATACTTTAAAAGAAATGTTTACGATCAAAGCTCTTGCGTGCTTTAGGTCATTGATTGAAACGGATGGAGTGCCTGATAATTTAAAGTAATTAATGAATTCGACTATGATTTAAGCTTTACGAGTTATTTAGAACGTAGTACAGTTCTAAACCCTATAAACGATAGGTAAAGTCCAAATAAGTCAATAATAAATTCAAATCCATCGCTGTTATAAAAAATACAGTTTACGAGTAAGCGGCGTTAAAAATATACGTCACACAAGCCAAAGACTCGAACGCTTATTTCTAGCTAATAAAACAACAAAATCGTGGAGGAGTGTCAACACATTTGCATGACAAGTTTTTAAAATATAATGCCACGATTGTCATATGTAATAGTATGTACCAAAATATCGGACTAACTTTTGTAGTTACATTATCTACCAATTACTTTTATTATAAACTTGGTTTTTACTTATGGTGGTTTTCCAGACTGCTTAAAGGTTACTAAGGTGATTTTCAAGAAAGGTGATGTAAATAGCCCTGAAAATTATGGGCCAATAGCGGTTGTCCGTCTTAAGCAAAATCATTGAATCTTGTATTGTCACCCAACTTTATGAACATTTTGTAGTTAACAGTTTATTATATTCTTTTTAATTTGGATTCAGGCCTAACCATTTCGAAATAGATGCTGTTGAAAAAGTTGAGAATATATTTTGAATGGCTTTAAACATGTAATACACATGTTAAACATGTAGGTAGATTTAAGTCAGGCTTTTGACACTGTTTCATATATTATTTTGTGTAAGAAACTGGAACACTGTGGAATTGTAGCTGAAAAAGTTAATGTTAATTCAAAGGCACCTTGAAAATATAAAACAAATGGTTAGCTTCAAAAATGTGAATTCTGAATTCTTATATGTAACTGTAGGGGTTCCACAAGGCTCAGTCCTTGGCCCCTTTTTATTTCTGGTGTTTGTCAATGATTTTAATTATAATGTTTCTGTATTCTCTGTATTGTATACAGATGACACCACTTTTTTTCATTCTGATGTAAATTTGCTTAATGCCCAGACTCAACTCAATATAGCTTTTGAAGAAGCAAAAGCATGGTTTACAGCCGATAGCCTAGCTGTTAATGAAAATAAAACTGAGAACATACTTTTTTGTTAAGAAACCATATAGCTATAGATGATGACTTGTTCAAACCTGTGAAACTTTTTGGTATGTCCTTAGACAGTAAGCTCTGTTAAGACCTGATAACAACTTATGTAAGATACCCCCGTCGCAGCAGACCTGCGGACTTAGCAAATTTCCAATGTATACATATGTTTCTTACTACCACATAAAGCCACCTACCAAGTTTCATAAAAATACATAAATAAATAAGTGATATATAGCATTTGATTTATTCTCCATAAGAATAACATTAGTGCTGAGTATGCAGGTATGCTGCTACGGGGATAATCAATACAAAATAATTTTTTTGTGCAAATATAAATATACCAATACTAGAAGAAGCCACATACTAAGTTTCATCAATATATACGTTCATAAATAATCGAGATATTAAATTTTAAATATTCTCCATAAGGATAACATTGGACAACGTACAGTGTTTAGCACTTTGAATATGTCGGCAACGGTTGGACGTAGAATCACAATTTAAACACCAAAATGATTGTTTTGTAGAGCTAAAATGATTGGTAAAAGAAAATGTGATTATTACAGTTAAATTAATTGAGGAAAAGCTAAAACCATTTTCTTATAAGATTAACATGGGAGATTTTATGAGCAGGTTTTTTGGATTTTTTCCGCAACCACTTAACCTAGGTTAATGATTCAAAATACTATATTATTTGTTTTTAAGCTCTATAAAATGGCCAGAACAAAAATTGTGTGTTTTAAAAATTTCAGGGTAAAAAGTGCAAAAAACTGATTTTTGGAAAATTTTGAAACCCCATAAATCCCCCTTCCAATGGTCCGATTTTTCTGGTTTTCGAACTAAAGTCATGAATGTCACTTTACACATTTGAGCCAAATTTAATCGAAATCGGACGTTTTTTACTCAAGTTATCGCATTCACTGGCACACATATATAAATTTGAACGAATAGTGTTTTAGTCATCTGGGGACCTCAAAACAAAAAGTTATCATGGTCTCGGGCTTAAGTATTACAAAGAGACCAATGGTAATAGCTTCTTCCCTATAGGATAAATTTGCTCATACTTGCCAGGGTAACCCTTCACTTAAGAAAATTAAAATCCGATGTGCAGATAATCTTATTATGAGCTACTTTGGGCTTTTCCATACTCAACTAATTTACGGAATAAGATAGTGGGGCAAACTTGCCTTCGGCCAAAAAAGCTTTCATTTGGCAAAAAATAAAACATTTAGGTCAATAAGTGGACTACGTTCAGATGAATCTTGTAAACCTGTTTTCCTAGGCTTAATATAATAAATATTTCAGCTTTGTATATTTATTATAATCTAATTTTTGTAAAGAATAATATTGGGCATTTTGAAGATAACTCTTCCATTCATCAAGACCATGAATGGCCATAACACAAGGCAGAAAGATAAGAATTTAGTAAGACTAAGTATAAGATTGAACTTTTTAATAAATTACCATCTGCTGTTAAATTGCTGCCACCTAAGACATTTTATAATGCTACTGCCAAGTGGCATAAATGCAAAGCCTTCTACACCACGGGGTAATGCTTACACTGCATAGATATTAAGGAAATTTTAAATGTATGCACTTTCTTTAAATGTATCTGTTTTTCTTTTTGTAACAACGATGCCAATTGTAACACGTTTATTTAAAGGCAAATAAATTATTGATTCTTCATTCTTAATTTAATATTTTTAACATCATATTTTGTTTTGATAACATGTGATATTGCAGCTTGTTAAGCTAGGTATAAAAGTGTCTAGCTTTTACTTATTAGGGTAGACACTCCTCACTTTGGAGTGGAGAGAATTAAAAACAAATTTATAGTTACAAAATTTTGCTTTTGATGGCTCATTCTAGAGGTCTATGTTTGGGGAGTTTAACGGTACCATAACAATTAATCTTTGATAACCCTAGCCAAAATAGCGGACATGAAAGTATATAAATAAACAGCTTAAGTGTTATCTATAGTTTTTGACCCCTTTTTTGCTAAAATAATTAGCATTACTAATTATAAATTAAATCGTTAAGTCTATTTTATAAAAACTCCCAATTGTAGATTCACTCTCAATTTTGAGGTACAAAAGTGTTGAGATGATAAGACTAGTACATTTTATTAATAATCCTCATACATGATCTCAACTTTTAAATAATCACTGAGTAAATATTTAAATATATCTTCTCCGAGTATTTATTTTTAATATTTAATTCTAGGTCCAAATACTGTAAAAGCGTATAACAGTTTGCAACACATTTTTTTCAAAACCACTAATCAGCTTAGGAACAGGTATTCTCAATTCTATTTCCGTCTTAAAAACTGACTTCTAATGTAAATGTTTTTCTTCTTAAGTAAAACTAATTTAACTTGAGATCAACCCAGGCACGCCTCAGCGACAATATCCTTGTCTCATTTTGTTTGTCACAGGTTCTCAGGTATTTCCTTCCGCTTGCCCAGTCTTAATTTTGTTCACCTTGATCCTTTAATCCGTATAAAAAGGGTACATTGTTAAAATAACTGAGCCAATATTTTTCCAATTATGTAGTTGCCTTACAATTATAGATTATCTACTGTGGAATAAAACTATATTTTTGTAAATTCTAAATGGTTTCTTTTGTCACGCAAAATGCTGTGTGCAAATATTGTGCCCAAGACTGCTGTTTTTTTAATGTAATTTTGTTGTTTGTGTTTTTTGTTTGTACGGGTGTTTGCTTTACTTCAAGACACAAAAATGGTGAGTGCTGGCCATCAATAAACAACAAAATTCTGGTAACAATGAACACATATTCTTACAGTAGTGTGTTGCAGATGATCAATCCTGATTAACAACAATTAGAAATATCTAAAAGTGATACAATAGTGAAAATGAATAAAAGCTTAGATAGAAACGTAGCAATTTAGTTATCAACAGTATTTTTGCCACCGCGCCGAGCCTTGCAACGAACTCCACTGACAGATATCATGATAAAATAAAATAATATAATATATATATAAAACAATGATTACGTACCGTTAGAATTTTTGTATTTAGTAGAGAAATTTAATATAGCCATTTAATTTGAACGGTGCAATTTTATTTACCAAGCCCTGACAACATGCATGCATAGAGTATAATTAGTTGCCATATATAAAAAACGAATGTATTTAATTAATTAAATTTGTTTTTAATTTGTTTAATTCGCTTAGTTAAATTGTTTATAATTGAAATTCTCAATATTATCGAATGGATCTTATAGCTAATTTTTAAGAAAAACGAACGATAACAAATAACAAATTCTAGCACTGTTTGAGAATGTCCTGACAAAATTTAAATTAAACTGTTAAAAGAACCAGTAAGTGGCACGAGGAGAAATACATTATTGTTAATATGGTTCTAGAATATGTTTGGTAATAACTACAATCCGGTTATTATCATTATTTTACTGTAGTGTGCAACAGAAGTATTGTAACAATTTCAATAATGAAATTGGAGCCCAAGCAATAATATATGTAAATATACGTATATAGTATTAAACATTAACGAGAAGCGTTCCCAGGGTTTATCGCATTTATAAGAATAACTCTATATTCCTTTACAGCAAGTTATTGCTGTGGCTATTAGTTCGCTGATTCTACCCTCAGCAGAATGTATAATGCATAGAAGCTATTAGCTATAGCAATACATTTCTTTACTTCTACTATAAGTTACTGTTGTGGCTACATGGTGGATTGGTTATTTAAACTCTACAATTTAATTAAAAACTGTAAAATTAACCAAAAAGAGTAATAACAATGTACAAAGCTGAAGAAGTGTATGGGCACAATAGATCACTGTTCGTTTAAGTTAAATAGGATAATTGCTACATCTGGTTTGGTTAAGTAAGGCTCATATAATAATTTAATCTCAGGTTATAAAGCCTATAGAACTAAGCCCTTTTGTGTAGCCCTGTTCTAAAAATCACTCATTCACTAGCACATTCCGTGTGAACCTCGGCTAGCTTAACTTCAAAGTGAGGGTAAAAGTAAAAGCTAAGTAAACCTTATTGCCACGGGTATATCTGTCCGCAGTAGATAAACCTACAGCTGATATTACAGTACTGTTGTATTATAATGCCAGATTTAGGTTTATCTTCTCGGTATAGGTATTAGGTATATGCTAGGGTTTTCTAACAGGTAGGCCTGTTGGAGCTGTGTTGATTTGTTGCTCTTGGCTTGTGATATCTAACCGAGGCTACAATAAACCTAATTAAGTGTCGAATTAATTATCATACTGTCGGATGTTTATCTTAAAAGAAATACAAATTAGTTTGACCAGTTCCATATATTTGTTTAGGTTATGTCACTATATGTTTCGTGGGGACAGCTACATATACAGGCAATCCTCAGGTTGACTCGTCATATTACTACCCTTAACACACAAATTGAGAGCACACGACAAGCAGAATGCCATGCAGGTTACCATGTGGTCATGGTAACACATTACATTAAATATTGCGTAAATCAAGAGAATTATTGTAGAAACTACCAGAATTGCGCTACTATTCAATGTTGTATGGATTACTATAATGTTTATTTTACTTAAAATGATACAGGACTATACTATTTAAGCGAGAATAATCTTTTTTATTACAGTATAATAGAAATTGTATTCCGAGCACATTGTACTATACATTAAAGATGATATAATATAATTAGAATTAGTAATTGTATTAGAGAAATTGTAAATTTAAGTAGTAGATTAATATGATTAAACCTGTTCGTATTTTATTCTTTGTACACCAGTAAGGGGCAACTGAATTTCGCTCTCACTAGGTCGTAATAGTTGTTTGCATTATCACTGTGATTCTATGTTTATAGTAGCACTACCTGTTAGTAGTGGGGGATTGGGGCTTTTGCGCCGGAAGTGACGTCACATCCGGTCAGTGACCGGATGCGCTGAGTGAATAAATACGTCATCTGAGGCTGAGCCAGTGACGTAGGTGGTTTCGTGACGTAATGAGTGAAAGTTCAAAGTTCAAGGTCACGGGGAAGTTTAAAAAAAAAAACCTACCTCGCACTCGTAAAATCCGATTGTGATTCGATAGTTAATCGATAAGAAATATCGAATAAAAACAATCGAATGGACCAATCGAATGATACGAGTGCGAGGTAGTACTATTACAAATATTATTTTATTTTATTTACAATAATTCATGTTTACAATAGATCCCCGTTGTTCGTTGTCATCGATGTTGTTGATCCGGACGAGTTGCGGCCATCACTTCGCTTTCTGATGAAAGACGGTAGATACTTCGATTCCTGCGCAGAGTCCATGTTGTGTTTTCGACACCTATCTGTTCTGTTAGGTGTTTGCATTTCATTGCTGTCAGTTGGAAATAATACCTGACGGCAATGAAATAGAAACATCTATCAGATCTTGAGTGAAATGATATTGTTATTTTGTGAAGAGCGTCTTGGAGAGCTCGATATTCACCGGTCGAGAGCCGGAGGTGTACTGACTATTCGCTAGCTAGCATTTTGGTATCAAACAAAATGGTGGGGGTAAAATTGTGGTGGGGTGGAGCAGATGGCGGACGGCAGATGGCAGGTGGAAGGTGGCAGGTGGCAGGTAGCAAGTGCGCGGCAGATGGCAGTCTCCCCACTACACCAGTCCCCCCACTACACTAGTCTCCCCACCAAGTTTTACATCGCACAATAACTAGTTTACATGTGTTAGTTTTGGTTTAGCTCTTAGACTGTCAAGACCTTAGCTCCGTAACTGAAAACTTCAATAATGTTTGCTCAATGCTGTATAAGTATCACATCTACTATGATCTAAACCGGTGCATGTATTCATATGGAGCTTTTTGCGTAGCAAACAACTGGCTAAAAGTGTTTCAACCTCGATTATTCTTCGACGAAACCGCTTATTGTCCACTAAAAGTGTAGACCTTCTGTCTTCATTGTCAGGGAAGTAGAAAGTAGTGTCAAGGGGACTACTGAAGGTCACCTTCCTCATGTTCCTGTAAAACTGCGACATTTTTCAGACCCTCTATGTAGATATTCATCCGTCAAGAGCTGGAAGAATAATGATGTAGCGTTATCGTGTTTGATAGGCACCTACCCCCCACCACAACGTTACCTTGTCCTTCAAACCATCGTTTTTACGCTACGGATGCTATACTGTTGGTTATATTTAAATTTAGATTGCACCTTCTTGTTCGTCTTGTCAAGCCGCGTAATTGAAGTACCCACATGTTATACTTTGAACCAAAAACAAAGAAGTTATTTAGGTTTGTCCTTGAAAATAGTTGTTTTTTCGCTGTTGCTGCTATACCCTTGGTCGGATCTAAATTTTAATTGCACTTTTTTGTTGAGCTTGCTGAGCCGCGTCAGTAGAGTACCCACATGTTATACCTTAAACCAAAAATAAAGACGTTATATAGGTTTGTCCTTGAAAATAGTTGTTTTTAGCTATTACTGCTATACCCTTTGTCTGAATTCTGTTTGCACCAACTTGTTCGTCTGATCAATCCGCGTAATTTGAGTACCCACTCAATATATTTTAAACCGTAAATAAAGAAGTTATTTAGGCTTGACCCTCGAAATAGTTGTTTTTGGATATTAACGCTACACCCTTGGTCGGATCTGAACACCAACTTGCATTCTGTTTGCACCAACTTGTACGTCTGATCAATCCGTGTAATTTGAGTACCCACATGACATACTTTTCACAAACTTTGTACCCCCCCTTACCCACCCTTTTTTGGGTCATGTTCAAGGTCAAGGTCAAGGTCAAGGTCAAGGACCTTAGAAATTTAGGGACTTAGAAATTTTCACAAAGTGGGCTGCACACAAACATAAGACTAACAGTCTCCTGCCTATGTACAGGCCAAGTCCCTAACTTGAAATGCTTAGGGTGGTCCTGAAAAGGACCGTTTGTGTTTGAAGGAGATGGTGGATAAGGAGCGGTGGACAGTGTTTACTTTATTTCTTCGTAACCCACTTTACTTGACCCTTCTGCCGTACCAAAAACAATTCGCACTCGGTCTCAGGAGGTGGCGGATTGGACCGTGGAATGTGGACCTTGATATAGCGGCCGCCAAAGAGGTGTTGGAGTAGGTACTCATCGCCGATCTTCCCCACAAATAAATACTCCATGTCCAATTTCAAATGAGCAAACTTGACGGTGATGGACTCCAGCGGCGTTACCAACTCGGCAAGTTTCACCGTAGCCGTCCTCTTCATTATTTCCTCAACAGTTGGAGGCGGCGATGAAGGTCGAGGCGATGAAGGACAAGGCGATGTCGATGGCAGAGATGCGAAAGACGTCGAAGGCCGTTGCTCAAAGTAAAGTGGGTGGTTCCGAAAATTTCTTTGTATACAAGACCTAAAAGAACTAGGTCTTTTGAATCCGCTCCTTTTCTCCGAAGACTTCTTCAAAGTCTCCTTCAAACGTTGCAGTTTCTCGGGTGTGATGGGAGAAGACATAGCGCAGAGGTGTATACAGTTCGCAAGGCAAAGCTGGAATGAGGTACCAGACGGAGCAAAGCGGGTCGCCGAGTGTAACCGTGACATTTCCATATACGGGTAGAAAGCTAAAGACCGGTCTAAATCCGGTTCCCCTTCTTCCGTGACGACACAACCCCCCCCCCGTGACGACACAACCCCCCCCCCGTGACGACACAACCCCCCCCGTGACGACACAACCCCCCCATGACGTAACATCCCCCCTCCTCCCCCCCTCCCCCCAACCCCCCTTTTTTGGGTCATGTTCAAGGTCACCCCCCCTTCGACCTCCCCCCTTCCGCTTCGGTGACGTCACTTTGCCTTTATAAGCGGGAGCAGTCCGCAGTCTCGTCGCAGTAGCTTGCCACCTGTTGTTTGGATATACGTCCCAGTGGGTTGCACTCTGCTGCAGCGTAGGTCTGTTAAGTGTGCGTTGGGCCCGACGCGCAATTAAGAGATCCGCGCCCTTGCATGTTTAGTTAGTTTGTTTAAGCATGTTAGATAACGCTTGTAGTTTGCTGCTAGGTAATGTAGTTAGTCTAATATATGTTAGTGTTTGGTTTCGGTTTGAAGTGTTTTATTTACTAAAAAAAATATGTACTCCCGGCCCTACAGGTCCCTCAACAACCTTGGTCAAAACTTGGGTTTGCAGTAGCCTGACGCCCGGTGTTTGGGTCTACGTCCCACTGGGTTTCAGTGATACTGTTGACCTTTGCAAAACCAACCTCGGCTGTTCTTGTAAAAGTAACGTTAACTGATTAATTTTGTGTACATAGTTGCTGGTAAAGTCTTTATTTTCAAAGTAATGTATCTTGCTTCTCATCCTTTTCCTAACCCCTCTAAGGTATGGCGCGCAAACCGTCCTTGTGTCAATACGGCGCGTAAACCGGTTGACATTACCCATCTTGGCCCGAGAAACCTTTGTAAAATATAAAGTCAGTCTCTTGTTTGTTGTCTTTTGTCCCCTTCCCAAATACAGAGCGGGGAATAGATCGGTTTGTGGTCCAAGTGAGAATCACTTACCGGTCTATTCCCCGTTTTGGCAACTTGTTCGGATGACCTTGGGACTTAGAAAATTCTCGTACAGAGCGGGGAATAGATCGGTTTGTGGTCACAGTATGATTAACAGTTAACGCTTTTGTAGATTAAATGTTTGCTTAACACCTAACGCTTTTATTTATTAACGTGACCTTGACCCACTTCACGACTTAGAAAACATTTTACATGGCTAGAAAGCTAAAATAACACCCTCTTATTTAGTTGTGGACTTAGAGATATTTCATGCGAACAAGGTAGACACAAAAATGTTGTATTAAAAATAAAAACTGGAGGGGGAAAATGTTTTATATACTGCTACAACGGAATAAATATTGTCATAACGCTATGGAAGCTTTAGGTGAACACACTTGGCTTGTTCCTTCTGAGCTTGCTTTGTCAGAAGCATTTCTCACTATCCTTGCTTTTGAGTATCGAGGGATTAACTTAAAAGTAGAGATGGAGCTTAGGCCGTTACAAAGAAATGATGTGTATTATGATTTGATGATATGGCAATCACCTTCCATATCTTGCGTTTCTTAAAAAGTAAAATAGCAAAGGTAAATCCTTAGCTATTTTACAAAACAGTTTACTTGACCTTGACCCAGTTAACGAACTTGGAATATATCAATGTGCACTTTATAACGTCGAAACAATAGTGTAACAAGCCCCCCCTTCCCCATTTACCTCCCACCACGGATAGTCGGCTATAAAAGCGGGGGCTGACCGCAGAGGTCTCACAGTCTCAGGCTGACAGTCTAGCTAGCTGTTCGCGTTAGCTGTCTGTAATAGCATCTTTAGTATATAGGTGGTACCCCTGTATACTAAAGATTATACCTTAGCATGTTAGTATGTTATGCATGTTAGTTTGTTTGTTAGATTATAGCTTGTAGTTTGCTGCTAGAAAATGTAGTTAGTGTTGGTGTTTGTAATTATTTGTGGTGTTGATCTTTGAAGTGTTTTATTTACTAATGAAATATGTACTTTTCTTTCACGCTTTAAAACTGACCTTGGTTAAAACTTGGGTTCGCAGTAGCCTGACGCCGGGTGTTTGGGTCTATGTCCCACTGGGTTTCAGTGATACTGTTGACCTTTGTAAAACCGACCTTGGTTGGTATGTCCTTTTCTTACACTCTATAACTAACCTTGGTCAAAACTTTGGTTCGCAGTTGCCTGGCGCCCGTTACTGACCAACGTCCAACTGGGTTTCAGGATGCTGTTGACCTTTGTAAAACCGACCTTGGTTGGTCTTTGTAAAATTAACTTTAACTGATCAGTATGTTTCTCATCCTTTTCCTAACCCCTTACAAAAAGGTATGGCACGAAAACCGACCTTTGTCAATATGGCACGAAAACCGATTGACATTACCCATCTTACCCTCGAGAAACTTTTGCAAATACTCCCTGCAAACCATTTGTAACTTCATTTTGTTTGGATAAATTAATAAAAGGTTCTGTTATCAGGTTTATTGCCTATAACTGTGACCTTTCTTCAAAATTCACTTCCCTAATACAGAGCGGGGAACAGAGCAGTTTGTGGTCCAAGTGGGAATCACTTACTGCTCTATTCCCCGTTTTGGCAACATGTTCCGATGACCTTGACCCACTTCAGGACTTAGAAAATTTTCGTTTGGTAAGATAGTGGAAGATGTATTTATTTCCTACAACAACCCCCCCCCAATCAAGGTCAGAATCATTTGGGTGGGGCTCAACTGGTTTGGCTGACTCGGGTATAAAATAAGTTCCCCATCACTGGTAAAATCATTCTGCTGCTTGTGCTTGCTCACACAGGATCATGGCGCATATCAGAAAACAGACCAAACCGATGAAATTGAACGTGAAGAAAACGCCGCTGGTTTTACCCACTACCTCTTCTGCACCAACTTCTTCTGCCCCGTCTATACTCCGCCAGGTTTTATCATCGCCTCCTTCTACATCATCCTTCGGCCCTTCAGATATACTCCGCCAGTCATTATTATTGTCCTTAATTCTTCCGGAGAAGATGACTGATTCACCGCACGATTCTACATCGAAGTATTCGCAGTCTTCTTTATCAAAGTCTTCGCCATCTTCCCCATCACCAAGGTCAAGGTCTTCTTCTTCTTCATCTTCATCGAGTTCGAGGTCATCTTGTTCATCACCAAGGTCAAGATCTTCTTCTTCTTCATCTTCATTGAGTTCGAGGTCATCTTGTTCATCATCAAGCTCAGTGTCTTCTTCGACATCGAGCTCAAAGATATCTACAACACCCACCAAGCCTTTAACTACTGGACCAAAAATCATTTCTCCAATCGTCACTCCACCTTCTACAAGTCTTCGTCCTTCAGTAATTTGCACAAGTATTAACCGTCCTTCAGAAAGTTTTAATAAGCTAAAATCGTTGAGAAGGAAGTGTATGCTTCCTGCACAACAATGTGGTTATGTATTTAAAAAAGGTGCAAAGAAAGGTCAACGTTGTGCTAAATCCTGTGTCTTAAATGAGAAAGTGTGCAGTTCTCATTTAAAACACAATGCTAACGTTTCTCTTTCTTCACCACACCTAACAGTGAAACCATCCAAGATTCGGATTAATAGGCTTATTAAAAATAAACAATACTACTTTGTTAAAACAATGGGCTTTGCAAAAGTACTTTTAAAGTGTGGAGATCAACGCTACATTTTAAAATTACCTAGAGGCATGTTTCATCCTCCACGCCCAACCAAAAAAGACTATTTAATCCGAGTTGATTCGGGGATCACTGTGTGGAAAACATTACAGTAAAAAATGTTCAAACAGTTTTTCTAAATTAAAATTAAAATTTTTTCCAAATTAAAAAAAAGTTTGGACAACCTATTTACATTTTGTAGCATATGCTGCAGAGTGTAAATAGGTTGTCCACACTTTTTTTTACAATGATACAACGACCTTGACCTAGATAACAGACTTAGAAATATTACACTAAGTCAAAGATAAAACTTAAAAGGAAAAAAGGAGAAATATTATACTAAAGACATTATTCAACAGTAAAGAGGGGAGGGGGTAAGTGGGTATTTAAGCGAGTGATTCGGAATACAATTATTAGTTGCATCATCATGAGCGTCAACAGCAACACATGGGAAAAGGAGATTAACGAAGAGGAGTTGTACGCGATTGCTGTGGCTGCTGAGGTGACTGAGGTTGCGGAGAATGATACCCAGTCACAACCGCAACAAACTACATTATTGATGGAGCCTACAACGTTCTCCTGAACAATGGGCTGGAGCACGATGCAGATTTTCGCTTGGTTGCAGACTTAGAAATTGAGCTTCAAAAAGCAAAGACTGCTCAATAGTGACATGACTTAATGTTTACTTTTAAAATACAGAGCGGGGAATAGATCAGTTTGCGGTCAAAGTGAAACCGCTTCCTGCTCTATTCCCCGTTTTGGCAATATTTTCAAGTGACCGTGACCCACTGACGAGACTCGGAAAAAAATTGCGGATAGTAATTGTTAAATAACATATCCTTTCCCTATCACTTACACCCCCCCCCACCATCTAAATCCTTTGACTTTAATAGTGGGGGTAAACATATATAAGGCGTACAGCTTCAGAGTATAGTTATTCAGCTATGAATAGCCCAGCAGAGTTGATGCAGCCTACAACATCGACGCAGCCTACAACATCGATGCAGCCTACAACAAATCACAAGGAAAAGAATGATGAAGCGAGAAGAAGGAATGCTAGAGAAAGAGGAAGGATTAAAAAAATAAATCAAACATATAAGTTATTACAATCAAAATTACCGTTTATGGATACAAAAAGTTCAAGGCAAGCCATTTTGAAACAGGCGATAAAATACATTAATGTGTTAGAAACGTTGTTAGAAGGTGCATCACTTCAACAAGATCTTCCTGAAGACCTTCTAACATTCGAAATTGACTAAAGATGTTTTGGAAATACTGAACGGGGGAATACAGAACGGGGAATAGATCAGTTTGCGGTCAAAGTGAGAATCGCTTACTGCTCTATTCCCCGTTCTGGTAATAAGTTAAAACGACCTTGACCTACTTACAGGACTTAATCATCCTAGCTTTTATTTTTTTTTTTGAAAAAGTGGGGGTAACTTATACATTTAATGGTGGGGGAACGTCTATTTAATGTCGATGCAACAGTGTATATTTATCATATCGCCATGATGAACCCACCAGCAAACTCCGTTTGTTACAGCTTTCCCCTCCTCGATATCGATGATGTGATAAAACTTACATCAATAACAAAACGGTTTGAAATCGAAAGGCGACTAATAAAAGTCGACGTAATTCCACAAGATCTTCGTTCAGCAATGTTGACCATCGAATATGTTAAAGATGAATCTTCAACTGAAGATCCCTATTGTTTTATGAAATTTTTAGTTGATCGAGATGCAATGTGTACAATCCGACTTCACATCCGAGTTTAAAATCTATTAAATGTTCCTGTCAAAGAAAATTGTTAAATACAGAGCGGGGAATAGATCAGTTTATGGTTTAAAATGAAATCATTTACTGCTCTATTCCCCGTTTTGGCAAATATGTCCAATGACCTTGACCTAAATACAGAACTTTGTAGCCTCCAGCTACAATAGTAAATATAAAATGTAAAAAAGGGTAAACTTAACGTAATACGTACCCCCACCACTTTTGCTAGGGTGTAAATAGAGGGGCATTTGCAGTGTTGTTCATTATTGCCTTGACCCTCGTGGAGATCGCACCTACATTATGCATCGCTGCGATATTTGGAAGTTTTCATTTAAGGATGAATTTCTTTTAATGATTCATAAAGAACTAAAACATAACAACAACCAAGATGAAGAATATGAAGAAGAAGAATTGAAAGAAATAGATCGAATGTTAGCTCAACACCAACATTCCAGACCAAGTGTTATTCAATATCAACATCAACATCGACTTCTACCTCTGCTCTGTCTACACTTCACCGTCCTTCAACATCATCATCTGCATCGACTTCTACGCCTGCTCTGTCTACACTTCATCGTCCTTCAACATCATCAGCTGCATCGACTTCTACGCATGCTCTGTCTACACTTCACCGTCCTTCAGCATCAACAGCAGTAAATGTAGAACTACATGTCCGAGCACTTCCGGGTAATGTAGTAACCCACTTCAAAATTGACAATGCAAAATTACAACTCGAAGAATTTTTAAATAACGCAAAAGGATTGGTAAGCAACACTTTGCAAAATGAATTAAAAAGATTAAATTTTATCAAATTTGGACTATTAATGGATGCTTTATTTACAAACATTCAAAATGAAACTTCACCGAGAGGGTTTTTAACAAAAAAACGAACTATTATGTTTTCGTCAGATATTGATTCAATCGTATCTGAATGTTTTGAAGAGCTAATTACAAAAATACAAGAACATGAAGGAAGAGGCTCTGGATGGAGTTTGTTAAGCATCACAGGGCTAGACTTAAGAGTACACAAACACGGCTATGGAATTCGAGGAAGTAGCTACATCCCTCTACCAACAAAGATTAGAAATACCTTATCCTGCGTCAATGTACAAAATCAAGATACTGAGTGTTTTAAATATGCTATGTTGGCCAAATATGTGACAATTCATCCGGAAAGACCAAGTCACTATTATGAAGAAGTACAACATAGATATAATTTTCAAGGGATGACTGTTGCCATAACAGACGTTTCAAAATTTGAAAAACAAAATCCTTCAGCTTCTGTGAACCTATTCGGATTGGATTCGTCAAACAATGTGTACCCCTTGCGTATAACACCAAATGAGCGCAGAGATCATACGGATTTGCTATTGATCACTAAAGGGGACATATCCCACTATGTCTACATTAAAAAGTTTGAAGCTCTTGTTTCTAAACAATTATCTAAACATAAAGAAAAGAGAACAATTTGTAAAAGATGTTTTTGTCATGTAGACAAACCATTAAGAAGGGGAGGTTCAGAATGGTTAGTAGAACATCAAAGGTTATGTAATAGAAACTATGAGGTTAGAGTTAAATTGCCACATCCCAGCAGAGCGCAGATAAAATTTGATAAAGTAATACAACAATACCGTGTATCTGTTGCTGTATACGCTGATTTTGAAGCGTCTTTACTTCCGCTCGAACATCAAGAAGAGAACGTAACAAGAAGGAGCAAATACCAGCAGCACACACCGAACAGCTATTGTTTAATAGTAAAGTCCACGCTTTCTGAAGATCATCTTTGTAAATACGAACTGTCGTCTACGCCGAAAATTTATCGTGGTGAAGAAGCAGCTCGACATTTCCCCAATGACTTATATATCATAGCTGGGCAAGTTGAAGAAATGTACAGAAATGTGGTACCGATGATTCCTATGAATGAAGATGAAATTCAACGACACGATTCAGCAACAACATGTTATCTGTGTACTAACACCTTTAAACTGGATAATGTTAAAGTGCGAGACCATGATCATCTTACAGGAGCTTACAGAGGTGCAGCCTGTAACTCTTGTAACTTAAACTATAAACTTCCAAATTTTATCCCCATTGTTTTACATAATCTTAGTGGATACGACTCTCACTTTATAATCCCGGAATTAGGGAGAGATAATGGAGCGATAGATGTCTTGGCAACAACCATGGAAAAATTTATTAGCTTTTCTAAAAAGATCGGCAATATAAAACTTAGATTCATTGATTCCTATAGATTTATGCCTTTCAGCCTTATGAAATTATCAGAAAATTTAAGAAGAGAAGATTTGATCGAAACAAGCAAAATTGTACCAAACAGTAAAATGGATTTGGTTCTTCGAAAAGGAGTATTCCCATATGATTAAATAGATGGACTGCATAGATTTGATGACACATCACTACCTCCACCAGAACACTTCAAAAAAAAACTTAATGATTCGGAAATATCACTTGAGGACTATCAACACGCACGTCGAGTATGGAACGAGTTAGATATGAAGACCTTAGGAGATTACTCGGACTTTTATGTCAAACTATATGTAACTCTTCTTTGTGATGTAATGGAAGAATTCCGAAACACCTGTTTTGCTGCATACGGTTTGGACCCTCTACATTCGTATACTTCACCAGGATTAGCTTGGCAAGCCATGTTAAAAGAAACAAAATGCAAACTCCAAATTTTAACAGACATTGACATGGTTTTAATGGTTGAAGCTGGAGTAAGAGGCGGATTGACCCAAAGTGTTACCAGACATGTCAAAGCCAACAACAAATACCTACCCGATAACGATGAAACCAAACCGTCAACCTATTTAGGATATTTCGATGCAAATAACCTGTACGGATGGGCAATGTCAAACCCACTTCCTTTTGATAACTTTAAATGGATTAATCCCGACTCTATTGGCGATATTTTACAAATTCCGAAACATGGTGACACTGGATATATTTTGGATTGCGATTTTGAATACCCAGAAAATTTACATGATCTTCATTATGACCTACCACTTCTTGCTAAAACAGAAATTTCACCAATTGGAATACACCCCAAATTAATGATGACATTAAATAATAAACAACGCTACGTGGCTCACTTTTGGGTGGTTCAACAAGCTATCGAATTAGGACTACATCTAACAAAAATTAATAGAGTTTTGGAATTTTCTCAATCATGCTGGTTGAAACCCTACATTGATTCAAATACCATCAGAAGAGCAGCAGCTACATCAGACTTTCAAAAAGATTTCTTTAAATTAATGAATAATGCGATATTTGGAAAAACATTGGAAAACAAAAGAAGACATAAAAATGTTAAACTTGTTACCGACGCAAAAAAATTACAGAAACTAGTACAGCAGCCAAATTTTGGAACATCTATAATTATTAATGAAAAACTTGTAGCAGTGTCCATGAAGAAGACGAGTGTGAAGATGGATCGTCCTTTGTATATAGGCATGTCAATCTTGGACATCTCAAAAACACACATGTACGATTTTCACTACAACAAAATGGTGGCGTTCTACGGAAGAGAAAATATATCTATTACATATATGGACACTGACGCTTTCATATATCGCATAGTAACATTGGACATGTATAAAGATTTACGTACATTTATTTACAAGAACGACTTTGATTTCTCCGATTATCCAAAAGATCATCCAAACTACGACAATGACAGACACAAAAAAGTACTAGGCAAATTCAAGGATGAGGCTAATGGTGTTCTACTTGAAGAGATTGTTGCACTGATGTCTAAACTATATTCTTTGAAACTCTATAATGAAAAAGAAGAAGAAGAAGAAAAGAAGAATAGCTATATTAAGAAAGCTAAAGGTGTAAAGAATTTATATTTAAAGAAGAAAGTGCATTTTGAACACTACAAGCAATGCTTATTTGAGGATAACATCATTACAGCTAAATTCAACACCATCAGAAGTTTTAACCATCAGCTGTACAGCGTGACTGAAGTTAAAAAGGAGCTATCCTGTAATGACGACAAAAGACAAACCCTTCCAGACAAAATCAACACATTGCCATTCGGTCACTACTCCCTCAACCCTATTGCCGAGTAACCTTTTCATCGTCCTAGATCCTTTATCCTTTTCCTTTCCGTAAAAAAAGGGGAAGCACAGCAATGTTAAGCTGTGTTCCCCTTTTTTTACACAAGTTTTGAATGACCTTGAACTATATGTATATATATAAGCAGATTTATACCAAAGAATATTTAATACCATATCAGCTGCCTTCGTGAAACCATCATGTCAGACCTGAAGGAGAAGATTATTAATGAACTACACAAACCTGCAAGAATAAAGTTTCCAAGAAGAAATACTGTTATAAAAGGGATAAATGATCTATATCAAGCGGATTTAATTGAAATGCGACCGCATAGCAGAATAAACAAAGGATTTAAATATATACTCACAATTATTAATTGTTTTACAAAAGTTGCATACGCTTTGCCTCTAAAGGACAAGACTGGTAAAAGCGTAACAGAAGCCATGGAAATAGCCATAAAAAGAGATAAAAACAAAATTAAACATTTACAAACTGATGATGGAACAGAATACTTTAATACAAACTTTGCACAGTTAATGAATAAATATAAAATAAATCATTTTTTTTACAAATTCAGAGAAAAAAACAGCTATTGTAGAAAGATTTAATAGAACCTTAAAAGGAGCACTGTATAAACAATTTTCAAAAAGAGGTTCTTACGTATGGTATGATGTTTTACCACAATTAATAAATGATTATACTAACAGGTTTCATAGAACTATTGGTATGAAACCTAACAAAAAAAATAGAAGAAATGCAAAAGATGTATTAAAACGCATAAAGAAAAATACAAAACCTAAAGTAGAAAAAATGCAGCCAAGAAAATTTAATGTAAGTGATAAAGTACGGATTAGTAAATATAAGGGAGTGTTTACCAAGAAATACCTTCCCAATTGGACGAATGAAGTTTTTACAGTGTATAAAGTGCAACCGACTGTACCTGAAACGTATATCCTAAAAGATAACAAAGGAGATTTGTTGCAAGGTGCATTTTATGGACATGAAATGTTAAAGTCAACAGTAGGTGATGTATATCTTGTTGAAAAAGTGTTACAAAGAAAAAAGGACGCAGTTAAAGTGCGGTGGTTAGGGTTTAACAAAACTGAGGATTCATGGATACCTATAAAGGACTTGGTTTAATGCAAGCAACTCATTTCATCGTTAACCTTTGAGCAGGATGGAGATTATTCACCATAAAGATCGATTCAATATTAATAAAATAGATGATTTAACTGTGGATAACGTTAAAATCAACAATGGTAAACACAGTAGTTTACTTCAAAACACTGTTCGATGTATAGTAAGTGGCCCCTCAAACTGCGGAAAGACCAATGTTGTCTTCAATTTGATCACTAATCCGCAGGGATTAAGGTTTAATAACCTATATATTTTTTCAAAGTCTCTACATCAACCAAAGTATCAACTGCTGGATAAAATCCTATCTGATGTGTCTGATGTTAATTTTTACAAATTTAACGCTAGTGATAGCATTATGCAACCAAACGAAGCGAAACCGTATTCTGTATTTATATTTGACGATGTATCTTGTGAAAATCAGGATACTATTAGAAACTACTTTGCCATGGGAAGACATAATAACATCGACAGCATATATATAGGACAAACTTATAGCAAAATCCCAAAACAACTTATCAGAGATAATGCAAATATTCTAATTGTATTCAAACAAGATGATACTAACCTAAAACATATATATATAACGATCATGTGAATGCGGATATGCCATTTGAAAAGTTTAAAGAGCTTTGCGGAAAAGCATGGGCGGAAAAGTATGGATTTTTGGTTATTATGAAAGATCAAGCTATAAAAGATGGTCGTTATAGAATAGGTTTTGATAAATTTGTTTTAATACACTGATTAGCGGTATTACTGTACAAGTCGTCAAGGTGTGAAGATGGTTAACCAGGAAAAGCTATTAAAGGAAATAAAATCACTTAGTGATTCTATTAGACAAAAAAAACGAGTTTAAAATCAGGTATAAATGAAAGAGAGCAATTTTTAGAAACAACATTCAAACCTGTTACTGAACCTTTAAAGCGATTAGCACAAAATATGGAAAAACCTTCAATTCGCTTCGAAGGAGACAAAATGCTACCAATTTCCAAATATGAAGAAGAATTTCAGAATGATGTAAGTTTTGGCCAGTTACAAACATCTGAAGAAAGCGACGAGTATGAAGAAAGCGGAGATATAGAGGATTTAAAGGAAAAGGACATTGCAGAAGATACAAGTACAGAAGATACAAGTGCGGAAGATACAAGAGCAGAAGAAGAGGATATTAACCCATCCAACTTAAGCAAATTAGGCACGGATATTATGTTTAAAGGAACTCTTGGAAGAACATATATGTTAAAAATGTTACACGCCGCACATGCTAATCGAAATTTTCATACCTATGTAGCTAGAATAGAGGATAAAGGATTAATGATTGGAGATAGCAAGTTAGATATAAACGAAAATGATGATATAGTTATTGGAGATAAGAAATATAAAGGAACAAAAGGATTGTTTGAACTTATTTTTAAAAATAATCCTGGTAAATATACTAAAAGGGTTTTACAATTGTTTAAAAATATATTAGAGTATACAAATGCACATAGAAAGAAGTATTCCAAAGACCTACCTATTCATAGAAATCGGTAAATAAAATATACAAGTATTATATCTAGTCTTTTCCCCTCGAAATCAAAAAAAGCTCAGATTAAAAGAAGAGCTTTATCTTCTGCTGAATTAAATGTTTTGCATAAAAAGAGAAAAACAACTGATCCTACCACATCTGGAAGGGGATTATTGAAAAATTTGTATAAAACTAATATAATATATTACAACGATATAAATAAGTTAGTTGATCGAATGAGGTTATTACATGAAGCTATGGAAGCCGGGCACACTGGTTTAGAAAACGAATGGGGAGCTTTGGTTGATGAACTGCGAAAACAAGGAATAATTGTTCAATAGACTATATATATATATATATATATATATATATATATATATATATATATATATAATAAGAACCTAAACGATAGCAATTCAGTTACATCATGAGTGTGGACAAGTTTGGACGGTATTCCGAGTTTGGAGTAAAATCTGGATATAGTGAAAAAAGAGCTGGGTTTCCGTTAACACCTGACGGCAACTATAATTTTGAAGGAAAAGTAATTCAAAATGTTGGTGATCCGCTTATGTCGTCTGATGCGGTTTCGGTACAGTACATGAAAAAAAGAACCCCAACTGTACACGAAGATCATTGGGGGTTTTCCGGTAAAAGGTTAAGCGATATACAATATCCTGTTTATGATGGTGAAGCAGTAAATTTAGCTACTCTAAAATTGTTAACAATTTACAAAAGGAATGAAACTGACACAAGCTATGATGTAAAAAAATTAAAATTATCAAATGTAGGTGATTGTGAGCAGGATGGAGACGCTGTAAATAAGAAAATGTTTGATATTGTACACAAGAAATGGACTACGGAATATGAAAAACATTTGGAAAGGTTTGGTGCAGCTCTATTCCATTATATCCATCGGGCTTCAGGAAGAGATGCAGCTTCAGATGTTGACAGTCACAATTATTTAGACTGGAAAAATATACACAATCCAGAGAAACCTAATCAACGAGATAAACCGTCTAAGCCTTCTAAAGTCAAGACATTAGGAAAGGGGGAAAAAGTGAATGTGATTAATGAACCAACAGAAAACAATGAAGATTACATAAGAGAAAAAAAAATTAAAATACCCCATGATAAGGGATAAAGCATCAGTCATATTCGAGAGACGATACAGAGAGGATGATGAAATCCAATATTACCGCGTGGAGTTTAATATCTCAAGAGCCGAGATTTCCCCAAGGAGTGTTGACAGATGGTTTTGTTCAACGGTTTGATAGATATATGGATTGGGAACAACTTTCCATACACTACCTCTTCACAATGACTATGTTAAGAATTTTATTTTCACAGAGTTAACTGGATCCATATTTTACAAAGTCAACAGTTTTCAGAAGACTTCCTCGTAGAAATGACATCGAATTTTAATAACTGTTGGGAAGTAATAAGTAAATATCAAAATCTCTCTGAGAATTACATTGACAATTTTAAAGATAAACTAGACTGGGATGTGTTATTCAATTACCAACGATTAAGTGGCAAGTTTCTAAGGGAAAATGACAACTATTTAAAGTTTATTTATTTTACCGAAGACAACGATACCATCACCAGCGGAGAAACATCTGGAACATCTTCAATTACACCTTATTTCTATTTTTACTACTTTTATTTAATATGTCTACATTTAATTAGTAAATCCATTTCTACACAATAAATGGATTTTAAACGGTATATAATACAAGAAACCAAAACTGATATTACATTCATTGTAAAACATTTATAGAGTGCACCTACTGATTGTAAGTTTTGCTATAAATAGTCATGTCGAGGGTTAAACGCATCAGTCATAATCGAGAGAGATTACAGAGAGGAAGGGGAATAGCATCAACAGCATTTTCTCTATTGAGTAAACCGGTTGGAGCTATAGTTAACAAGGCGATTGATTTATTACCTGTGGAATTACATTTACCTGGAGGATATCAATATTGTGGTCCTGGAACCAAATTAGAGAAACGTCTTGCTAGAGGAGATCCTGGAATAAATAAGATCGATCAGGCTTGTAAACAGCACGATATAGCGTATTCCAAATTTGGTGATACTAAAAATAGATCAATAGCAGATACAGCACTTGCTGAGAAAGCTTGGCAAAGAGTAAAATCAAGTGACGCGAGTATTGGTGAAAAATCAGCGTCTTTAGCAGTAACAGCAGCAATGAAAGCAAAAACTACGTTTGGAGGAGGAAAGAGAAGAAGGCATGGAAAAAACCCGCTAAAAAACAAGGAGGTAATATCAGAAGAAAACGTCGATCTACCAGTGGTAAAGCTAAAAAGAAACCAACAATATGGTCAATGATAAAAAAGGGAGGAGGATTATACCTAAGACCGTATCGTGTGTATTAAATAAGAAAGAGCAATTAATAATTAAAAACAAAGAATTAACCAATGAAGAACTGATTACATATGCTTCTTGTTTGAAAATCCCATTTTTTAGAGGAGTATTTATGAAAGATGAATTACCGGTTAAAATGTGGAAAAATGAGACTGGTATTGTAAATTTGGATAATAGTGAAGGATTAGGCACTCATTGGGTGTGTTACAAGGAACTTGGTAAAACCATTTATTATTTCGACAGTTTTGGAGACCTTCCACCACCGAAAGAACTTCAACAATACTTTCGTGCGGCAGAAAATGTTTTTTACCTAATCATACAAGAAAACAACCTGATGATACATCCATTTGCGGTCATTTACGTTTAGACTTTTTAGCTAAAAGTGTTAGTCAACTTTAAGATGTCTTCGTATACAGTGTCATTAACCGGTAACTCATGTACTTTGCGCAGTATTCTGTTTCCAGCGCTACGTTTGCAAAAAGGAAGACTATGGGAAGCCGCATTATTGGATTTAACAACATATCTCTATTCCAAACGTTAGTGAAGGAATTAATAACAAAATACATTATTACAAGACAAAAGATGATAAAGGAAAGTATTCAGCTTTGGAAGAATTCAGTTTACCAACAGGAGCTTATGAAATTGATAATATAAATGAAGTTATACAAATACATATTGGAAAAGAAAATATAACGATAAAAGGCAATAACAATACAATGAAAGCCGAAATTACTTCTAAGTATTATATTGATTTTAGTCAAGAACATTCAATTGGTAGTTTATTGGGGTTTTCTAAGGAAACAAAAGTATTAGAACCTAATAAAACTCATTCTGGGAATAAAACTGTGACGATCATCAAAGTTAATAGCATAGACATTACATGTAACATTATACAAGGATCCTACAGAGATGGATAAAATCGTCATATATTACACACATTCTACCCATCAGTTGCACCGGGTTTCAAGATAGTAGAAAAGCCTCAAAACCTTGTGTACCTACCGTTAAACACCAGTTTCATTTCAGACATCGTGCTGAACATAGTGGATCAAGACGGAAACCTTATTGACTTTAGAGGAAAAGCTATTACTGTAAGAATACATATAAAATCATCCGCTTAGACAATGGGGTTATCATTTAAAAAGAGAGAGCCAACCAGCAAAGAGGTCAGTAGCTCATCAGCTGTAGAAGGATTAACAAGTGACAACATTCGTTTTATAGAAGAAATTGGATTAAAGTTCATTAACAATGGATATACTGGATATAGCGCAGGGTCCAACATTCGACGAGAGCTTATGGGAAAAGGAATATCACACGCACAACCCTTACTCTTCGTCCAAATTAAACAATAACGATGAAATTAGGATTCCTATACAACAACAAGACATTTATACTCTTCCATGCGAAAGTTATTTATATATTGAAGGAAAAGTAACAAAAACTGATGGTACTACTGGAACCATTGTTCCGTTCATAAATAATCCTATGGCATTTTTGTTTGACGAGATTAGATATGAAATTTCAGGAGTTACAGTCGATTCAACAAAAAAAGTTGGAATTTCCAGTACATATAAAGGATTAGCGTCTTTAACACCAAATGAGAAGAATCTGTTAGCTGTTGCAGGATGGGTTGCACCAGACAAAAGTACAATCGCTCCTGACTCTTCGGGAAACTTTGATTTCTACGTACCTTTAAGATTACTCCTAGGATTTGCTGAAGACTACAGAAGAATAATAATAAATGTAAAACAAGAACTAGTTTTATTAAGATCATCAAACGATAAAGATATTATTAAAACAGCTACTGGAACAACTGATGCCAATTTGGATTGGAAATTAACATTAGACAAGATTGTTTGGAGAGTACCACATGTGCGACTAAATGATGAACATAGGATTACATTATTAAGAAAGTTAAAATCAGATCGAGACATTGTAATGCCATTCAGAAGCTGGGAGTTTCATGAATACCCCGTTTTACCCACAACACAACGGGATACATGGACTGTAAAAACTTCTACTCATTTGGAAAAAACGAGATATGTAATATTTGGATTACAAACGAAGAAGAAAAGTATAATAACTGAAAATGCTGGTGAATTTGACCATTGTAAATTAACAAACTGTAAAGTGTTCCTGAATTCACAATTCTTTCCCTACGAAAACTTTAATATTTCTTTTGATAAAAAAAGGTACAGTGTTTTATACGATATGTACGCTAGGTTCCAAAATTCATATTACGGCAAAACAAATACACCTCTACTCTCTCCCGTACAGTTTGAATCGAAAGCTCCGATTGTTGTAATTGATTGTTCCAAACAAAATGAATCTGTAAAATCGTCTAGTGTTGATATAAAAATAGAAATGGAATTTCAAGAAAACGTACCTGCAAATACATCTGCGTATTGTTTAATTTTGCACGATAAAATTGTTACATACACACCGTTGACCGGTATTGTAAAGACAGTATTGTAAAACGTTGTACCACCACCAGCACCGCCACTGTCGCTAGCCTATAAATAGCGGAGCAACAATGCAGGTCTTCAGTTGATCGTCTATCGTCGCATGGGTAACATCTTCTACAAAATGAGTTCTCCATCTGTTGTACAAGGTGATGCAGAGGTAGCACCGTTATTGGAACGTGATAATACTAGTGAAGCAGAAATCATCAAGGAAATAACTGCACTTTTAAAGTTTGGTAAAAGAGATAGAGAGGAGGAAATTAATGCAGACCCATCAAAGGTAGTACCAAAGAGGAAGAAGAAAGTTGAAGAAAATATTCCTCCTCACATTTTAACTGAAGTTTTTTTGCGAATCTTTTACCCCATCTCAGCATGCATCAGTAAAAGTGTATCAGTTGGATTGATGAAGTCATTGGATTATTCCCCTACAGTTATACTACACCATGGAACAAAAAAGGTTTTATTTTCGCAAAATGCTTGGGAGTCATTTTTGAAACATGTACATTTAATAGAATGTTATTTAACTAACAGTTTGTGTGGAGGGAAAACACATATTCGACTTTTGGATTGTGACAATGAAATCGATATTGTTAAACATCGCGGACAACTACAAGTGCGAATTAGAGACTTGACTCAACATGAAAATAAGATTCTACTGTCACGTGAAGAATTCTACGTTTTAAACTACGCAACAGAACCTATTATAAGGTACATGAGACAGTTGGTATTTGCAAGTGCTATTATTAAAGAATATTTGGTCGATACTTTGGAAAAACAACCTGATAGCACCATCGTGTACGGACCTGTGGATACATCTATTTTTAATAGAATACCTCATGAAGTTTGCATGTGGAGAAAGTTAAAGGATTTTGAACCACTTGTAGAAATCGCTACAGAAGCTACAGAAGAAACAACACAGGAAGAAGAAACGGAGAAACAAGAAGAAGAAGAAAACGAAACACAAGAAGAAGAAGAAAACGAAACACAAGAAGAAGAAGTTAAAAAAGACTAAAGTTTGACTTAGTAAAGAAGAACACACGTGGGGTAGGCCTATTGGGGACGGTGCCCACGTTAAATATACACCAACGCGCCTGCAACTGTACGGCCTGGTATTTAACCTACCGTGGTGAGGAAAACAGTTTAGTTGATCGCTAGGTGCAATGATGAGCGGAGGGGATAAAGAAGTGAGTGTAAAGCCTTGTGTAATAGAATTTCAAGCATTTCGAAATAATGATGATAGGTTTATTATCAAGGAATTAGTAATTTTAGACTTGCTTACATTTGTAGCCTACCCATTCACGTTTGAAGCTCCGTTTTCTTTTAACAAACTTAACACCAAAGCAAAAAGTACAAACAAATGGATAACAAACTACTTTCATCACATACACTGGTATGAAGGATTTATAAGCTACAGTAATCTGCACAGTATTATGTTTAACTTTTGCAAACAATATTCACATATATACACAAGAGGATTAGAAAAAAAGAACTGGATACAAAAGTACACGCACGGTGATGTTTTCGATATAACTATCAGTAAGGACTTTAACATTAATCTCGGTAATATTTGTGTCGCTGCAAAAGATCTTAAACACGGCCAAACAAACTGTGCATTGTACAACGCATATCGTTTGGCTGCTTATTTGAAACAAACGCAGGAATGTGGTGGGGGTAGCGGAGAACAGACATGTGGTGGGGGTAGCGGGGTCTATAAATACGAGGAGACAGCACCGCTCCAGCACGAGTATTATTCGAGACTCCGAAGAGGCAACATCACAGAAGACACCACAACCACCACTGACGAAGATGGCATCACAACAGTTTCTACAAACACTGGTTGATAAATTCAACACTCATTCAAAATCCGACCTTCTGCTAACTAAAAAGTGTTCAGAACTAAAAGAACAAAAACACTACATTATTCATAACATCAAGAAAGTGGAAACCACACATGGAGAAGCAATTCTAGTTTCATTGAGCGAAGGACCTTTCACTCCAGGAGATGAGCCGAAGTGTCAAGTATTTCTTCCAAAACGATTTCTTCAACTGCTACAAAATGAAGATTTGCGAGATATTCAACCGGGGACGTTGTATTTGGTATCACACGGTGTAAGCGGCAACAACTCGACGGAACTCACTCTGCACATCACGCATCCTTGTACATAATGTCTCTGTTTGTATTTCTCTGTTTGTATTTCTAGTCATTAATGTTAGACTTAAGCTTATTGTATTGTAAGATGTTTGTTTAATAAAGAAAAAAAAAGAAAAAAGAAAAACAGCAACACAGCAGTATATTATTTTATATACTGCTGTGTTGCTTTTTTAAAATTCAAACGGATGACCGTGAACTTTCATTCAGGGTTAACTTATGAAGAGGCATAAAAGAGAGGGGAGCAGTGAAGTTAGTCTCAGTCTTGTCTAACACACGCTGCAGCTAACATGTCGGTGCCACCGATGAACAATTTATCATTCGATAACAATTTGAATACATATTGTTGCGAGTTACAATGTTTTAAAATACCAGGCGATCAAGTTGACGGGAAAGCTTGTCGTAAGTGCAGGTTTTTCAGCTATTGCATATGTAGATGTAAAACGTATCAAATGAACCGACAAGATAAATTACAAGAATTACGCCGACGGATTGCATTACTGTGGCGGCGAATGTAGTAGCAAACATCTGCCTCGCACCAGCTGCCACCTGCCGCCTGCCATCTGCCGTCCGCCATCTGCTCCGCCCCACCACACTTTTACCCCCCCCATTTTGTTTGATACCAAAACGCTAGCTATCGAATAGTCAGTACACCTCCAGCTCTTGACCAGTGTACATCGAGCTCTCTGTTGAAATGTCCATCAAAATTAGGTGTATTCATTATGACTCTATTCATCTGGCGACTTTCCAAGACCTCGAGGTTTTTAATGAAGAGTTAAGACTTCTCATTGCGTCCGGTTACGATTTATCTTTGGAACTTTACGCATCAAAAAACAACATGGACTTTGCGCAGGGATCGAAGTATCTACCGTCTTTCATCAGAAAGCGAAGTGATGGCCGCAACTCGTCCGGATCAACAACATCGATGACAACGAACAACGGGGAACTATTGTAAACATGAATTATTGTAAATAAAATAAAGTAATATTTGTTATATGAATTATTGTAAATAAAATAAAGTAATATTTGTAATAGTACTACCTCGCACTCGTATCACTCGATTGTTTCATTCGATTGTTTTCATTCGATATTTCTTATCGATTAACTATCGAATCACAATCGGATTTTACGAGTGCGAGGTAGATTTTTTTAAAAAAACTTCCCCGTGACCTTGAACTTTGAACTTTCACTCATTACGTCACGAAACCGCTTACGTCACTGGCTCAGCCTCAGATGACGTATTTATTCACTCAGCGCATCCGGTCACTGACCGGATGTGACGTCACTTCCGGCGCAAAAGCCCCAATCCCCCACTACTCCTGTTGGTCGTAAAGTCCAATAAAAATGATTTAAAGTGAGAAAGCAATTGAATGTTTGCCGTATACGAATGGCCAGTACGTGTTAATAAAGTAAGTTATGGAGTAGTAATTTCGATTGTCAAACTGCAGTTAAGTAAAAATAGTCTATTTATTGACTAGAAATACAACGAAACAACATGAAATACGACGAAGCTGTTCAATTATGGCCACCGTGTGCTAGTATATGAATAGTCTAGCTTTGCTCAGTATAGTCATAAGGTGTCAAGAGTCGTTAATTTACAACTCATATAGATTATTTTCAAAATTTACGTGTTCGCTATTCATTCTTTGTCAGAGAACTTTGAATATTCGAAAAATACAGTATTTAAGTACATGTTTCAAGAAATGATTTAATTTGTTGTCTAATTGTGATTATATTAGAAAACAACTGAGTTTAAAGGTTTAATGCAACGGAAATTTTCTAGGAATTTATTAACGGTATTTAGTTATTTATTATTATAAGTAGGTAACACAATTTACGGTAGATTGAAATACAGTTTGCGGTGGATTGTAATATATAAATACCCCCGCCGCAGCAAACCTGCATACTGAGCGAATTTCCAATGGAGATATAAATGTCTTAATACTACATAAAGCCAATGACCAAGTTTCATAAAAATATATTCACAAAAGCGGTATATACAATTTTAATTATTCTTCATAAGAATAACATTGGGGCTGAGTACACAGGTTTGCTGCAACAAGGAACAAAAAAAAGGACTTTTATGCTAATATCAATATTACTCAACTAGGTGAAGTCGTATAACAGTTTTTATTAATTTATGTTCTTAATTAAGGGAGACATAGCATTTAATTATTCTCCATAAGAATAACATGGGGGCTGAGTACGCAGGTTTGCTGCTACGGGAGCCTTTTGCAAAAAAAATGTTTTTTGCGCAAAAATGTCAATAGACCACAACCAGATGAAGCCTTATACCAAGGTTCGTCTTTATATATTCATAAATAAGCAATATATAAAATTTGTCCTTTCCTCCATAAGAATAAAATTAGACAACGTACTGTGTTTAGCACTTTCAATATCTCCGTAACCAATTGACATATACAAATGATCAAAATACAGAATTGTGTGTTTTTTTAAGCTGAGTCCAATGGTAAATACCAATATTTGAGTTTTTCAAAAATTATATGTACAAAATTTAAAAAAAAACAATTTTTTGGGGTACAAACCCCCCACAAAATACCCTTTCGGACGGAGCGATCTGGCTGGTTTTCGAATTTAAAGTCATAAATGTTGCTTTACACGTTTAAACCAAATTTAATCAAAATCAGCTCATTTTTACAAGAGTTATCAGGCTAACGGACACACACACACACACACACACACACACACACACACACACACACACACACACACACACACACACACACACCAACACCCCCCCCACACACACACACACATATACAGTTTCGAACGAATGGTGTTTTTGGGGTCCTGGGACCTCAAAACGAAAAGTTATCATGGTCCGGGGCCTAGGTCTTACCATGCCGACTGTGGTAATAGCTTCTTCCCTATGGGGGAAATTCGCTTAAAGAATTAAATTAGTACAAATTAATTTAAATTATAAACTGCAAAATAATAGCAGCTAAAATAAAAACAACAATTTTAAAATGACAAATATAATATTTGTTATATAAATACTCAAATAATTAGGAAGGTAGTAGCTTCATTCTGTCATTTTAACTTCCCATGAAAATCCTAAGGTCATTGGTATTTATTTAACCTTTTAGCTGATATTTGGTAGGAAGATATCTGTTACACTAAAGGCAGAAATAAACTTGCTCACGATCTAAAGTCATTTGGGGCTTCGACCCACTGACATTCAAAGTTCCCATGTTCGTTTTATGAAGTTTACAACTATTTTATGTGTTTACTGAACCGATTGAGCTGAAATTTGCTAAGAATATAGGATAAAATATTAACCTTCTCGCTTTCCGAAACCCTTTTAGGGTTCCGCCCCCACCTTTAAAATTCGTATGTAAACCATATAGCATCTACCACTGGACTGATGAAGGTGGAATTAGGCAGGAAGATAGCTAAAACATAATAGACCTATATTTAAGACAAATGTAGTCCTACTCGCGATCAAAAAATTCATTAGAGGTATTTCCCTTTGGCCTCCACATTTTCCTTCAAGCTTCAACTACCTGATTGATTGAGCTGAAATTTAGTATAAATAACAGTAATACATTACAACTATACACACTCACTGGTCTTCAAAATTCCTATATTAACCAATTACAACACTGATTGAGATAGTTTGTCGAAGAAAGTTAGGTAATACACCACAATCATTCATAGGCTTCCCTCAAGTTCCAATAATTCTATCTCATTAAAACTGAATCAAACTTCTGACCTGACTTTTTACACGTTAATAGTTACACTCCAGAATCTATAACCTTAATTGTTCGCGTTTTCTCATGAACCAAAAATTTGAAAATATATCCTACTAATGTTAACTACCCTATAGCTTATTAACGTAATATTATGATCGCGGGCGAAGCTACGACGGGTTAGTGATAACTCATACATATTGAATATAAATAGAGACAACTTTAATACGATCAGGGAAATTAAACAAGTAATTATATTATTAAAACAAAATATAAAAGTAAATAAAAGTAGAGTGAAGGTTAACTTCTATTTACACTTGAGTACCGAACTTATTTAATAAATTATACACCTAAGAATCTCATCTCAGTAATGGGAATTTTAACGCTTAAAGCAAAAAATACAAGAAACTTGGAGCAGTGACCCAGAAACAATAAACAATTACTAAATGAAGTTAAAAGTTTGTTGTCGAGGGCAAAACTTGGGGAGGAAGGAAATGCCACCCTTAGACACGGTCTTTTCATTTAATTGGATGGGAAATCGACTTCTTCAACAGATACTTTTCAAGTTCCAGTAACGCCTTGCCTCTTTGGGGAGAATTGAACAGTTAAATAAGATAACAATTTTTAATTTGCACTAGTATTATTTATTTACTCATTTAGGCCTACTAAACACCAGAGTTAACAAAAATGGTTTGAACTCTCATTTGAAGAATATTTGTTTGTGAAACTAATGTACAATATATATATATATATATATATATATATATATATATATATATATATAAAATATCTTTATATATAATTCTGTAAGCGAAATCTTTAAGTCACCACGTGGGAGTTCGGTAAATCGCAGGATGATAGGAGATGTCTTAAATTAAAGGTCTCGATCCCAGGGTCTCAGGAAAAACAGCAGTATTTATAAAAAGTTACCAGCAAATGATAATTAAAGTAAAACATCCCCCATAAGAAAAGAATGGGATTTAAAAACGACTGATTTGTTTACATTAAAACAAGTGATTAAAATACTACTTTGTTTGCGAACTGACATGTAAATAGTAAGTAAAATAAGAAGAGGCAGAGTATTGGAGCAAGGCTTGGGGCTATGGCCCTTTCAGTCTACTAGTACATATATATAAAAAGCATCTAGAGATAAATATAATTATAAGCATTAAATGTAGTATACGCATCCCCACATCTCATAAAACTGCATACAAGTGAATTTCCATTAGAAATAAATTTTACAACTGATTATCTAACATATTATTTCTACCTAAAATATCTGTTATTGAGAGATAGTCCTCACCTGAGAGACCTATGCATTTTGGAATCCTAGGTAGGTGGACCTACAGCTTACGTTCGGTCCCGAACCACCAGGCTACGGCATTCTCACACAGCTAACAGCTATTGGTGATTGGGATCGAACACCAAACCTTGCGGACTAAAGTCACACGTCATATCCAATTCACCAGGTCATTCCATCCTACAAGGTGAGCAATTCCAGTTTCAATTTGTTTGGGCAATTCGTAACCATTTCAATTTTATCTAAATCCATCCAAACCTGCAATCAAGTTTGGTTACGCCTTTTCATTAATTGATGAACGAAGTGAATCACTGTATTGATGAAGAAGTTTCAGTGGCCGTGTGTGGGTGTGTGTGTGTGTGTGTGTGGGTGTGTTATCGAAATACTAAATAACTGTAAAATATTTCTTAATGAAATTTTGAAGGAGTCATTTGGGATACCAAAAGGATGTTTTAACACAGCATTTGTATTTTATTTTGGATTATTAATAATTATTAAAACTAATTTTAATGTTTGATATTCAGTAGTTGAATTGATTTTCGTAGTAAGCTATTGACTATGGTTGTCTTTAAAATGTCAGCTGGGATTTGTCTGTGTTTCACTTGAGGGATTTTTATCCCCTATATGGGATATTTTGACTGCTTGTGGGATAAAATGGGATTGTGGGATAAAGTGGGATTTTTTTGAAATCGGCATTACGTCTGCTAGTTTGCTTACAACTTACGACCAGAGCACCTTAGCAGTAGCACTTCTAGTGGATTTTCTCGCCGTACTGGAAGTTGCGGGGTTTCCCATTTTTAACCTCGCTGTCCGCACCTATTATGATTTTATAAACGTCACAGAATGAACACTGAATCATGTCAATTTCGCTGGCCGAGCCATGTTGGAATTAACAAGCAAACTATTTGCCATTATTTAGTACCTACTTCGTACTCTTTAGTACTACCATTAAAAATATTAGTACCTCTCACGTAAATAAATTATTTAATTTAGTTAATTCACCGTATCATTTAACCTATGTCGCATTGCTCAAAATCCTTTGAGGTACTAAAATGTAAAATACCTATAGGTAATTAGTAGATCTAAATAAGCTCTATCTAACGGTATAAATATTGTACTAATACATTATTCAATAATCATATAATATTTAACATTAATGTGTTGCAATGTTTAACAAATCAGTGGGAAAGTGTGGGATATGACGAGGGATACTATAAGGGAGAGTCTGGGATAAAGTGGGATTTTTTGTATCAGTGCGTGGCATATTTTTCCCGTAGAGTGGAAACACTGCATATTTGTTTATAATTTACTCAAATGTAAACATAACCAAAACTATGGATTTGGTTGTTTTGTTCCATCAATTTTTTTTATTTCGAAATAGTTTAAAATGTGAGTGTTATGTAAATTAATAGTGTTTTGTCGTGTTTAAAACAATGCTTGTATCTATTTAGATTTATTATCAGTTTATTTTTTACTGGAAAACTTCGATGTAAAAGCTAAGTGTTTGGAGTAGTGATGATAAATTAATACAATAGGTTTTGGAATTTTTGAATTATTGGGACAGTATAACTCTGTAACACGACTGACTGTGATTGATAATCAAGCCTGTTGTAGACCTATAGTAGTTTCTTTACATTGTGAACAAATTACTTGATGGCAGACTTACTAAACTATCATCCGTGCAAACTATCTTTATTACATGTAATGTACCAAATAAGCCTCACTGTCACCTAATGACATGGGATTAAAGTTTTGTAATCTACCGGTCAGTAAAATAGTCTGGTTACAGTTTATATTTGTTTGCATTTTCTGTGGTTAATATTGATTTTCATAAACAATCAAGATGTCCAAAACTCCGTAATCCCAACCGTCTACATTGTTCAACTAATTACGATGTAGACAGATTGCCCTCCTGAAAAATTGTCATTAATGTAGATGTTGGATTTTGCTTTTAAATCTCTCTTGCTGCGATTTCAGTAGCTTGTGTATTTAAATTCAAGCCAACATATATTAATGATGTAAACATTTTTAAATTTAAGGTATGAATTTTATAAGATACTGTTATATAAATAAATCATTGAATATCTTTTTTTACATTAAATGGGTTTAAAACAAGTATATTTCTGTATGTTTAACCCCCTGATTTTGGAGCTGGAAATTAATAGGTCTAATAATTATTGGCAACTTTTCTCTCAGGTTATATATTTAAAAATCGTCGAAAACCATCCGGTACCAAAAATATATTAGTTATTGGCCGAGTCTTAAAAAAGCGTGAACAGGAGCTAGGACATGTGACCAAATAAACGCAATCAGTTTAATCTAATTTGTACACACAGTGGTTTTAAGAGGTTAATTGCTCCACCTCACCCTCCAGGGTTAGATGGAAACGTATTCCGCATATTCTCTATTCATTGCTGCTAGATTAGGAAACCCCAGCATAGCTGCTATAGGCACGTTTTCCATAAGCGGGAATTTTGCGCAGGTTACCAGAAGGTTAGGATATAGCAGGAAAGGAAAGGGTGGGCTGGGACAGGCAGCCAAATTGGCCTTTCAGAGTACCAACTCCCGTGCCTTGTGACAGCTGTGATCAGGCTCAATGTGGACCCGCTCTGCCCTCCAACTGGCCAACTCAACGGATGGGGTATCCATGTACAACAGCCAGGGACCATACATTCTCAGGTTGGGGACCAACCCCTGAGTTTCCGCCCCGAGCCGCTGCAAGTGGAGGGACCAAAGGTGAAAGGGAAGTTTGTCATAATGGACATCCAAAAAACTTCATATGTAATGACAATTTCATTTGCTGTACCCAATGTCAGCATCCAAACTGGTATAGACCAGTTTTAAGGTTGTCCTGGGACGAATGCTAACACACCTAAAATTAAAAAATTAAAATTTTAATTTTTTAGGTTAAAATTAAAAAATTTTAACCTAAAATTTAGGTTGGTGTGGTCAATGCTAACACACCAAGTTTTAATAAAATTAAAAAGTATACAAGAGATATATGTTTTTTATTTCTTATAAGAATAACATCGGACAATATACTTAGTTTACTGCTGAATGGAAATTGAAATATTCTCCACAACCATTAGTCGAATAGCCTACTAACGAAATACTAATTTAACCGTGTGTGGATTGGAGTACTAATTTTTCATCTTTTAGAGCTTTTTATGGCAATGAGATAAAACTGTTGAAACCTGCTAAAAATATTTAAAGTTTATGGTACTAAGAAAGGTAAAAAAACTGAAGTTTGGGATCTCTTAAGCCCTGTAATTTCTGAACCCAAATTTTTCAAAAAAATCAGGTGGTATATTTTATTAGAAACCTAATATAAACCACCAAATAAAAAATCCAAAGATTTCGAAAGCGGCTCCTCAAAACTGCTCCAGACCTATATACTACTTTGTTGGGTACCAAAATATTATGGATACCTCTTTGTTCTTCCCTCAGGGCTCTGCCTTTACTATCACTCCCAAATTTTAATTTTAACGTATGATTCGTTGGATTTATTTTGTTAAAGCAGCATCTCCTGAAAGATGTCCCACGTTTGATACGCCGCCCTACTCAACCATAGACCTCCACCGCACAGGAAAACTTTCTTTGTTATTATTTACACCTTTTTTAGTAATTTTAGAAAATTTTCAATTATACAAAAAATTGTTGTTATTTTCTTTTAACCCCGACCTTAGAGCTCCGCCTCGCTGGCTTTAAAAGTTGCCTTGTTAAATTTATGGAGGAAAGATGATCCTTGGGTAAGCGTTCGGGAGTTCGGGTCAGCGTTCGGGTTGAGTACTACTAGCTGGTCAGACAGACATTATTCTGTCCTAATGTCACTGAATTTGTTTTATGTCAAAGATTCTCGTTCTTTTTCAAGATGAGCTCGTTAGCTACGCTCACTTGCCTATGTTTATATAGAGCTTGCTTCGGTATTGAAAATGAGTTGCTATTCAAATAGATTTATTATGTCTATAATAAACATATGTTTATATGCTTTTCAAGTATGTTTAGATATCATCCTTATAACAGCTGTTTGATGAAACTAAATAACTAACATACAATCCCGACTTTGTTTTATGTATTTAGATAATGAAAATCACTTAATAATATCTTGCCATGGCAACGTTAATATACACTAGGCAGAAATACGGATTTTAGCAATTCGAAATTTAAGTAATTGCACAACGCCATCTGTAGAGCCTGATATAAGTGTAGGTTATATTATATAAATCAAACAGGAAAGTTGGCCGGGCTGGTAAGGGCCCTCACTTGCATTTAGGGTGTAGACCAGAGCCTGTACAGACCTAAATTCAGCCCTGGCCGTCTGTATGCAGAACTTCAAACATGCTAGAATCCAGAATCATTGTCCCTGTCTCGTGTACATTCTATGTGCCTAAGAGTAAAAATATGTTATAGTCAATCAATACAAATGCTGAATTATTTTGACTCAATCCTATCCTACACTATAATATGAGTAAGGTTTGCATGCTCGCTTGCTTGGTTGATTGCTTGCAACTCTGATCTCAAAAACGGCTCCAACGATTTTCTTGAAAAATAACTAATGTGTCCTTCCAACTACTTGTGTTGTAAAACCTGATATCTGGGTTAAAAATAAGTTCTAGACATGTCCCATCCCCGAAAAAAATCAAATAATGTAAAAAGCCGCTATGGAAAATTGAAAAAATCACATTGGGCTTTTGGAGATTAAAATAAAAGCAAAAGAGTCATAACAGCTGTTCAAAATCTTTCAGCGAACTCTCAAAGTTATACTCATATAGTTTAAGTACTACCTGGCAAAGCCGTAGCCAGGAAAATTTTTTGGGGGGGGTTTGGGCTCCGCGGTTACAGAAAGTAACTTCCAAACTTTCATTTTAACGCAATTCTTAATATAATCTAATGTTAAAGTAAGATTTTTGAAGTTTTAAATATTTAAATAGTACTTATATATTATATATTATTATTATTATTATTATTATTAAATAACCCAGAAAACACAGCAGTAATCGTATCAACTAAATTCTTCTTTCTTCTTTTTATTTCAAGCTTGCCAACTTAAAAAACATACTTTTGAACGTCCTTCAATGTCACTACTAACAAGATATAACAACATAAAACGAATTTTTCAACACAATAAATACCAGAGTTTCGTTGTCGGCACATTTTCACTCAGTCCCCAGTCTATAATGATAGAAAGTGTTTGGTACAAGAAAAAAACTAAGGTATATGGAAATTGAAAAATCAAGTTTTAATGATTACAGATAAACTAAACACGTTCTTGTAAGAAAGATACTTCATTTACAAAACAAAGTTAAGCCTCCGGTTCTTTTTTTGGAAAAACTATTAATTACATCTTCCGTCGGAATTTCTCTCTCCCTGTGAACGGACATCAGTGCTAAGCCACTCAGACGGCTTTGACCACAAGAGTTTCTTAACTAAGTTTTCAGCCTTCTGAGGGTCGAAAAGCTACGTTCGGGAGTGCAGGTGGTCACTAGAAGTGTGGAGAAAATATTAAGCATAATAAATATATTGGGGTATAAATATTTGTTGCATTCTCCTAAGCTTTCAATGGCACACGTAGGCCGGTCAATTTCCTTTTTCTTCCCCCAGTAGATTTTCCATAAATCGAATTCAGCTGATAACATTTCCAACTCCAAGTCAAATTTATTTTGGTAAATCTTGAAACTGTCAAGGTCTAAAGACTGGATCGTACAACAGACAGATGGCAACAAAGAATTAAGACCTGCAAATACGTCTTTGTATTCCAGAAATCTTGAATCTAGCTGGCAAACAAAGTCATCAAGAAGAGGAATGGCTACTGCGATCCTAAAATATTTTTCGGGATCGGTTGATTTTCACTGTTTTGTTTGGTTTTACTTACCTTATATACTGAGCATTTATATCGTCGTATAAGTCAATTAAACAGACGACACAAAGCTTTAGGAAGACTAACTGTCACTATGAAAAACTGTAAACTGCACAGTGCACACACGATCAGCCGAATACGTCCTGATGAGTGAATTGACAGGTTATGTCAATTCCCGCTCATTCGTTCACACTCCCTCGCGATCCCTACGACGACGTGGCGTCCGCACAGCTGACTTAACTACGACCGCTACGACTTTCGTTATGACTTGAACGAACAAAATTAACTAAACAAATAAGTAAATTTGTATTTCCTTTGTTTTTAAGTTTATTCCTTGTCATCATTCAATTTTCAAACAATTTGTTATGATAAAATTCTTCACATTTTTTGTTGGTCTGTTTTTTATTATTTATCTCAAAATTTCGGGGGGGGTTTCGACCCCCTGACCCCCCCCATTGGCTACGGCCTTGCTACCTGGGACTGAGCTTTGCTAGGGAAAGGTCAATCTTTTTTATGACTTGGAGTTGTTTTTCACCATGTACCCTACTAACAAGCATTTTTGAGGTCACAACAGTTGTTATTATAATGCACCTTTGAGTCATTCTGGATATGACCACTCTACATGTAATCTTCATTCAAAGGATTTATTATCTGATTTTATAGAACCACACGGAACTAATGTTGTTTATGATTATTAACATGTGGTTTCCTGAGAGCACAGATTAAAAGATTTGAGAGAAGATTACATACATAGAGTAGTAAAATAAATCAAAGGGATATTGAGCTATAAATAACAACTGGAGTGACCTTAAATACCCCTAGCAGCAAACCTGCGTACTCAGCGAATTTCCCATGCATATATATGTATCTTAATACCACATAAAGCCACATACCAAGTTTCATAAATATACATTCATAAATAAACGATTTATGACATTTTAATTATTCTCCATAAGAATAACATGGCGGCTGAGTATGCAGGTTTGCTGAAGGAAGGAACACAAAAAATGGGGTTTTATACAAATATCAATATAAATCATTTAGGTAAAGCTACATACCAAATTTCATTAATTTATTTTCATAATTAAGGGAGGTAACACGTTACTTATTCTCCATAAGAATAAAATGGGGCTGAGTACGCAGGTTTGCTGCTACGGGAGCCTTTGGCAAAAAAATTGTTTTTTTGAGCAAATATCAATGGTCCACAACCAGATGAAGCCGTATACCAAGTTTCGTCAGTATACGTTCATAAATAAGCGAGATATAAAATTGTTCTTTTTCTCCATAAGAATAACATTAGACAACGTACTGTGTTTAGCACTTTCAATATCTCGGTAACCAATTGACGTATAGAAATGATCAAAATACCAAATTGTGTGTTTATTTAAGCCAAATCCAATGGTAAAATCCAAAATTTGACTATTTCCAAAATTACATGTAAAAAATTCAAAAAACCCATTTCTCGGGTACAAAACCCCCCCAAAATACCCCTTCGGATAAAGCGATCTGGCTGGTTTTCGAACTTAAAGTCATAAATGTTGCTTTACACGTTTATACCAAATTTCATCAAAATCGGATAATTTTTACGAGAGTTATCGTGCTCACGGACACATATATATATATATCTATATACATATATACAGTTTCAAACGAATGGTGTTTTTGGGGTCTGGGGACCTCAAAACGAAAAGTTATCATGGTCCCGGGCCTAGGTCTTACCATGCCGACTACGGTTATAGCTTCTTCCCTATAGGGGAAATTCGCTAAAATGTAGAAAAGAGGCAAATGAGTTATACAAATCTGATTATCAGTAGGGGGAAGAGGTGAAATAAGCTCCAAGTCATCTAAACAAACTGACTGGCCTTCCCCCGAGCAAAGTTCGGCCCCCAGGTATCATATACTCTAATATGAGTAAGGTTTGCTTGTATGTTTGCTTGCTTGCGACACTAATCTCAAAAACGGCTCTAACGATTTCCTTCAAATGTTCAAAATAACTAATTTCTGGGATAAAAATAAGTTCTAGACAGGTCTCATCCCCAGGAAAAATTAAATAATGTAAAAAAAAAATAAAATGAAAAGTTAAAAAAATTAACATTGGGCTTATGGAGTTTTAAATCAACACAAAAGAATTTTATCAGCTGTTCATAATCAACCAGGGAACTGTCAAAGTAATACTCATGTTTTTTATGATTATTAACATGTGGTTTCCTGAGAACAGAGATTAAAAGATTTGAGTGAAGATTATATATATATAGAGTAGTAAAATAAATGAAAAGGACATTGAGCTATAAATAGCAACTGGAGGAACCTTAAAAATGTAGAAAAGAGGCAAATGAGTTACACAAATCTGATTATCAGTAGGGGAAAGTGATGAAATATTACTCCAAGTCATCTAAACTGACTGATTGGCCCTCCCCCGAGCAAAGCTGGGCCCCCCAGGTACTGTCGTGTTAAAACGGATATGAGAAGGGTGTTACCACTCCAGTAGTCAGTAGTATTCTTTATTTACATTAGTCCTAAATTATCTGTTCTTGCCGTTGTGGAGTTAAAACGGATATGGGAATGGTGTTACCATTCCATTAGTAAAATGTTTGGTTTATTAATTATCTGTTCTTGCTGTTGTGGAGTTAAAACGGATAACAGAAGAGTGTTACCAATCCAGTACCTGCCTACATATCTTTAAAAATTCAGTCTTCGTTCATCCTCTTACGGGAAGAATGAGCGTACACCTAGTTAAAATATTGCTATAGTATTAAAATAAAATACAATACCGATTTTATAACATTTTAATGGGATTGCTCTGAACAAACAGCCACAATCAGTCTAACTTACAGTTTGGGGTAAATCGACTTCTTTAAGACATACTTTAACTGTCACAAAATATAATAAAAACTGTCTAGCGCAAAAAATCAACGAAATAAACGACATAAAAGCAGACGAATTTCTCTTGTCATGTTTATTAGTTTGAACTTCCTAACACAGATTGTCAAACTAATGAAGACGCAAGAAACTACAGGGTCGCTTTTGGCGCCACGTGGCGGAATAATTATGCAAACAATTAACAATTGTAGTTGGCAAATGTTAGAAGTAAAGGGCAAACTCCAAAACTCCAGTGGGCCCTGACTCCCACCCCATGGGTTAGTTATGTATTGATGCTTAAGGCTCAAACCAACGTTTCTTAAGCTTTTAGATCTTTTGTTTTACTTCCTTATTCTTGCAGATGTATCAAATAGTAGATTTATATCTGGAAACGTACCTAGACAGCCTTAGTGAAAGATCCTTGATTAAATACAGTATTGATGTTCAAGGTAATATATTTTTTCCAGTGAGTTTAATTACATAATACTCTTAGTGTGGATGTTTGATTCGATGGATGTATTTAATCTTTTGAAGACAAATACTTATGTAAAACTAATATTTTAAAGATTATTCATAAAATCCTCCTCCCCAAAGAAAAGTCAGGACACAGCCTAACTACGTAACGCAATTAATATCAGATAAACAAATGATATCGATTAGAAATCCGAACAGGAAATTCACCATGACCTGTGAATTAGTAATTTGTATAATATTTCTTATGTGGTCAAACAGACACACCTGTTTCCCCAACTACGGGACGTACCTCAGTTTAATTTAACCAGCAGCCAATTTAAAATTTCGTACTATTTACCCAACAGCCAATTTTAAATGTACTATGTGTTGTAGTTGGAATTAATGTTGTAGTTAATCATAAGTATATTAACTGTAACTAACTGGATGTGACCCTTGACATGAAATACATGTGATCGGTACATTGCCTGAGTGGTGTTGAGTTGTTAGTGGAATGAAATGGAATAGATATACGCAAAAACACGTTGATAGTGTATTCTAGCAGAAGATTACAGATTTGCTTGTCAGTTGTTCCCTCGTATGATCTGCTTCTTAACAGGTGGCTCCAGTCACATGTTTTTCCTGATTCTGCCATTGTACCAATATTAACCTTCAAATTCCGTTCCTCCTCAACGCGTTATCCGAAATCATTGATTTATGCTCATTTATAGAGCAAAACATACCTAGTGATTTCAGGGGGTAGAATTTTGATATCATAAATAATAATCGTTCAATAAAATTCCAAATTCTCAATATTTGCTATTTTTGTTATAGCTTAACTACTTGTGATAAACCAATTCTGCTCACTGAAAAGGATAGGCTCTTTAAAATTATCCAATACAAACAAATTCGGATAGTCCGTTGAGTCCGTTAACGTTACTTGGTAGGGAGAAGCAGGTAGCAACGCTGAATGTTCCGTAACTGGAGCCCAAATAAGTTATTTATTGCGCCAACCACTTATAACTTATGTTTCAGCTCACAAGCACAACTCTCCACCACAGGACAACCAGGTCACATGCCTCGGCGTCTGGTGTTTTTCTCACTCATTTCCCGGCACCGCTCATCACCCGCCTCTGTAAGCTCGCCACGTCCTCGTCCTGTTGTTACGAGGTCCGACCGCCTTTTTGTAGCCCTTGCCTCCGGGCCGCCACAACCACTCTCTATCTTTTTGACGTCGTCAACAAATATTTGATCACAAATTGAATAGCAATTTTGTGTCGTATAATTAGTTTTAAACATTTCGATTATGCTATTTTACAATCCCGATAGCTAAAAACAGACTTAGAGATTATATAATGCGTTAGGTGATAAGAACTTCACACATTTCGGCATCATACAATCTGTAAAATAAATTCAGTCACCAAATAATTAGTCTGTTAATGGAAAATTTGCAAATCTGTTTACTTAATAAATAATTTAAATACCAATATTTACTCATTGTTGAACACGTTTGCCTTGATTGGGAGATTATAGTTATTATTCCTCAGGTAATAAAATACGTGGTTATTAAATACTAAATTATCCTTATTACTTTACCATAAACTCTGCACTATTGACTCATGATACTCTCAATAATGTAAGGTCAGTAATTATATACCTGTAGAAATATTGGCAATACGCCGCTCTGTAGCATATTTGAGCCACGAGGTAGAGGAGAGGTCACGCAAACAATTAGTAAATGGAGTTGGCATGTCTATTTGAAGGAAATGGTGAACTCCAGTGGACCCCTCCAATAACATCAAAACGATGTATCTGATTTGTTACAAACATTTGCCTTAGTTATTGATACTTTTGTTTATAAAGTTCATGAAATGTTTATTAGCAGTAAACTGGTTTTACGTGGCGATTAAAATGAATTAGTTATTTGTATTCAAGTAAAAGTGTATATTTGTATATAATGGCTACGTAACTGAACAGATTGAAGGAGAGTACGATTTAGGACATTCCTATATATAAGGTTATTTTTGTGCTGAACATAATACCCCAAACAAACATTTTAACTCCAGACGTACAATACTACACAAACTCTCCATGACAAAGCCATAACATACGGTAAAAACTACTGAAGAATTTATTCAGGAAAATATACGACAATTTTATCTACAAAATGGCTACCGCCAGGATATACCGAGTTAAAATTATCATATTAATCAATAAGTGTAATATAAATTACTACGCTAATTAAGAACACCGCGAACAATTACCCCTTATCAAAAGTTGTTTATTGCTCAATCTAATTCGTAGTATCAATCGAATATACGCCGAATTTACATAAATTACGACTGTAAAAATCAACTAGACGTAATCTATAATATTATAAAGAAGAGGTGGTTTCTGTCTGTCTGTCTGTCTGTCTGTCTGTCTGTCTGTCTGTCTGTCTGATGTTCCAGGTGAACGCAAAAACTACTGAACCGACTGGGCTGAAACTTTACACAAAGGTAGATCTTGAAACCATGCAACACATAGGCCTATTCACTTCCTTAAAATCCCCTCGGGCTACGCCCCGTGAACGTCCTAAGTTTCAATGTTTACTTTTCAGAAGAGAGAAAACATTCATAAACTGTAATGCGAACAGCTGTGGACACTTCCATTTGACAGCTTAAAGAGCAGAAGCAAGAACAACAGCTGTTTCAAGCTAACTAAAATGGAAATTGCATTGACTAAAGAACGGGTAGAGAAAACCCCTGCGCAAAGAACATGTACATCAAGTATATATATATATTTATTTCAATATATCGTATAGTGAATCTATATAAATAAAATTAGAGTTTTGTCTGTACATTGCTTGGAATTATGAAATTTTTGCATATTTTCACGTTTTACACCCTAGGGAAACCAAAAATAATCTTATCTCAATTTATGTCTGTCAGTATGTCTGCCGGTAACGCTCAACGACGGGTTTTTGTTCGCTTTTCACTGGAAAACGGGTGCACTGACATTAATGAAACTTTGTTTCTTTGTTCTATATAAGCGTGAGAAGGTTTTAGGGCACTATAAACTGGCATACGCTTTTTAAAAAAATAATGGCGGCCGCTCAAAAACGTGATTTTTTGCTGTTTTGGTCATGTTTTGTTCGCTTTTCACAGGAAAATAGGTGCACCGATTTTTATGCAATTTTTTTCTATGTTCTATATGTGCGTTAGAAGCTTTTGGGCTGATTGGATTGTTTTAAATTACCTTAGGACACTGCCCCATAGGGTTTAAGATCCTATGCTATTCTTATGGACAAAGCATTTATTTATATTGAACCAGATGATAACATAGTTATTCTATAAATAGGTGTTGTAGTTCTTTTTTTTAAAGTTGAGTGAAGATTGGTAATGAATAGCATAAGTGGATATATGATCTAAATCTATATTTGTCAGACTCATGCACTCACTGACATAGTGATCACTTTATCTAAGAAACGACAATGTCTATTGAAGATACAATTTTGGATGGTGGTTCCCATTATGCTGTAGATTCACAATAAGAATACGTTTAAAAAAATCCTATAGGGTTCTTCGCTAATTTACTTTTATAGCAATTTTATGAGTATTAGTATTCACTGGACCTTTGTAAGTTACATTTCGGTAGGAACATAACTAATTCATCAGAACAAAACGCAAGCCTATTCCTGGTACGAAAATGTTTAAGGGCTTGCAAAATATTTGAACAATCTTGCACATACTCTTGGACTGATGGATCTGAAATTCGATAGGAATGTAGCTAATAGCTCAGTGGAGACATTTACCTACTCCAGACACAAACATACTCAAGGACTCTGGCCCTATGGCCTTTAATATAAGCGTGTTAGTCATAACACACCAACTACTCAACCAGTAGAGCTGAAATTTGATGCCTTAAAGGAAATAAGAAACAACATCATGGGGAGTCACTGTGTTGTTCTCTGGAGATTTCACACAGACCCTTTGTCGTAAGTGAGACATGAGTGGACAAGTCTACGCCTCTCTAAAAATATATTTTATGTAGCCGACCACTGATCGTCTGAACTTAACAGTAAATATGAAAATGTATTTTTGAGAAGATTAAGGGGTTGAGCAGTTTTCTTATGCGCTTTTAAAAGTTGAGATTGGGACATTGAAAAACAAATTAAGTCTCAGAAACATCTATCCTTCACTCGGCACATCGATGAATCACAGAATTTACTGATTGACAGTTTGTTACACCGAGGTTCATAAACAGTTTAATCTGGAAAGTGCCTGGCTCTGTGATTGTGCCATCCTCACGTCCACCAATGAACAAGCAACGGAGATCAACACAAATGTAGGTCTATTCCAAAGGGAGGAACGAACATATACAATATTTAATACCGTTCATTTAACCATGACCACTGTTAGAACAGTTCGTATATACTGATTTACATTTATTTTAATAAAATCAAGTAGTCATATGTTTTTAAAACATATGATTTTTCCAAGTTTAAATTGTTTATTTAAAATTATAATGAAAACAGGACCTGGCAAGAATGGTGATTTTAAAAGTGGTTTGTCAATGTTTTTAAAGTTCAATGTTTCGTTACATTACTATTAATTTATTGGAATGTAAAGATTAATGTATCAAAGTATTTAAAATGTTAAATTAAACAGGGTTAATATTTTGTTGTACTTGAGTTCTTTTATTTCTAAAATCGAATCCAAAGTGTTACGTGTACCGATTTGGAGTCGCAAAAACCACACCGTTCGCTACCCGACAGAGTTCCTCGACTTGGCAACAGTACCCGAACTATCTGCCATAGTATATTTCGTTAACTTTAATTTAGTTCTACTTTAAAAGTGTAAAATGTAATTTTAATATTGTAAAATTATGTGGGTTGTTAATTTTTTTAGTTAATCTACCATTTATATACAACCCGTACGAAGGACGGGTACACAGCTAGTATACTATATAATAATTGCGTGTACAAGGCAACGTGTAACCACCTATTCCAAATAAACTACTAAACGTAGAGAGGCCAGGTTGGTGTCAATAGATTTCTCTTAGGGTGATGGAAAAAAATACGATATCCTAAATTTACTCAGTTATACGTTTGCAATCAGCAAAAAATACTGTTTTTTGGCCTTTTTTCCTATCCCCATGTGTAACGACCGTGTAACCACCTATTCCGAGTAAACTACTGAACGTAGAGAGGCCAGGTTGGTGTCAAAAGATTTCCCTTAGGGCCAGGATGAAAAAAAAACGATATCCTACATTTATTTAGTTGTAATTTTGTAATTAGCAAAAAACACTGTGTTATTCTGCCATATTTTATTTGCAATCACCTTGTTTACCGAGCCATGTGTTCCCTACTTTTCATCCAAATTCAATACAAAAGGTGAGTAAAGTTAATGTTGTTTTTGTAAACAGATCAGACAACTATTCCTAACTAAATTTAGGTTTTTGGATTGAAATTTACAAGCAGTAAGGAACACAAATTCCATGCTAAATGGGAATAGAGTTTATAGTACCGTATAAAAGTGTCAGCAAAGTTCAGTTCAGATTTATGTATCCTATATTTACTATTTATATATCAGTTTTTGTTTACTTTTAATCTTTCGGCGAAATTGTGTTTTATCACTGTTAAAGGAACCAGAAATAGATGATTTTCCTTTGATAAATCCTAGGTCTCAAAAAATATGACAACAGAGTGGCATTCTAGCGGCTCACTGCTGGAATTGTAGTTTTTTTAGATAGTTTTTAAAGAGTTTTGTAAAACAGAATCAAAAGCTTTTTTAAACATCGATGATAGTCATTATACTTCCTAAAGTAGTACAGCGATTTGTGTAAGGGTATTTCAAAAACATGACTAAGACACAAATACAGTAACAAATTCGAAGGTAAAATTAAACTCATAAGGTTTGTGAAGGTTTAGACGATTGATATAATCCAGTAAACAATATTTCGGTTATATAGTTCAAGTTTCAAATTCCGATTCAGTTTTTTTTATTTAAAATTTAGTTCGATTTCAATTTCATGTGCTGTATTGGATGAAATTGGGAGAAACTGGATGAAAATCTGGTAAGAAATTTAATGCAATGGATAAGAAGTCTAAGGACTATTGACCTATCCTATTAATTAGCATTGAATACAATGTGAAATATTTTCCCATACATTTTATAGCTAACTAGAATTTCCTGCGCGCAGCTTGCGCATCCCGTTTTGAGAAGCGAAAATAGTTAAATAGTAAACAAAACAATGACAGTTTGTCATAAAGCTGTAATCCTTATAACAGCTGTTTATTTAATTGAATTGAATTAAGGAAAAACACATGTGACATAAACCAAATAAAACACTCATCCATATGAATAACATGTACTTGGAAGTCCCATGGGGCAGAGTCCTGAGGCCTTAATAGAAAATCTAATGCCAGTTAGCAAATCTGCAAACCTAGACGCGCGGTTTAGTGTATAATATGTGGGGGTAAATCATAAAACAAAAAAGCCTTATTGTTTACATAGATTGTATATAGCGTATTAATAATATAGAAAGATGGATCAATTATGTATTTTTGTTGGTCTGTCTTTAGATAGTTTGTATGTTAGCAGATGAAATACAATTAAATGTTGGTAAATATGTAGACTTTTATTAGGTTAATTTGTATTATAAATTTGAATCCGATGAACAAACCATTAAACACTTAGTAACATTTAACTGCAGTTTTGCAGTAAGAAACAAAATTTGGGTTGAAGTGACACCGAAATGGGTTTGCTTCAACATCCAAAACTAAACTAACAACAAAGTGTAAACTATGCCCTTTTGGGCTATTGCACGCAGGCGTCAATAAATCCACTTAATGTGCGTAAGTGTATTTCGTAAAAAGACACTTTCGGAATTTATACACTTTCTAATGAATATTTTAAGATGCATTATTTTGGGGCTTTATTACAATAATACCTTTAAATTTTGAACGGCGGATTCCCATTTTGTTACATGCAATCAACAATTAGATTTTTAAATATAAATTGTTAAGCCATTAAATTTATTTTAAAACTAGTGAACAATACTTCTTTAGTTTGTCTAAGCCCGTAATTTTTGACGGGCTAGTATATATATGTTTGTTGTTTTTCAATGGTTACTTTATAAGCTCAAAGCTAAACTACGTATGCTACGTGTTTGTGTTTTGACTACTTAACGTAACACATTAGGTTTTTTATCAGGTTAGCCTAGCTTTAAGGGTGCGCCCTACCTCTTAAGCGAATCCCAAAATAAGGTCTGACATTTTTAGAATTACATGAAAAATATATGAGTTAACACTAATTTTAGACATTTATTTTGAAGCTGAGACTACTATCTACCAGTCTAGAAGACGGATATTTTATTATAATAAATTTGTAATATCGGAAAATGACGGTAAATTATGCAAAATAGTTGTGTTTTCACGTTTATTTTGTATGCGTGTCAAACTATTTACAGAAAATTAGCCTTTATTGGTGGCAAGTCAGGTGGGTGTTGTTAGGTTTCTAAAAGTATCAAATTTAACTTGTTCTCTTTTACTTAATTTGGCGATAAAGGGATAATCGCAAACGCTTACAAACCCAAAATGCTCGACCTTCCGGTGTCGCTCCTACGAAGCCTAGAAACTACGCTTCCTAGAGGAAGTTTAGAAGTTTGGAGGAACTACTTTAGTGAAAGATTACCACCATTTTAATGAAAAAAAAAACATTTGTTACGTGTGGGTGGTGTACTGTTACAAACTTAACACAAGCCATTATTACATTGATCGTGGCCATGCCTCCCGAGAAAGTAGAAAAATGTTGAGACAAAATTTGAAAAATGTTCAAATTTCATTATTATATAATTGGTTATTTTTGAACAAATTGTACTGTACCCATAAGATTTTTACTAATAAAATATAACACTTTTAATACTTCTTGTAAGTTTCAAGTAGTAGTTTTGTAGGGAAAAAGTTGCGTTTTAAATTTGAGGAATGTTACGTTGTAAAGTTGACACAGTTAGCTTTAGTCGCTACGCGTGGAAAAAGATCTTGTGAGTTTAGCGTCATTTCGATATACACTGCGCCGGCTGAAATGCGAGAAGAAAGATGGAGTGGATCTGCTTACTTCATATGCATAAAGACATAAGTAGATGTAGACAGAGCATTGACAAATTTGACACCTCTGGTAACCAAAGGCTAGAATTTGTTTTTTAGAGTTTTTGAAATTTTACCATGACTTTAATCAGACTTACGCAACTCCTAACTTTATCATAATTAAGTAGTTATACCAACCTTAAATACCTTTATGCTTTTTCAATACATTTTTTAATGTTTTGTTAGTAGGCATTTGCTGATAAAGTTAATATTAGTTACTATGTTATCAAACACGGTTTTTTGGTTGTAGCTAATATACATCCTGGGTCTTTGTTACATAACAGTATATGTAAGAAAAGTATATATTTATTAGTATATACTTAAGATGTATTATAAAATCTGTTTAATTTCCCTCCCTCCTCTTTATTTAGACATTCTAAAACAAGTAGATATTTTTTTTTAAATAGCTTATGATATTTAAATATTTTCTCCATGTAATCTATATTAACCTTACAATAACAAATAAAGTCTACCAATATTTGTATTTTTAATATTGAAAAATGATCTGTGTGTGACAAAAATGAGTTTTGGAAAAATCCAACGCATTTGATGAAAATCATTTTAAGCTTACAATGTTTTTGTCTCCCTATTTTTTTTATTTATACATTTTGGGTTTGATATTTGGTTTTGATTTTTATAAGTCTAAAAACAATTGTTTGAACATGAATGATTTGAAATTTGTTTGTTCAAATAAAAACTGTAGCCTATATTTTAAACTTGATATTATCAACTGGTACTCTAGACGTTTGTACTGTGAGTATGGATATTAAGTACTTCCAATCCCGTATGCCAGACAATGGCTCCCACCCCCTGAAGATCTGTCCTGGAGCCGCCACTGCTTTAGTGACGATTATAACAGTATTAATACGGTTTAATATATTCAGTTTTGTGTTTTTGTTTTACTGTATAAACCGTTAATAATTAAAGTCTGGCGTTACAAGTACTTATTTGAATTTATATAAATTAAATAATTATAAATAAAATAACATAGGCTTACTTTAAAAATTGTAAAATTGATCAGGAAACTTAAAAGGGAATAAAAGAAAAATATGTTCAGATAGTTATTACGATTTTATAATTTTTACTCAACGCTTTACATAATTGTTATATGAATCAGAATACTATGATTTTAGCTTCAACCGCTTGTCCATTCCTGTGTATAGGATAACATTTCACGCAATTAACACAAAACCTCTGAACCAATTGAGCTGATATTTAGCACGAAGGCAGTTAATATGTATGGGCTCCGGATGAGTCTATTTGCGTTTCAATAAATATCCTTTAGGGCTCCGCTCCTTGGGTCTTAAAATATTCAGTAGTATTCATTTATACATTTGCTTTTATTTTAACAGATTATATTATTACTTAAATTTTTTTTATTATTCGTAATAGCTGAAAACGTTAACGCAGAATGCAGCACGAAACATGTTTCATTCCGCGGGTGAAGCTGGGAACTGTAGATAGTCCATACATAACAAATGTATGACTAATATTGTTTTAAGTACTTTTAAAACTCCTTTATTTCATTATATATGAAGATATTTCACATAAGAACATTATTAGTAGACAGTGACTCATAAAACATAAATTGCAAACTCGAGGAGAACAAACATGTTTGATCTTGGCAAATACAACTACAGTTAAAAGAGCATTTATGTAAAAAAATAGACAAACAATCCTTGGCAAGTAGATCTAATCAAATTCGTCGGAATGAAAGTTTAACAACCAGCATCACAGAACTTTATAACTTTCAACACTTTTAAAATTGCATTTAGTCCCCTCGTTATGTTAGATAAATAAACGGACGGTGCGTTACGTGCATTTAGTCCCCTCGTTATGTTAGATAGATAAACGGACGGTGCGTTACGTGCATTTGGTCCCCTCGTTATGTTAGATAGATAAACGGACGGTGCGTTACGTGCATTTAGTCCTCTCGTTATGTTAGATAGATAAACGGACGGTGCGTTACGTGCATTTAGTCCCCTCGTTATGTTAGATAGATAAACGGACGGTGCTTTACGTGCATTTAGTCCCCTCGTTATGTTAGATAGATAATCGGACGGTGCGTTACGTGCATTTAGTCCCCTCGTTATGTTAGATAGATAAACGGACGGTGCGTTACGTGCATTTAGTCCCCTCGTTATGTTAGATAGATAAACGGACGGTGCGTTAGTGCATTTAGTCCCCGCTTTATGTTATATAGATAATCGGACGGTGCGTTACGTGCATTTAATCCCCTCGTTATGTTAAATAGATAATCGGACGGTGCGTTAAGACGGCCACACACTACCGGACTTTTCCCCGAACAAGACATCGAACCGAGCAGGATTTGGCTTCGAAAGGAGAAAATCCGGTAGTTTGTGGGGCCTTCGAACAAGACATCGAACAAGACATCGAACCGAGCACCGAGCGCTCTCGAGGCGGTTTTTTGACGAAAGATCAAAGAAAGATCGGTCCGATGTCTTGTTCGGGGTCTGGTTTGGGGTTCGCTGGTGTGTGGTACCTCCACGATGCTCCGCGCGCCGTCCCGAGCGCCGTCACGAGCCCCGCCGTACTTACTTGAAATAAACATTAACCCTACTACATTGTTGGTGTTTTTTTTTTAATAAATTAAAGGTAGTAGGACTTAATTGTTGAAATGAAGGGGAGCGCATACAAACCTCGAAATGTAAAATTACAGCACGTATCTCTTGTGTATTTTAATTTCTCATAAAACCAAGCAGTTCAAATTGGCAGCAAACAACTTATAGGGCAACTTTGAGACACACTAGAGTGTAACCATAATTATTTTTTATGTGAATAAGTTTTGTTGTAACAGTATAAATGTTAGCAAAGTTATGGTATTTGTTATGTGTTATTTTATTGCATTAATTTATATATACTTTTTACTATATTGCATTTGTAATAAATTACATGTTGCATTACTTTTTGATTTACTAAATTATTACAACCACCTTATTGTTGTTACAATCCTCCTACATAGTTAATAATATCCAGGCCTACTGCTTATGCAAGAAACAGTGATAGATATTTGATTTGTTAACAGATAAATCTGCTAAACTGGTTTAACCTAAATTAAATGAATAATGTTAGTAAAATCAATTCATATGTAACTATAAATTAATCTCTACTACATAACCCCAGCCCCCTACTAGCCTACCTGCATCTCCTAAACCCCTTATACTGCCGCTACCCCCTCACCTAAATATGTACCCGACAACAAATTGCTATTTAAAACTAATTGTATTGTGTCATATTCGAAACAAACTTGCCTTAATGTTTTTAAGAACATCGCAAAGTGCTTGGCAAACCTCCGGTATAATTTTAACGATAGCTTGTTCAGATATTCTGAATAGGAATCGCAAGCTCTATAGTTGTCACCAGTCGCCAGAAAACGCAAAGTTACCGCTAACCTGTCTTGAGCGGATATTGCTTTCCGCAAGTGCGTATCTTGTTTAGATATCTTCCCTCCAATCAGCGTTAGAAGGTATTCAAAATCTACAGGGGACATACTTGTAAAATTTGTGTACTGTCCACTAACTTGCTGAAATTTTAAGTCCGATATCAATGTACCTCCGCCACAGTCTTGCCTCTTTTCAAACAGCAGAGTTTCCCACCAACGACGTCTCCTTTTCTTTTTTCTGTTTTTGAGAGTGGCCAGATGAATGTAAATGTAAGAAGCTGCAGCAACCGCCTCCCCTTCCATCACTAACTACACCGCAGAAAAATCACAAACAAATACACAAGAACACGGAATAAAACAGTGCACACAAGTACATGGCCGACCTGCACAACGGCAACTAAAATGGTCCCCACCGTTTTTACCCCGCTCGGTGTTTTCGCGCTCAATCTGTCCGATCCGATGTCTTGTTCGGGGTCATGATCGGGATGAAGTTCTGAGTGAATTTGTGCCCTACTCCCTGCTCCCTGCTCGGTCCGAAGTCTTGTTCTATGTCTGGTTCGGGCAAAAGTCCGATAGTGTGTGGCCGCCTTTACATGCATTTAGTCCCCTCGTTATGTTAGATAGATAAACGGACGGTGTGTTTCGTGCATTTAGTCCCCTCGTTATGTTAGATAGATAATCGGACGGTGTGTTACGTGCATTTAGTCCCCTTGTTATGTTAGATAGATAATCGGACGGTGCGTTACGTTCATTTAGTCCCCTCGTTATGTTAGATAGATAAACAGACGGTGCGTTACGTGCATTTGGTGTTGTACAATACAATCCGTTGAGCTGTATAGGCTATTTGTTTACAATTTCAGAGACTTGTAACAGATTTTGTAAGTAGTTTACAACAAATTTGCCTAAACTGATTCGTCTGTTAAGGGGAAATTTACTGTTTTACTTTATCTTGGAATAAATAGAGCGACATAAACTTACGGACTTATTTTACGGCCACGTATTTAGCATAGCATGTGTATGTGACCAAATGCTGTATAAGGATTCGCTGCATAGAGAGAATGACTGGTAGTCACAGCAATATACACAGTGTAACTTTTCCCGAAAAATGTAATATGTTTCTTATTATGAATTTGGTCTTTTTCCTTTTTAGATTTTAAAAGTCAATCACCCATTCAATCTGAAAAGTTTGATATTTAGAATGACAATTTTGAAATTAATGATTTGTTTTAAATATGTGGTTTAGTTCAGTATATAGAACAAACTACTGCTTCTCTAAAGTTCCTAATTTTAGCCTTATTCGTCCCTTGTCTTACCGCTCCTACATTTATATTAAATACTTGTTTTTGTTGTTGTTCACAATCCAACCACAGCAGATACTAAGCTTATCTCTGGAGTTGTTACAACCACTAATATTTTAACCCGTTGTAGCAGGTAAGATATTTCATATCAGTTTAAGGAATAAAACAATAAAAGTACCAGGGAGTATAGCAAGAATGAAGTTAGATCCTAAATATTGTCCGTAAATGTTAAAATTATGTCTTTAATTATTTTCATTAGTATGCAATATTTATTTTTTTTACATAACTAACTCTGTACCAAACCAAGATTGGCCTCTAAGTATGTTTTTAATAATTAATTTACAATTTATTGTACCTAGTATTCATTAACAGTTTCGTTAGTTGCACTAATTCAACAAATATTTGTTATATAAAACATATATCTAGGCAAAGAAATTCAGGCAAGGGTGAAGTGTTGTTGCATGAGAACTGGACCAAGTGAACCAATAATAATACACAACCAATTACCGAGGGCAGTTGGCTGTCAGGCAAAGTACCCTTCTTTCCTCGTCATCTCTCACCCTCCATACTCACCCCAGATACCATTACCCTCCCAACTATATAAAATAATGATTATTATTACTTAATCAAATAGCATTATACACGACAGATACTTATAACTAATACTGTTTTTGTTTTGTCTGACATCCGAGATATATTTAATTATGGTGATGGTCTAAACATTTGATAAATTACAATATAATATATATACTGTCCGATTTAAAATAATCCTTGGATATGGGAAATTCTAAAACTATTGTATCTACAATAACTGCAGTATATTTCTGATAACTACATACAATCTGACAACTCTCCGACATAAGATTCATATCCATGTAAAAAATCACATATACACATAGACGAAAAATATAGAATTAATAGAACTTTTACTTATTTTAGCTAAATCCTCAACTACGATAAAATAGTAGGCCTATAGGAGCCGCCATTATCTCGCGATAAATCCAAGAATGGTTTCATAGCCTGCTATAAAAATATAGAATTCAACTTTTTTAAACACGAAATCACCTTATTATATACTTTGGCTCTTGAATAGGCCTAAGCAATTCAAGAAGAGTTGCAAGTTAACAAGATGAAATGCTTAACTAATCCAAGTAACATTTAAAATGCAAAATAAAAAAAATAAAATGAACACGAAGCAGTGAGCCAGAAACAATAAGCATTTAATAAATGAAATGAAGTTAAATGTTTGCTGTCGGGTGCAAGATTCTGAGGCAATGCTTTCTTTAGTCCCTATTTTTTTAGTGGTGTGGAAGATCGATTTCATAAGAGAGAATTTTAGTTGTCAGAGCTGACATCCTAATTTCATTATTTGCCATAAAAAACTTTAGTAACTAATCAACTAAAATTATTTTAATGTAAGCCCCTTTAAAGTGACCATTTATTTCAGAGCTCTAAATAATAAGACGAATGGTTAAAACTAGACATAGCTGCTACCTCTTTCCAATCCAAAATGGCGGTCAATCAAACGATGTGAGAACACTTGTTATTAACGGATAAAACCGCCATTTTGGACAGTGATGCAGTATGTTTCTAGTTTTCTTGTTTTCACCATCCAAGTAGTTTATTAGAGCTCCTTAAAGCATGAGTCACGAGAAGGGGATTTTCTTTTGAACATTTTGAGTTGCCCCCAAAACCACTCAGTTTTAGGTAAGACTTAGTTTTGTTTTTTATAAACGTTAAGTAATACTTACTCTTAAGTTGATACTCCTATACAAATGATGTTTTTCGAGGTTAAGGTAAAGTTTGATCAAACCCATAATACCCTCAAGCCTCAAGGTTTCATGTAGTGTATTGACTTAAACGTAGGCTTGCCGCCATGTTCGTTAGGGAAGAGATAAGAGATCTCTAGTTTTCTCTATTCTTCCATATTTTTATTCGTCCACTATGGTTTACATTTGGGTTTACATTTGGGTTTAGATTGTAAGGGGGCATTCCAAATTGTGAAAAACGTCTAAAGATAACTCACCTTAAGCTTATACCAATACCCTAAGGATATTTGGTAGTTTTAACAAATACAAAAATGGAATTGTCCGGACTTTTTATACCCGGTATATTAACTATACAGTGTGTATCGTTAGTTGTATGGATTGTGTATCGCCGCTAGGCTGTTACATCAATTATAGACTACTTGTTAGTTAATGCAATTACATTAGATACCCTCAAGCTAATCACATCAATATGCAACCACCAGATACAGGAATCGAAGTAGTGACTGATCAAAAGTGATACTCTGAAGTTGTAACCAGTCATGGTATTTTTACTAAGTCTTTTAGTGGTATAAAATATAATAAGTCCTATTAGCTGCTGTTGTTATCATTCTACCTAGCTACTTTAGTAACATTAATATTAAAATACCTTTTGATACATATGAACATTGAATATTGTACCGATAGACATGATTTATATGACCTTTCTTTATCACATCTTTCTAATAAGTTTTGTAAATTATTTAATTAAGTACTGTACATATAAGTTTGAATTTAAATTTTAGGAAATGAGAATTGCTATATCCTACACATTTATTCTCTTGGGGTCCTCTACAAAAGTAACAAACTATAATTTTAGTTTAATGCATAATAGTAAATTAAAACACTTTACATATTTTCTGCTTCAAAACTAAATTAAATCTTAAAATGGAGGGAGCACGTACTTTATTTTATCCAAACAAATTACCCCACCCTTAATATACTGATTTTAAAATGTATATTCTTTATCAAGGGGATTGTAGAGTTCTTTCCCTGGGACTTCTACCCTCTTCAATGAGGGCGTGGCGAGGACCTCCGCACCGTGGGTCTGGAAACGGATTAACTTAATCACATGCCGTCTGGCTTCCTAGTTTTAGGGGAGAGAGGGGTAACTTCTCCTCTCTTCATTTTTTTAACCAGTTAGATTTCAGAGTTCATATGGTGACTAAGCAACAAGCCATGACTCATTATACATGATATGTCCTGATATTTAAAACAGGATTATTTCTTGACCGTGCCTACACATTGCTTACATGAATTGACAAGCTACATATTAAACTAATGATTCACTTTATCTGACACTTTTCTCTAAGAAAAGAAACGATTTAAAAACTTACGGTGATAAACTTAACCATACTTATTAAATCAGAATTCTTATAAAGTGTGTTAAGTGTCAAATGTGTTACAGGCATTTACGTGGTAAATATTCTGGAGAACAGACTGTTACAAAAGACAAGGGGAAATTCAACATGTAAGTACTGCTAGACTAATTGGGTGCTTTTGATTCCATCAGCAACAAGTTTTAATAAATGCTATTTTCATTTGTCTGTGATGTTATCAAACATGATTTATTATGGCTTTGAAGCAGCATAATTGAGTAGTCAAATCATACTTAGCTTACAAGATGTAGGTCATGAAGTTCGAGTGTGCGATATCAACCGCTCTTATGTGAGGATGATGTACCTCAAGGAAGCTTTTAATTTGTACATATCAGACTTCCCATATTGTGACCAGAACTGCACACCACTTTCGTACGCTACGGTTGCTAGTTGCATTTGTACTATTATCCTGATTTAGTACAGGGTGTCATTTTACAAATCAACGTCGACCTTATAACATGTGATCTTGGCCCGCCAAAAAATCCCTTAAATCTCATAGGAGAATGTGCAATTGTACATCCAGCTACAAGATCACACGCATACCTTCGTAAGAGAGGTGTAGAAGACACTCTTGGTGGCGACAGTTTATCAATTTGTAATAAGGCTAAAATTATCTTTAAGTCGTCTTAGACTGAGGTCTCTCTTTTTCAGAACACTTGACTCGCAATTTCCAACGTGCCATTAGGCTCACAAGTTTACTGCCAGAAGTTGATAAACTCCAGCTCATGTGGATATTTTAATATTCCTACTTAGCATATGGATCATGCTACATGGATCATGATACATGACGCTCTGATAATTTAAAAACATCGGAACACGTTACACTAATTATTACAGCACATCATTTATTTATTACTGCAGTAAATACAAAAATTCTAAAACAAAGATGAAGAAAAATATTTCGTTTCAATTACATTTTAAAAGTATACAAACTATTTTTCAACAACAAATTATTTAATTTATTGCACAGTAAAAATACATTCAATATATATGTATATATATATATATATATATATACCATATGACATACATGCAATTATTTATGTAGAATTGTATTACATAATATATATTTGTCATGCAATTATTTACATAATGTTCGAGGCCCTACTTAGCATGTCCGAAAGCCAGAAGGGACGAGTAATCTAAGCAGTTCTAAACGCTCAGTAAACAGTTCACTGGCCACTCTCGACATGTGTTATGTTAGACAATAAATGATTTAGAACGAGGATTAATGAATTATTCTTAAAAAATATAAAGAAGAACTAAAATAAGGCTCAAATAGTTTATTTGACACGTTTCATACACTTGAAATGTACACAATGGTAAATTTAGAAATGTTTGTTTCAAATTTTAAGAAAACTTAATTTGTGATCAAGATCTGGCAGTGCGGTGACTTGTTAGTGTTGTAGGTCACGAACATTGATCACTAAGGGAACACAGTTGTAATGAGGACTTGATGGGGTAGGGCTTGTCGGAACACAGGGCGGGAATGAAGGTTGGGAATCGACCTTTATTTTTCAGCTGACCCTCGGCCAACTGGTTAATTGGTTTGTTTATTATTTCTGGTCCACTCAATTCCCTGCTGACGTAATGTTTGCAACTTATTTGTGCTCATGTGTTTTTCTCGCTATTGTTCAACTGTTCTTAGGGTCTCGCAAGATGTCATTATTATTATCATAAAAATCAAACAGATATTTATTTATTTTTTTATTGTGACTATACTTATTTGGTAAATTTTAAAATTTCATTCCCACCATGCCTTTGTTTTTAATTTGATTTGATTTCCAAAACTAAAATTTAAAACATTTTTGCAGATGATATTCCCCATTCAATTCTGTATTGAAAAATAAAAACGCAGTTGAAAAACAAAAACAATGATATATTTTTAAAGACAATAACGTACAAACAAACTGAATCAGAAGAAATGTAGTGATTTATCATGGAGATTGTTGAGAAAAATATATAAAACCCACCAGAGCATTTCACACTAATTATCTTTCAATAGTAGACCCTATTAGCTAGTAAAAAGAAAATATTTTCCTCTTTTCTATAAAATTGTATTACATAATATATATTTTTCCTCACCAACTACGTTAGTTATTCAAAATATTCGGTCTTTTCTTACTGTGAGATGAATAAAACAAATCTGAAAAATAATGCAACCCCCTTAATATTCTTAATAATCCTGTAGAAAACTATTTTACTGAAAAATATAATATAATTCACATTGAACGGTTTGGTTTGGAGAAATAAGTCCACTTTTAAGACTTTTGTGAACAATGTAAAACTAATCTATATTTATGTGTGTGTTCTATCTATATTGATTAGAACAGACTGAATGTATCAGTTTCATTTGGTATGTAAAATATGAAGAATGTATGAAGAATTTATAAAGTAGAAAATATGAAATTGTATAGTGTAGGAGCTATAGCAGAGAGAGACAAATTGACAAATTCTTTTTTTACCTTCCCTGGGTTAGACCAGAGGTCCACTCTTCCCCCAGGACAGGACCGATAATTACACCTCACAAAACACTTTACAGAGTTGTGGACTTACAGTCAATTATGATACAAATAAAACTTAGCAATAAGTAATACAACATTTTTTATATTAAAACATTTAAATTAAACAACGTTTAAAACATTACCATACTTAAAATACAAGTTTAGTATTTATATTTATTTGATATATATATATATATATATATATATATCAAACTATAATATTATAACTGTATTAAATATTAGAATTGTAAAACATATTGCTCAGTGAAATCACATGATTGTCTCCAGTTAATAATGTTGTTATCAAAGTAAACTTCTGTATTGTATATGTGAATGTGTATGCATGTATGTATGTATGTATGTATGTATGTATAAGTTGACAGGACCGATAATTACACCTCACAAAACACTTTACAGAGTTGTGGACTTACAGACAAATATGATACAAATAAAACTTAGCAATAAGTAATACAACATTTTTTATATTAAAACATTTAAATTAAACAACGTTTAAAACATTACCATACTTAAAATACAAGTTTAGTATTTATATTTATTTGATATATATATATATATATATATATATATATATATATATATTCATTACTTCATTACTTTAATGTTTGATATATATATATATATATATATATATATATATATATCAAATAAATATAAATACTAAACTTGTATTTTAAGTATGGTAATGTTTTAAACGTTGTTTAATTTAAATGTTTTAATATAAAAAATGTTGTATTACTTATTGCTAGGTTTTATTTGTATCATATTTGTCTGTAAGTCCACAACTCTGTAAAGTGTTTTGTGAGGTGTAATTATCGGTCCTGTCAACTTATACATACATACATACATACATACATACATACATACACATTCACATATACAATACAGAAGTTTACTTCTGTAAAGAAAAGAAACAAATTTCTTTATTTACAAATTCAATCAAGAAAATAACCATTAAATAATAATAATAATACCAGGCAAAATATTTATATCGAAATATATTGTTATTCAGAATAAATTAATTACTTGACATTTGTCTAAAAAGTTATTCGTCATATAAGCCGCTAATAAAAACCGTGTTTCTACGATTAGAAACTCCATAACAGTGTATTGACAAGGGCAACACAATTAGCAAATTGAAAAGCACATCAGATGGAAGTAAAGGGCGTATTCTAGTTATCATTCACCCCCTCCCTATCCCTGCCATCGTCCAATCACCCCAATTATACCGTGAGACCCCGGATTGATCCTTTGCTGGTCGTAGTTGATGACTTTACATAAAAAAACGCATTAAATCGATCTTACGATTAAATATAATAAATTTTATGTAAAGAAATATTTCCTAGAGGGTTTAATATCATTGCCGTGTTTAAATAACGTCATTCCAACACCTTTCGTTCTCTTTTAAACTTTAAACCTTATACAGCAAATATTAAAACTTTTAGACATTATTTCAACTTGATTATTTTAATTCCCTTTGTTGCCAATTAAATAAAACACCAAGGAAACAAGTGGGGGGGGGGGTGTTTAACCCAGAACTAACACTTCTGCTACGGTGGTATTCTATAAGTATTTTTTGTGCCTACATTTTTTCTCTTTTTATTTTAAACT